>JADANM010006423.1:4479655-4510673 GCA_026213755.1 Eurema hecabe
AGTAAATACTGTTTTTCAGGAGCCTGTTTCATCCAATCATGACACATGTACGGCACCGACATTATGCCTTAGTGGAGTATTCCGTCTTTTAGCGGGTTCTGTTCTTTAAGTACGTGGCTCTCTTTACAACTGTTACATAATACAAATTGTTAGTATTTCCCAAAATAGATTTATATTATATTCACTTTGATATTATATACATGTTGATACTTTAAATTGCTTCCAGGAAATATAGCTAACAATTTTCCTTATAAATCGTTTTATTGATAATCTAATTAGCTTGCGTAAGTAATTATATGCAAGAATGGATATTTCCGTGATTTATTTGAAGCCTTGAATTGGTGACTTATTGCTTTTAAGTCCAGGACAAAAACTAGTATTAGATATTTGAAAAATAATCTTGTTTTTTTTTTCAAATATCTAATACTAGCTCAAAATGGGGGCAAATTTTATATGAAAATCCGCGTGGACCAATTTTATTAAATTATACCACGCGCAAACTAAAATTTCATTATAATCGGTTCAGCGGTTTGGCTGTGAAAGCATAAAATTATAAAAAGTTCCAACCCCTCGCGCAACCTTATGGGGATTTATTTAAAAAGAGTAGCCTTCCTTCCCCAGGTTTTAGACTATCTTTGTACCAAATTTCGTTCTGATCGGTTCAGTAGTTTCAGCGCGATGGAAAGACAGACAGACAGACATAGTTACTGTCGCATTTATAATATTAGTATAGACAATGAAGCAATATACATTATACATCTCGTTGATAAAATTAAGGGCCCGCTCGTTAAAATATGAATATCTAAATCGTTTGAAAGAGGTTGTGAGACTTGTGACAAAGATCCACATTATTAGACAGGCATGTTTGGTCCCTATTGTAATATCAGGACCGCTCAGCCGTGAAGGGACTGCCTTATTAACTTTCCGATCAACGGGCCTAGACGATATTTTAAACGTATTCTTTTAACACTTGAAACACCGGAATTTTATACGTACAAAGGAACATATAATTCGACTTGGTAATAATTGCTACAAAATATCTATGGGCAACTCGCGTCACAGCTTTAAATCTTTTGACATCTATATATATAAAAGAAAGTCGTGTTAGTTACACCATTTATAACTCGATAACGGCTCAACTGATTTGGCTGAAAATTGGTGGGAATGTAGTTTAGAACCAGGAGAACATAGGATACTTTTTAACCAGTATTCAGGGGAATTCATTTTTTATGAAAGTAAACGCGGACGGAGTCGCAGGCAACAGCTGGTTATAGATGTTTTATATTATGTAAGGGTAGTATTAGTCGAAAAGGCTGCTTATTAACTAGAACTAAGAAAAATATAATATAAAAAAATATTTTATACTATAAGAAGATACAATTTTGGTTTCTGAAGCGAAGCAACAATCCTATTTAAATGGTTGGTATACCAACGTTATTTAGAATACCGTAAGCTATTCATTGTAAATGAAATAAAATATCACAGGATTAGGTTGAACTTTGGAAGAAAATAGTATATGATATGTGCCCTTCAAAGCATAAGAAACACCATTGAAATATCTTCGTAACTTCAGCTTAAGATTACGGTTAACAAGATCTCTCAGAACTTATTGCTTAAAAAGGTTATCCAATAAACAAAGATCTTTGTCTAAGAGGGCTCGAGATACGGTTAAGCAGGAAGAAATAGATGGAGAATAGCTTTTCATACAATCTGATAACACGGTGAAAATATAACTCGACAAAATATTTTATCATTTTAATTTTGAGAAGCACAAACAAAGGTTCATACTTTTTTATTTTATTACATAGTATAAAACTAACTTTTATTTCCAATATACGTCAATACCTGTTTAAGGATTTCGATTTTATATGCTTTATATTATATTCAAATTAGAACTCTATTTGTATCTATGTATTAATAACTAGTACCTACCTATATATTATTATTATATAACTCAACTATATGCTTATATGTATGTATCTATCTTTGTATGTTTGTAAGATTTTATATTTTGTATGTATAATTAGTTTATATTCTATACAATATGTTATTGCCTATCGCCGTCTGATTTACCTTTGTTCTTTTCTTGTTACTCTCTTTACTATGGGTTGCCTGGAAGAGATCACTCTAAAGTGATAAGGTCGCCTGTTACGTACATTGTATCAAATATTATTTTAATTGTATACATTGTAACAAAGTGTTAATAAATAAATAAATATATTAGTATCCAATACCACGTAAAATTTCAAACGATCCTCATGGACCGAAATGTACTGTATGTCTGTGTGTTTATCACTTATGTTGCAACGATTGTGTCAGAGAAGTCTTTACCTTTTTATTACCATAATGCATTTCCCCTTTTATTATTTTTTCCTTCTTCCTTTTTTATTCAAGACTTTTGTGACGAATGTCCATTATCGTAATGCTCGTAAGCACTAGGCGAACCTAGTGATTAGTTGCAGGAAAAAGTTGTTTGTAAAGTTTGTTTGTTTGTCCTTCTTTCATGCCGTAATGGAGCGTTCATTGTGATTACCTGTATTGAGTTATAGTTGATGAAATCGATGTATGAAAACAATTGTTTATACTATAATATAACATTTATTCTTTTGTTATAATGCAAAATATATTAACATTAAAGTAATATTTATACTTGTATTTTGTTAATTTAAGTTTTAACAAGAGAAAAGTATAGTATTTATCCGTTCTTTAGTTGCCAAAACAAAAATTTTGGCTAAGACTAGATGGCGCGGTATTGATGTAAAGCGAATAAAAACATTATTATATTGCTTTTAGTCATACAATCTATACCCTGCGCTTTTACATGCATTATTTCTATCCCCGTTGTAGAACTGGAAAAATCGATGTGTAGGGTCTTACTAAATCAAGGACCAATGTATCATTTAAAGTAGTATCTTCCACTAGTCGAGCTGACTGGCGAACTATATAGCTAAGTATATGTATCTAATAATTTTACCAAGATTTAGAACTATTATAATTTTGTGAACACTTTTAAGTAAGCAGTGAAAAAGTTACAAGAAACAACACTAGACAGACTAGGGCAGAAAAATCAATCAAAAGAAATTACCATCAAAATGGATACATTTGTTATTTCACATAAAAATCGGCTACTTTAACAATAATAAATAATTAATTAATACAATAATTTGTTTATTGTATAAGTAACATACAATTTATTGTATGATCTTAACTTTTAATTAATTAATACAAAGATACAGTTTCATAAAGACATTCAAACGATTTTTTGTTGGAATTCAAAACCATTACTTGAATTTCATTGAAATATTTCTTCGCATTCAGCTGTGAACATAACTTTCAATATCCCAAAAGTAATAATATTCAATAAATGCTATGAATAACGATGTGCGACGAGAGTCGTCTATTATCCGGAATTTAAATATGAATTTTCTCTGTAGACTGTTACGTCAGTAGGGTTTTAGATCGAGACTTAGTACTATATACATATTATGTACCTTTTTTTTAATTTTAATCGAAAAGAAGTTTGTCTATTTGACTTTTTCAAGTTTTTAACCGTTGAACTGATTTTAATACATTAATTTGGAGATCGTCTATGTATTGGAAATCCTTCAAGCATTTAAGCAGTTCCTAAAAGCATTTAAGTTCGTCGCGTAGTTTTAAATATTGAAATAAATATAATAGAGAAAGACGACTTTGTTTTATACTATGTAGTAATGTCATTTCAACAATGAAGTATGTTATAACATTGAAACATAATATCTGAAGTGCAATAGCTAAAAGTAAACTTACAACTTTCTTGAAAATAATATCTATTCTTGCGTCGGTAAATACAGGCTACAAAATAAATACTGTACAGTAATACGCAGAGTTGCATAATTTTGAAAACTAGCAAGACTATAATATAAAATTTATTTTATGACGTCATCAATTGAATATATTTACCATATTTAGTAAACTTTGGGCTAATACCATAATTGGCTGCAGTAGATATGAGTCTACGTCACTTGAGGTTACGAACTGTGTCGCGTTCCGTTGCTATGTGATAGCATTTTATCATTTGTCCTTACAAACAAACATTAATTTATTTTTAATTTTACTTTTGATGTGATAATAGTTGTGTCTGTTTGTTATATAGGTATATGTAGTACCACTTCTTGCGACATCTCAAACTCTCAAATAGATTTATAATGCTAGGTTCAAATAACATTTTTATTAGTAAGAAAATATTTTCTATATAAAGAAAATGTCCATCATAATATACCTATAAATACTTACATTATCAACTTGATTAAGATTGTATGCTATTAAATTTAGCTTATAGTCATATCATCAAAATCACGCACGTTTTTTATGGAAAAGAAAACGGCAGGTTTATGAAAAATGTTTCGCGTTATGTTGAGTTTTACAGCTTTCCTGCTCGTTCTGATCTCATAAGCTGTTGTGAGGGGAAATAATGGCCAGCCATTTTGACAAAGGCAGCACTTTATATGACAACTTGGACTTGAAATGGCCTGTTCATTATTCGATGCGTCGTCCATACGATCTGAAAGCACTAATGGGTTATCCTGCGATTTCGCTTGCATATTTTATGGAGAGGCTTCTATTTTCTTACGAAGCTGTATGACGTATAAAGTATTGTTCTTTTATCTTTCGTGTAATGTTCAATGGATTGTAATTATGAGGCCTCTACTTTTTCAGTTTTTACACGGATAAACCTGCAGGACACAGTAATTTATATATAAGTAGAATAAGTCGCGTTGTATAATAATATTTAAAAATGTTATTAGAAGTATAAATAACAATAAATATGATGTTCGAATTTTATATAGTAGCTATTAGAACATAAAAAGGAATAAGTTTCGATGTTAACATGCTGTCTATAATAATACCTTTAGAATGAATGAATTTAATAATTAATCATTATATAATTAATTAATTAACTGTTGTTCTTAATTCAGATTTAATCAATATATTTTGTACGTAAGTAATATTTAATAGCTATATTTATACTTCTTCTCAATAGTTATTAATCTGTCTTGTCTGTATAGGAAATTAGCATAGGGAACCAATAAAATGGATGATTGCGCAGAAAATCAAAGAAAGCGTAACATATTCAATATAAGGCACTATTTGTCTTCCTCACCAACCTTCAACCCTTTTTCTAACCGAGATTACTTTTTGGAGATGTATTTGTACGTTCCCCGAAATGAGGTATTTTTATATTCATGCTTGTTTTCGAAAAATTTGTTGTATTATGTCACCCTATCGTGGCTGATGTTTACTCGTTACGTTATAACACGCGATGTAAAGGACAAATTTGTAAATATTTAAGGAAGACTTGTCGTACTTTATCAACATCTTCAGATTTTTTTATAAGCGCATTTTATGTCATACGAGAGAAGCTTATATTATGCGTGTACTATCTATAATACAACAATGAATCGCATAATTTGAATTATGGACAGGGGATAGCGAGTTTTATTTATTTCAATAAAGGTGTATAAAGTTTTTTGGTTTAATACACCAAGGCATTTATAAGTTATAGTTCGTTGTTTCAGAATTAATTAGGTAATCCACCTTTTACGTAATCGCTTTTAATTTATTGACATTTTTAAATTATTCTTTCGTGGATGTTGGTAATAGTTGACTGTGTTATTAATGTTAGATCGTTACAATCTGTCTTCAGTTCTTACAATTTGATTTCAGTATGCTTGACCTTCGCGTAACTATTTATACAAACATTTTTAGAATGTTCGTGATACGTTTAACATTATGTTGTGAAGATTATTTCATGATATTTTGCCTCTATTTTGCCTTTTTACATATAACAAGCAACATTATATTCCTAGGGACAATCAATGTTAAGTAGTACTTACTTAACATTGATTGTAGCTGTTGCCCGCGACTCCGTGGCACCTACATGCCAAATTTCAAGCGTCTAACGTAAGCGGTTCAGATTTGCCTTATGGCAAACGAGCAGGCGAGCCATCTAATGAAGAGTGGTCATCGTCGCCGATAACCACTCGTGCAGCTTATCAGATCTGGAATGAGTTACTAGCTTTTATGAAAATAACGCTGTCTTCTTGAAGCAACCCAAGTCGTATGGCACCAAAAATTCCACGTAAGAGACCTGATTTCACGAGTTGGTGAGTGGCAAAAGTTTATTTTAAGGACTGTAGTTCCACTTAAAATTTTAAATAACAGATTTAGATTTAAGACCACTTTTTGAAAAAAAAATATAAACATAAATTTAATTATTAAGGTCTATTTATATATAATGGTATTAATAATGAAACAACATAATAGACATAGTTTTAATTTATTTTATATTAAACTTCATATATTCTTACAAAGATCTATTCACATAAAAATTACAATTGTTTTGATATTAACATTTGACATTAAGATCGTTTAAAATATGTTAGACATCGTATCATAATTACAGTATTTACATTTTATTACAATTTACAATTTTTATTTATTCTTAAAATAGTTTTGAAAAGTAAATTCGAGAGATTTTAATGATATATTTCTTAACAAACTTATATCGAAATAATGAGAAGAATATAGTCACAGCCAAAAAACGAAAACTA
This sequence comes from Eurema hecabe, assembly GCA_026213755.1. Classification (NCBI taxonomy): domain Eukaryota; kingdom Metazoa; phylum Arthropoda; class Insecta; order Lepidoptera; family Pieridae; genus Terias; species Terias hecabe. The sequence goes on from JADANM010006423.1 coordinate 4,486,246, forward strand.
CACAACGATAAAATCCGATTATGTATTAACATGTTCCAGCATTTCAGGTAAAACATTATAAGCTACCATGTTTCCAAATCCACTTTTAGGTTCCTTTTTGGTTACTATGGCAACAATTTCCTCCTCAGGTGGAGGCGGAGGAAATTCAATATTAGTCTCTACAGCTAACGATATATCATCTACACTAAGAACTACTTCTCTATTGTCGATTTCTATCCTATTACGTTCAACTGTTGAACTATCTTCCATAATGCTATACAAATTCTCCGACCGCCCCTTATTGAACATATGTCAGGAACTCATATAAAAAGGATCCGTGTTAACCTCGTCGTTCACTGTATTACTTTTCTGCGACCACTCTTTCTGCTGATGCTTTATCCTGTAGATAATTTCATCGTGGATGACCCCGAAACACATCGCTGTCAACGCTAACCCCGTCAGAGTGTAGACAGAACAAAACCAAAGAACTGTTGAATTGATCGTATAGTATCTTACCCCGTTAATAGTAGTATACGTGGTACCAGGTATAATGTTACCGAAACCTATTGTGCTTAGAGCCATAAAACAAAAATAAAATCCATCAACTATACTCATATCATCTATATTGAATAAAACTACAGCTCCCAGGGAAATGTAAATAAAAATAGCAGTTAGACAAAGTAAGACTGGAGCTAATATGCTAAGACCTCGCATAGATAATTTTGAATCCGTATCAGGCCAGCTGATGATATCATCTTTAGCTGTGCTGGTTGTCGGTCTATCGGACAGAGAAGAATCCTTGTTGCTATCCGTTTTTAAAACGTAGCATTCCTCAGTGGGAGCTTTACTAGTGTTTTGACTATTTAAAGTCTCCTCCTGTTGTCTTTTTAGTTTCATTCTCCGTTCTTTTTCAGCCATTCGCCGCTCATCGTAACAACAGTACCCGCAGTTGGAGCAGAGACAACAACACAGTGCTCTACTGAAAACACTTCGAGCCATTTTAGAGAGCAAAGAGCCGACACTTGAAAGATATACAAGTGTCAATGGAATTCCAATTAGCGCGTATAGAATTGTGATTCCTTTGCCAAGTATCGTTCTTGGCGCGATATTGCCGTAGCCTGAAAAGAGGACGCGTTCATTATTTTCTATTTAATTAACCATTTCACAATATATATTTTCATACAATTGGAAATATTTTTTGTAGAAATATTTTTACAAATAATATTAAATGCTGTTAATATCAGTTTATTAATTGAATTAAATTAAGATAGTACATATTCCTAAATCTAATATAAATATAATTGAGTGTCATATAAGTGCTATGAACAAGAAATAATTTAAGTTTGGACCTGAAAAACTTCTTTGTGGTTAATAAGCATTGTGGAGTTATTGTTTTATATAAATATAATAATGTATAACTTACCAATTGTTGTTAAAACAGTCAAAGAATAGAAAAATGCCAGTGCCAAGTTCCAATCGTGTTCCTCATAGTGATTGTTAATATCAGCTTCGCCAAATTCACCCAACGCCATTTCTTTATAACTGACTCCATATTGTGAAGCCATCTCAGCCGTGACCCTTTGCATCAACTCGTTTTGAAACTTAAGAATTTCTTGCGCAGCCAAGCGCGTCCAATTCTCTCGATACAATATATTTAGGGACACAGTTATTTCCCAAATATTTTCAACCGCTTTACTTCTCGCGTCCCAAAAGTTAGCTGATAATGTGAGATTTCCAGAATCATAGTAATCATCTGTCTCCTTTTTACTATTGTTGCTGTTGTCTTTATGCGTTATTTTTTGAATATCCGGCAATAGCCTCGGTCTCACTGGCACTTCGACACCACCCTCTATCGCTAAAAATATAAATGATCCCAAAAAAGTGTACGCCAAGAGAACAGTAAATATAACACTATTGGTTATGGATCCGACTATAAATTGTTTCCGTCTATACTTGGTTGTTTTAAAACAAAAGCAGCAAACTACTTTTTGTCGCGAAGTTTGTACTTTCTTCCTGCTAATAGATGCCATCGAGTCCGCATCTTGGCATTTGTCCAACGGGATGCCCCCGTTCAGTGAAGGTTTTGCCAATGTATACTGCTCGAATCGGTTGATTGCCTCTTTGTCCAATACAACATGGCTCATATCCATTTTCGGTTTATCTTCTATTTTTGTATTGCGACATTATTACCCATTTGCCGTCGATTCTGAAACAAAAAGTTTTTATATTAATATTGATAGCTATGTCGTTTGCGAGTAAGGAGTGATTTTTCAAAGTCCTTTAAGGATAAGAGGAAAACTGAGCGACAAATAAAAATATGAGTAAAAGCATGATTAATGGTAGACGAGAGTGTATCCTTGCTTAATATAAGTACATTTTGCAAATGTATCATATAAATTTCCTCTATTACGCAAAAGAAAATAGTATAAAAAAGAGTTTGATTGAAGGATCATAAAGTTTCTTCGAAATTAGAAATGAAACAATTTTACTACAAATAGGTACGTTTGATGAATTATTCATACAAAACGTTTGTTCGCTCAATAAAGCTTTACCTTCAAGATGAAAATTATTTTATAAAGGAACAAAGACTTCAGAAATAAGTAATTTGAGAAAATGGAAGGGTCGTGTACGTGTATTTAATTAAAATACACTAAGAATATTAAATATATGTACGAAGTTCAAGCTTATGGTATTAACAATAGTATGTATATTACTAACAGGGTTTTAAATCCTTTATGAACTTTACATTAATTAATAAAACTACCATATAAGTACAACCGTTTTAATACAAGGATCGTGTCAAGATAAATTATTTTCCGTAAACATAGTAAGTACGGTATATCAAATACGTTTCTGGTTTTAATTTTAGTAGACAAAGTCTAGAACATTCTATTTTCTATGAGTTTTCTCGAATATTCTAAATTGTAAATCTGTTACGTATTTCATTTCCAAACACGTTTCGTTCGTTCGATTTCTCGCAAAGGTATACTAGGTACGCGTTATGAATAAAAATATGTATGCTTTTTATAAGCCACCTCATTTTCACCTCATAAACGAGGGCTGAGAAAATTGATATTTTGATAGATTGATTATTTGCACCCTCAATGTAAAAGTGTTTTGAAGAACACATCCTTATAATGTTAATAAGAATTGACGTACCACCCACAGCCTATCATTTTTATATAGCCTATTTGTTTTGAATAAATTTATAACTTCGAGTTTTGATTAGCAAATTCTCTTTGAAGTTTTGTTAGTTTAAATAGCTTTATTTTTGATGCATATATTATAAGGAAAATACGAGAATAAATAAATTGAGATTGTTCTTATATTTGTATTAAATATACCTATAGGTTTTGTACATTTTCACTGACGTAAATCAAGATACGTTTAAGTTCAATACGTAAAAAGTAGATATTGATAAATAATGGTAGCCTTATGTAGTTATATTTTTTTAAGTAGTTCAGGAGATGCAGAGATTCTTTTTTTTTTTTTTTTATAATATAAAGAGGGGAGACGAGCTGGACGCACTCCTGATCCGAGTCTTCAGATGTTAAGACTCATGAGCCCAGTAATTTTGCTGGCTACAGTGCCCTTCAGACCGGAGCACAGTGACATTAGCACATAGAATGTCTGGCGGTAGAATGTCTGGCACTGTGGGGGTACCCACCCAGTCGGTCTCCTGCGAAAGAGACCTACCCGGTCTTCTACTATGTCATAAACTGACAATATGACTATAACAATATGACACTGGTTTCAAAACAAAACCAAGTAGGTAACTGATACAATTAATTATTAAAACAATAGTGACAAGATTATTTTTAACATACATAAAACGTCTTTTGCCTTTTTTCCTCAATTTATCTAGCATGACGTCATCCAATTCTTTCATTCTTTTGAGAGCAAAAAATAATGAGACGTACTTTCAAATTAAGTTTTTTTTTTATGTCAATAAAAGTACCTTTAAGCATGAATGTACTTTAAGAATTGTTAATTTTAAAGTTTAAGCATTGTCAGTACAAAATTAATTACTTCATTCAGAAATTAGATACATGAAATGGATACCAATATAGCGTTCAATCAAACTTACATTCCCTCATCAAATAGTTGAATTACATTTCTGAAGATATCTACTATTGATTAAATTAGTTATATCTAAAATAAGGATAATAGTTAAACAGTTTTTAATTGGGGGCCCTCCAAGGTAAAAGAGTAAAATTTTATTCTCATCGATTTTGATTGTATGTAGTTTCAAATCCATAGTTCGTAAATGTATTTATGTAGGTAATGAATAGTATATGACAGATATACTTCGACATCTTTTGAAATTTTAGTATTAGTTATTATGAAGCGTATTTTTTAAATTGTACTACTCTTTTCCGATATACATATATAAGGAAAGGGTAGGAAATTATCCTATGCTTATATATGGGAAAGATATCAAAGAGCTACCCCCTGTATTATATTCCTAATAAATCTAATATTCACATCAGTCCAATGACATGGGATAAAAGCCTAAGACATACAAAATTGTTATTGACTGGAAGACACAGAAGAAGAAGAAGAAGAAGAAGGTGTTATATGAATTGCTTTAACTTTTTAAATAAAGAACACTGGTATAATACAATTCCAAATTTAAAAAAAAACCATAAATCAATTTCTCATTAAGGTTAACAAGAGCCTAGTCAAATAGGTTTTAAACTAAGCCACTAGTGTTGCTGGCCGCTAATGATTCACATGTTCGCTTTGTACCTCGAAATTGCCTTCACATATACAGAGCGTGTTTACGGCGACATTACAATAGTTAACAATCCTATGTCAGTTGAGTCTGAAACAGGTATAAGGTTTAATTGATACGAATAATTCTGTTAGCAACTTAGTTTGTTAATTTCGGTACATTTTAGATATTGGTGGTATGCAATTAAAATGTTATACAATTTTATTAAATATTTCTGTATGTGAGCTTCTTATGTTGGTAAAAGGTGTCAGATACAAGTCTTAAACAAGTTAGTTGATATATTGATTTTGCATTTTAAGTACTTGCAGTTTGAATATAAGCAAATCAACATTTTACAATAGATACCATAAAATCTATTTTTGTAATCAGTTAACCATTGAAAAAAACAGATTGAATTTAAAATCAGACAATCCATGTACCTAATCATAAATTATTTGATTAAATAAAATTAAGCTGACGTTACGTCCTATTACAAAAAAAATAATTAATCAATAAAATCAACCCTTCCCAAAAAATAAAAGTCCAAAGGTCACGTCAAATTTTCCGTCAAAAATATTATATACCTACAATATTCCGTAGCCCCGTGCATTACAGAGCCGTTTATCATAAACAACGGGGTCGTATGTTTAATTATATAAATTATACGGACCGTTTCATCTCCCCACCTGTTTCATATTTCATTAGCTCGCTCATTTCTCAGAGATAGCGTTCTGTTCGAACGTGGCGGATAATGGCACCATTAACTTACCAATTAAACAGCGCATATTGTTTACAGTTTACAGTACTATTAGAGAGTGATGCTGCATTAATGCTGTTAACAAACACGTAATACTTATCATATTTTAATAAGAGAGTAATGGGTGTAATTTTCATTGGTTGCAGCTGTACGTAAAAATGCAGACTGTCATAACTTGTGGCCACTTTCATGATTTTCTCGCTTTAAATGAAGCATCTTAAGGCTGAGCGTTATTTTTTGATTGGTTGGTCAGTGAATAGCCATAGTACAACGTAATTGTTAATTATTATTATACGGTTCAAGTTACTTAAAATAGAAATAATATAACGAGATAACGGAATTGGTTGAATGTACTAAACTATTTCTTTAAATTTAAATCAAGAATAAGCCACTTTGCTAATGCTACTTATTTTTACTATAACATGATCTTTTCTTGCGTCACAGCCCACAGGTTGTTTGAAAGAGATCACTTTTAGTCTTAAGACCGGGTTTTGAAATGTTTCTTTTATATTAATATGTTTTTAATTCATAAGTATTATTTTTGGTAGATTAGCTTCAAGCGGGTGAAACCTCGGACCACATCTAGCAAGCAATAAAGACCCTTTACATACGTATCTCGATCGTTGCAATACGATAACTCATAAAATACACGAGCGCTCATAAACGCTAAGATTTATGGGTTCCGTACGGGGTTAGTGATCTATATTTATGATGTACTAAGATTTGAGTCATTGCAGTGGGAATGGATAGTACGCTATAAAACAACTTTGGAAACTTTAACGGACATGCAGAGATAAGCGTATGTGATTGTCCATAGTTACTTAATATTACTACTTAATATATGGTTACTTAATAGGCGCTTAATCGTATTTTAACCTGAGTCCAGTGAATAAGGAAAGGTTTATTGATTTATTTATTTGTTTAGATACACTGTGAAGCTTACACAATAGATATATACAGGTAAAATTAAACTATTTATATTAACATGTGCTGCTCTTAATTGTGTATACAACGTTGATGATGATTAAATGATTTTGGCAGTTTTCTTCTGTATACCGGCAACATATTCGTGAGACCTATTACGAGTGCTTAAAGACGGTGATTACTTACCATTTAGTAACTAAGCTCGTTTGCCATTATAGGTATAAGATGGTAGTCTAGTCCCATCTTAGCGCCTCAACGAATAAACTGTTTTCCTATATTTTCTATTCCTATATTTAATATTGTAGCATTGTGCCGAGAAATTGTATTTAAGAGCCAATTGATTGTAAGCGATCAACTCCAACTAAGAACGTGCACAAGGTTAGACACTACAATGCATTACTAGCTTTTAAGATGATGACTATTGAGAAGTATAAGAAGATAAGGTATAGTGGAAAGTGGGATTCTTTTATGGTACGATGTCTCCAATATAACAATCAAATCCCTAAGTGCATAAATCGAGAACAGCTGAACCGATTTTGATATTTTTTTAAGAATATTCCTTGAAGAAGGAAAAAGGTGAACGAAGTCACGTCGGGCCAGCTCGTATGAAAGTGTAAGAAATAAAATACAAAGCTAGATTCTATTGTCACATATACTGGTACATATATTAACCAACCAATTTATGTAGGCAATAAAAATCAACAGTAAACAACAGGTGTTTAACAGTTTTCTTTCTAAGCTTAATAAAATCTAGCAACATTGAAATAGTTACAAAATAGTCTGAACAGGGTTTTTAATGCCTGATGTTGCAGATTGGGGTTTTATTGTCGCCAAGGTTCAGGAACACGTTTATACGTGTTATTCGACAAACTTGCAAACTTTTATTGGCGGATCGGGGCTTAGAGACGTTTGATAGCGATTACCTCACATTGTTAGGGACCGCTGTTAAAAACAATCCTCTTTCCTTCCTAGATTAAACAACGTTCAGGTTACGTATGTCCACGTCATGTACCAAAGTTCTAATGTTTTTGAATGAAAATCTCGTTAATATCACATTTAGATGACTCGCTTGTTTAAGACTTTGACGTTTACTGACGTTTAGTGGATAATATTTATAGCTTGGTTATTTAAATTGTTTAAGTATTCGAGATATTTTTCGGTTAAAGATAGCATTTGATACTTATTAATAATGCAAGGAAAATTATTTCAAGATTTATTCAGTATGTTCAGAAATAACCTGAACACTGTCTACAAAATCACAAGCTTTACCTCTTTCTATAGAATTAGTATAATGTTTTATTAATACAACACACGTATTGTGCCAATCCAGAAGCATCAAACTTTCAAAATTTTGTTAAGAATTTTAAACATTACATTATCACTTCTAACAATGCGGCTTCATACTTTCAAATGACGTCATCTAACATGCGTACTTATGCCATGGCTTAACTATTAAATTTTAATTTAGTCGTTATTTTGTCATCAGTATACAGCTCAAATATTACCCTTATTTCACATTGCAACACTTTTAAACTCCTTCAAAAGAATGGTAGCAATTTAGCATCAAACTGTCAAATTACGTAATATGACACGCGAACTAACGCCATGGCTTAATTTGCTCAAATATAACCGTTATTCCATCTTGAATGGCTTTTATGTTTATTATTAAGTAACTTCAAATCCCTGGTATCATATTCAAGCAATATCTAGTAACATGTATGAGCGAGTGTAGCCGACAAACACGGCGAGAGGCTTGTTAAAGTGTCATAACACTCGGCCGTGTTTGCGATCCTCACTCTACGATATCAATTAGGAAATCTGGGACAGGGCGTGTCGCTGACCGTGTGGTTCGCGCCGAACTTACATTTTGTTTGCATACAGACTTATGTAATTTAGTTACAACTTTGCGACTAATTAAAACTTGGTAGCGATCTATTTGGTATTGAAATTGACTACATACTTTATGAAATTATAAGAGGGTTTTAACGCAACCATGCCTTAACCAAAGTATTGGTTTGATTTTTGGCATTACATGTGCGTTAATTTTTATTAGTAGTATTTAATATATGTAGATGGTAGGTTATAGCTTTTTAAAGAAATAAAGATTAAGAAATCTATACATATTATAGTCCGTGGCAAAATGAGTTAAGAATAGTTAAAATATAAATAAGTTAAAATAACAAATTAGATCTAACCAAGATCGGGCCACCATCCTTCTCATTGGTAACTTATGTCTGTCATTAAATAACAAGGAAAAAATAAAAACTGTATCCCTAGTACAAAATAGCTGTGAGGAACGCATTTTACAATCAAAAAGTAAAGGAAACTTCGTATTTAATTCTACAAAATTTTTCCTATTCCATATATATATAGAATATTATAATATGGGGAAATATTTGGGTATTTAATTTGTTATGATTTATGTATTTAAACAAAGCTATATTAACAACAAACAAATATATCTAACCCTGTTATTACCTTATAAAGTAACAACTAAAACTCATAACGTTAATAGCAAATAATCGCATATTCCTCACTTTAATCTTCTTAGAACATTGCAACCGAATCCCACTGTTGCAAATTCATATAACCAGAGCTTTAGTTTAATATGAAAACCACAATTTCGTACTCGGGTTTCTGTATAGCATTTAATAATTTTAATACTGTTATGAACTGAAACCAAATAGTTGTTAAATGGTCTGGTCGTTGGTTATAGTCATTAGTTTGTTATTTATAAGCTTATTATCGTAATATCTGTTTCGGCTAAACCGTTACATTTATTGAAGTTTATGTCTATTTCGCAGTGCTGATAATGATTTAATTTGCTTTGTTGGTTTCAGTAGATAATATGTTTTTTTAACCTTTTTTTTAATCTTTAAACTATCGTCTGCTAGTTACCATTGTTCTAGAAAGTTCTTTAAAATAAATCTGGTGAATCAATATTACTAAGGAGTGCGGTGTACAAGAAAAGAAAATTGAAAGAAATTATAAACTAAGAGAAATATGTATTAAGGTGAATATTGAATATCTACGAGCCCACTCATTCTGAAATATAATATTAATGGTTCTACTCCGACGGGAGTCAGTTTAATGGGAAGGAATGTACCAGGATTATATAACCTGATAACAATTATATCTAAAAGACATATTTTTATACAGGTATTAGACTTCTTGTTATGGGGGCCGGCCTGTTTGAGTTTAAGTCAGCTATTGACATACATTGCGTATTTTGTATTACATACATTCAGTATACATTGCGCAAAGAATTGACCCTGTATTCCCCTTTGTAAATAGAACGTTTAATTTGTAAATTACTTCAAAAACGTGTTAAATAGCCTTAGCTGGTCTCTAGAAGCTCAAGCTTAACGTAAACACGAAAATTCCTAATTAAATTCCTTAAAAACCACAAAAGCTTCCCTTAAGAGCTTAATCGCTTTGATAAATATCTTTAAATCCTCGTAAATTCGGCCAAAGAAGCTAGCATAGTTGTAAACCTAGAAATTTAAACTTCGCTCGTATATCTCGGCGTTCCTGAATTTGTCGGGTTATAAAATTTAAGAAGCAATTACCACATCACTAAGTGAGTCGAGTATTGGGTTGATAAAAGTGCACTAAACTAAAAATAATGTTTCTCCCGACGTCTTATAAAGTTTCAGTGCTTTATAGCATTTCTTATGCTTTTTACGGTTCCAAGTACGTTTGATTTTATTGACTTAAACGTGGCGTTTCAAGGAAGCATTTCTCCGCTTTTAGCATATTTAAACCGCTTGCAAATAGTGTAGCTATGTTAATGCATTTTATCTCTTTGCTTCATCGTTTCCATCGTATAAAACTTAATGTTTATAGCTTATCATTATTTTTAATTATATTTAAATCATAAGTTAAGCATATTTAAATACTATACAGTCATATTGAGAAACATCATCCTTTTTTTGAAGTTGGTTAAAATGAGTTTGTACGTTTAAATGAAAGTCCAAGTTTTTGTTTTACGAAACCATTTGTCATTATGTCTTGATATTGAATGATAATGATCATCCTTTTCATGAGCTATTACTTCAAAGCTTTTCACGTCAAATCCAAATCCACCGATGCAAATCAATAGTGTTATAGTATTGAGAAAGTTTTTATCGTACATTTAACGGTATATACGACATACTTTCCCGTTACCGCAAACAAAACGCACAATGTACGACTATCTTACAACAATCGACACTGCAATATCGTTTATCTTTAAAACGTATCTAACATTTTGAACCTCACTAATCTTCCCTTATACCGTTACTTATCACATTGTTTGTTTAGCAGAATTTGTAGCCTAGCAGAGAACCGCTATAAATTTCTTCTTCCTTTTTCCCAAGTTTTATAACGCTTAAACGGTTTCACGATAACCGTTGAAAAATGAATTTACCAACGATGTATTACATCTTATAAGTTATAAAACTTGTTCTTAGTGAAACATTTTTATCACTCACTGGCACGCTTTTTGATGGGAACAGTTAAATTAATATGACTGTCCTTATCCTTCAAATGAAGCTTTTGTTGACCTAAAATAAAAACCATGAGCTAGCTATGTCAAAAAGTTAATAATTTCTTTAGTTAATAAATAAAAAATTAGCTGTCATTTAAACTGCTTACATATTAATTAATTCACACATTTGAATCACGTTTATGAACTTACTTTAATACTTAAAGCGACTTGTTTCCGTAGGTCTGCCGTTCAAAGCAAAACCGAGTTTTAATCCCGCAAAAAGATACATCAAAGACATAATCATACCATACTTAGAGAATAACATAAGCACTTTAACTACGAATAATCTACGGCTTCTATAACGTTATTTGTTTTCGTTCTCACGTTTCCGAGAAACCAAACTTTACAAAGAAAACATTTCAAAACAAACTTTGAAATGTGATATACTGCCGGCTTGAAACGTATATTTTTCTCGAAGCACAGTTACTTCAACAATTATTAAAACTGAGCTACGTTTAATAAACGACGTCTAAAATATTTTATAAGAAACAAATCATTGAATAAACTGTTCAGAGATATAACAAGCTATTGTGTGGGCTTTTTAAAGTGGGTATATACTCATAACTCATACCAAAACCCAAATCCGTGGCGCCTCAGTTGGTTTTGAAAATTCTTGAGCAACCTCTACAGTATTGGAATTAGTGCTATAGGTATTTGATTCTGACGACCATCCTGTGGAATCAGCTTCCTCGTGCAGTGTTTCCGAACAAATACGACTTGGGGACCTTCAAAAAAAGAGTGTACCTATCCTTAAGAGGCCGGCAACACACTCGTGACAACGCGAGTGCTCATGTGCTTCAGTGAGAAACACACAGTTATCAAAATTAACTGAATAGCATATCTTTCTAAGTAAAGCAACCTTTAAATTTTACTTAATACTTATTATAATAGCTAACTTAGCTTTATTGATTGGCATCGAAAGGCGCGCTGTGATGCCAGATCTTAGGTCTAAATGTATCATACATTTGTGGAAATCTCAATTGTCGCCCAGGACGTGCTCGCATCGGCATTGCGCCAAAAATCTATACAGATACTCAATTTATGTGACGTAATGATTAAAAAATTGCGAGAGTGAATAACTGAAGATATTACGATTTTTAAAATAAATTGTGAAGTGTTGCCTTCATGCTGTAATGGTTGCCTGATGTTGTAATGGTCTATTTTAAATATATTAAATAAAGCTAGTTAAAGACTCTATCTTTATATGATTATAATATAATTCTTGCTATTCATAGCAGGGTACATATGTTTATGACAGGTGTTACAGCCATGTAATAAAACAAAGATAAAAAGATCGTAAACAATACCTTCATATACGTCTAAATCTATATGCTTAATTGTATCATTATAACGCATCAGTGGCCGATATTTAGTTAATTCTAAACACTTCAGTGGCTTCGCAACGATTTGTCAGCGTAGCAAGTCAACAAAGTCCGTTTGGTCTGTCATCTCATTTGTAAAAGAAATCTATCACAAAAGAATCGTAGAGACGAATGCGAATGCCGCCGCACTGAAATGGTACGAATTGTGTTATAGTTACGGGAGTTATTTCTGCTTTTGTACGTACACAATGAGGCCATTGTGCCCGAAGACGGATACTAATTTCAAATGTTGCGCGTTCTGGAACAAAACTTATGGAGTCTGCGTAATATGATCCTTTGAAAGTGCGTCTGTTATCGTTATGAAATAAATTGTCTGTTTATTTTGCTCTTTTTGTGAGGATCTATTGTAATGTTCCGCTAATGGGAGCGGTATCGATCGCAATATGAAAGTAATATATTGGTTAAATTTACCTTATTATATGCTTGCTATCTAAGGTTCTTATTAGTTACTCAAAATTTGAATAATGCCTTAGTCAAATGTTTGACAATATAAAATTTTAATCGTATCACAAAATCAGTAAAATTAAATCAAATATTTTACATGCCTAATATTGCGACTGGCAACAATGAGAAGAATTTTAAATAAGACAAGCTAAACTCATGTTGAATTTTGGGCACGTTTTTACCGGGGGTAGGTCTCTTTCGCAGGAGACCGACTGGGTGGGTACCCCCACAGTGCCAGAAATTCTACCGCCTGAACAGTGATGTGATAATGGCACTGTGCTCCGGTCTGAAGGGCGCTGTAGCCAGCGTGATTACTGGGCTAATGAGTCTTAACATCTGATGACTCAAAGTGGGGAGCGTCGGTGTAGTGCACCCCTGCCCGGAGTTGGGCTTTAAAGCAAAGTTCTGGGTAGCACTGCATTGGCTATGGGCTGGCGTTACTCTTACCATCAGGAGTGCGTCCGTCTTCCCTCTTCTTATTATATATAAAAAAAAAAATGTTTTGTCTCTGATCAAAAGAAAACTGCAAGTGACGGTTTAGGGAAACGGTCAAAAAGAAATAAGTTTAAAACTGTTTTTGTACACTTTTAAACAATAGATTTACGACCGAATGAACTATAAATATATGTACACCGACATGACATTTATAAATACATAAAACTTAATTATTTAACGCGTCGGAATCCAGGCTTAACAAATGTTTCATTAAATTCTTGATTAAAAATATCCGGAGAAAATCGAATTGATAGCTATATGAACGGAATTGGGTCATCCGTGTTTTCAAACTGAAAGAAAGGTTAACAAATGATGGCCGTCCTTAACAGAAAGGAACAATGGAAATATTAATTGTTATGCTTCTAATTCGAAATAGGCCGTGCTTGTTGTTTTTGTTATAGTTTCTGTTGTGTTATAACAATTAGCTGGATTATTTTGCGTTTTATATAACGTATGTATGTATAAGTAAGGACGAGTCGAGTTTTTGTTTATATTTACAATTGTATGTTCTTATTTTTTAAAAAGAGCGACTATCAAAGTTTCTTGCTGGTTCTTCTCTGTAGAAACTGCCTTCCGAACCGGTGGTAAATGTTTTGTAATGACGATTCAAAAGTGTTACTTTATGTAGCCTAATTGAATAAAGATACTTTTGACTTTGACTTTGACGAGTAATGTTTTAGGTGGGTGAGCTATGCATCGAAATGAGTCAAGTTGGTGACTTGATGCAGTAAAACGAACGAGTTTTTATTGAAGTCTGATAAACCTATACTTTACATTATCAACCCTTATAAAAACAAATATGTATATAGGTAAAATATCTTACTTGAGAGTCAACACAAATGAGGACACAATACTGTTCCTATGTATGTGAACAAAGTCACAAGTGAAACCCATTTTGATATAAGTAAGAAGTGGACACCTAAGCTCCCTCCCAACTATTGGGCACAGCAATAAATACAGATATTTCGTGCGACACAATAAGGCTTTTATACTCTATACTGAGTCCAACTTTACCCGCCGCGCAATCAGAAGCTGTGAACTTTAGCGTATCATCCTACTGAGTAATTTCTAAAGGAAATCTCATGTACCAGTTCTATACGACGCGCTTTACATGCTTTTTGATAAGGGAAAGAAAAAAGAACAATACAATAAATTATATAATGACTGTCTAGTGCCAATTAACTTACCTACTTTAGACTGCCAAAATTTATTCATTTATTTATTTAAGGACTTTCGTGTAATTTATTATTTTACCAAAAATATAGGAAGATATCAGCTCTTTTGTACTAATCAAATATTTATTTATTTTTAATATTTTTTTAATGTTGTTATTCTTCAAAATTAATAAAATAACAAAACAAAACAGAATGGTCAATACAAATAGCTAAATAAGCTGTAGTTAGCCAACCTAGGTATTTTCTTCATTTATAATTATTTTCTTCCTGATAACCTCATAAATGCGTACAATTTTTTTTAATCAAATATATACTTAATACTTATTAATACAATTCTATTGAATGTCGTAGTATATTTTTATAAGACCTCAGTAACATCTTATTAAATTTTAAGAACAACATTAAACGTGCTTCACGCGCGTTCATCGAGAAAATGATACTTTTACTGCATCGAATCTGAATGGTTATTATTCACAACATAACATTTTATGTGTCACAAAAAGAGGGAGAGAAAACGAATTTATTATTGTCATAACAACCCGGTTTTTATAGAAGATAAACTGTTTAAACGATGAAAATGTACGTAATTCTTCGTTTTATGAGAGTTCTGGCCAGAGGTTGGTCGTTTTCTATATATGAGTTCATTCTTGTCCCGGATATAAGCGGATATTTGATCATACTAGACCATGATTCGAATGGCCGTGATGCGTTGTCGTTTCTTATGGGCCAACTATTATTACTACGGTTATTGGCGTCGTTTGTAGTGACATATAAGATGAGTGGGGTCTCAAGAATGTGGCTTCCGAAGTCGTATTTTGATACCGCGTTTATACGCTCGCGTTCAAAACGACAGTCAACGGGCACAAACACAAGCACGAGCGTGTGAACGGGCTGTTCGACTGTTTGAATGTGCAAGTGCGTGTGCTTGCCGTGAACCGGACGGGAGTCGGTTTTTGGCACAGCTTTTTTGGCTCCAGGCTACTCGCCGTGTTGCTTCCCAACCTACGTGGAACGCGTGTAAACCTAGCATTAGAGGTGGTTCATAAAGACCACTTATCTTAAATACTTTTGAATGTTTGTATTTACAAGTACCCTTACCACCAGGTGATATTGTATTAAATATTTGATAATTTTGCAATAAGAAAGCCTTGCGCTTGAATGATAGGTATATAGATAAGTATAAATTAATTATAATAATCATTTAAACAGTTTTACTCTTGTGTTCATAATATTTCATCCGTTATGGCCATTCTAGTCTACTTGCAACAGTTTCGAATTCATAATCTTAACATATTATCGCAATATGAAGCAAAGTTGGCGAAAGATAAATCAAATGGTGTTACAGAGCTTATAGTTATCAAACGTCTTTACAGCACTTGCTGCTGCATACAAAGTTGAATATTCTTTGTCGTTCTAGTTTAACGATCTCCCATATATCCTACAATGTGTCCATTTATCGAAGTTGTATAGAATTTTCTAGAAGTTCTTTATTCGACTACTGGAATTGATACGATTTAATCAGTTTATTTATTTTTATTATAAAAAAGTACAATTTTATAAATTACATTTGTTTTTATAATTAAAGGTTCTCGCCAAACTTCGAAGCGCTCTATTTTTTCAACTAAATACGTACGGTATAACCTAAAAGTCGTAGCTACGCTATTTTACCTGCCCTTTCACTTGGGCTTAAATATGTATATCAAATAACAAACCATACTAATAACTCATCCAACGATACATTGAGGACATCTGAAAGAGAATAGTACCGTAAATTTCCCACGGAGCGAGGCGGACCGTTATAGCCGATCGAGAAATATTCCCATTTCCGAAACAGCAATAGTCCATTGATCACATACTTATCTAGCACGTATCACAATCGCTTGGCGCAGAATAAGCAATCGATCTCGTGTATCTAACACATTAGCAGTTCCAACCATTCCAAGAGGATTTATCTCGGAGCTATTAGACTCGATGTGCCAAATCGTTATCTAGCCATGAGCCTGCGGGGCGAAGCGCTGCTAAATCTGTCTATTTTGGGCCCAGCTAAATGTGTGCTGTTCAAATTGCTGCAAACCTTTTGTAAATTGTCAAATACTTCGTACGAAGAGTATGCCATTTGACTGCGTAGTGCTTACTATATTATTTGAAGTCTTGCAGTCATGTAATGCCAAATGGAATAGATGAATAAGATATAAAGAAACTGAAATTTAGCTTAAGTAAAAACAAACATTTAAATCTAAAAAAGACTCCAAATACTAGCGTTACATTACGTTGTTTGTTCAATTTAAATTAAAATGTTTTTCACCAAAGCACACAGGCACTTAAGTTGAAGCAGCCTTGGAATCTTGTTTGTAACAGTGTAAATAACAAATGTATGAGAGAACCATAACCAATATATTTCGACTCGAAGAGAACAGGGGTGACTAAAAATTTTACAGCAGCCATAAATTTCACAAGCTTTGACTATTCAAAATTGCAAGTAAATTCTGCAAGCGAAATACTCATTCAACAACACTGTCTCAGTTACTGGGTTTATTTAAGGCAATTTTTCTATGTTCTGCGTGAGTGTAGTAGGGAAAATTGTGCTCTATTACTATGGGAGTAAGAAGAAAAATCATTCAGAGTAGTTCACCGAACTAACTCTATTTACTCTGCCATTACTCTTTTTCACTTCTTAGTGGGAGTTTGTGAACATGAAACATTGTATGATTGAATATTCTTATGCTGATTGATGTTGCAAAAGCATTTAGCATTACTGATGTCAGTTTTGATATTCATATTCCTATGACACTTATCTCAGCATTTGTATTGCATGCAATTTCTAATCATTTTAATACCTTTAAAAGTTATAGTATAAATAAAATCGGATATATGATATAGGCATTCATGATCGGGAATAGTAATCTGATTTTCTATTGCATAATCCTTTTTTAACGCCCTACAGACTTAAAAGCTGACAATTCAAAAATTCCTTATCCTTAAAACATTTGTAAGGATATAACATACATTGATATGAAAAAGTACATTCGTATCTATTATATTATACTTAAAACAATGTGACACTGAGTAAATCGCACGTGTCGCAAATAAACCAGCAAAATTGAAAAGTAATTTGCACATCACTTTGATCTCTTGTTTTATCAAAGAAAAATTCCTTAATGTCCTGATATTAAATTTTATTATATTGTTCAATGATTTCACTTACACGTGTCACGCACTAATGTTTTTTTCTTTAGAACTTTCTGGAACCTTCTAAGCTTATAGTAACCGTCACGAATGTTTAGCGATTGACGAGAATAGCTGCGCATCGGTAGAATCGCGCTCGTTGGTGCGAGAAAGACAACACGCCTGGGACAACCAATCAACGCTCGCGCACCCGACGATCACGCGCCCACCGCTACCTCGATACCTTATTTTTGACTTCTGCGCAGGTTTCGTTCACCGCTAAAGGTAATTGACGGTTACTATACCTTACTAATAAATATGAAATTAACTCTTTCTGTCAAATATATTTTACGCCGATTTGATACAAATTTTATTACAGAGATAGTATGGAAATTGTTAAACCTTTTATTAAGATTTAAGTAAACAAAGAATTAAAATTTTATATCCAATTTAAACTTAAAGTATATTCGGGAATTTTACACTTAGGTAAATTCTGTCATTATAGCTCAGCTTCACTATGTGGTCATATTAATGAAAGTTATAAATAATACACCTATTGCAGTAATATATCGCATTAAGCTCTTTGATGGAAGTCTACACTTACCTATAGTCAAGAAATAAACAAAAAATCATATGCACCTCGTACTAATCGATACGATTCACATAACCAGGTTGCGAGCGAACAATAGTGCTTAAAACATAACGACCTTATTTCCAATATAATAAACAAGGGAAAGGTTGCTTTGAGTACAATTTCGATATTGCTATTGGTTTCCTATTAAATGTGTATTCCGCACGGAATGGTATTTACTGACAAGCAATCTCTGATCTTAAAGATGTACGTACCTTCGAGATATTCAATAAATCTTGCCTATATTCGGAATACAGATTGAATACTAGATATTTCATATGTGCACACGTTTATAGAAAAATATGTTTTATTAATATTCAAGTGGGTAAAATCATTTGAATATTGCGCGTGCATATTTTTAAAATTTACTTACTGGTTACTATTGTCGATATTTTTAGGATATTACTAGGTACATTAGAGTGCCTAGATAGATAGTCCACGGTGCATAGATATATGATAGGTATACTATAGAATATTTTTTACTAAATATTTCTAATAGTTATTAAAAACTATACTATTCCTGATATTAATACCTAATAAAAGTTCTTGTGACCCTCAACACAATCAAGAAAGCGAGGTTTTGTTAAATTGAATTGTATACTTGTATTTGACAAACTCAAATGTTTCTAAGTTAAGTCACTTGTGCATCTTAAAAAATAAATCTATAAATCTACTAGCTGTGTCCCGCGGTTTTACCCGCGTAGTTCCCGTTCCCGGGGCAATACCGGGATGTAAGCTATCCTATCTTTTAAGTTGGATCAAACTGCACATGGTGTGCGAATTTTATTTTAATCGGTTAAGTGGTTTAGGAGTCCATTGAGGACAAACATTGTGACACGAGATTTATATATATTAAGATTTTTCTTCGCAAATTTAATCCGTTAAGAATAATAGAATAAACAAACATAATCAACATCAGCCGTTGTAACCAATTCATATTAATAGAATAATACCAACATTTGCAGTGAAGACAGCGTAATTGCTTTTAACAATATGTCGCTACGACGGTGAATTAACTAATCGGGAGACTAGATTAGATCACCCTATTAAGTCGTTCATTATTAATTGTACAGTATTGTGGTTCAATGCACATCTGTACATCGTCGGGTGGACGACATCAGGTGAGCCGGTTCCGATACTAGGCCGATTAGTGTTCGTAATATAACTGCTTTACAAAGAATTATTTTGAATACCCATACTAATATAGTAAATGCGAAAGTAACTCTGTCTGTCTGTTACGCTTTTACTCCAAAGCTACTGAAGTGATTGTAATGAAATTTGGTACACAGATAGTCTACAGCCTAGAAATAAAACATTAGGCTACTTTTTAACTGGAATAAAGGGGAGGGGGGGGTCAAAGTTTATATGAAAACTGCTAGTATTAAATACCTATATGGCTTTTTTTTAAATAATAGAAGACGTTTCGAGTATACAGTGTTACAAAACGTGACGTTCTGATGGAACACAGATGACTTTTGATTTTTTTACGATTGCTCAAATGCGCGTAATATTTCGTGATATTCTTTTTTGTATAGAAAAAATGTATAAACCCACAAGAGTCTGTAAAAATATCCGTAAACAACCCAATAAGGTGTGACAGAAGTATATAAGTGTAGTTAGGTTTCCCGTGCGGTATGACGGAAAACAGTTGGGTTTTTTGTTGTACCTAATGTAAATAACATTTGAATCATTTACTATCCAGCTACGTCCATTGAGTATGAGTCTCTTCCAGATGCCTGCATTTTTTGCTTGAATTGTAATAAGTTATTTGAATAGTTATTTGAATTATAATAAGTCTAGTATAGTAGTCTATGCTTGCATCTAGACTTTTTATAATTCAGCCATTTTCCGCCATTTTTGGTACGTTATCTACCCACCAAACATTACATATAAGACTGTTATTCACCAAAACGAAGTGCAAGTTGTTTGGTGCAAACCAAAATAATTTGCTCGGAACTTGTCAGCACTTAGCACCGTCTTATTACATTTCCAAGTGTAACAAAGCGCTCCCCTCTTTCTTCCAGTAATTGGTTTTAGAAATTCCCAAGAGAATTGATGGATTGTCTCTTACAAGTTTGTCTTCGCATTGTTAATTATGCTAATATCGCGCCGGCGTCGAATCGATTACGAAGTAAATAAACTTATTTGTTTGCTAACGGCGTGACGAAGAAAGTTATTGGCAGAAGTCATTGATTGGTATCTATAATTAAAATTTATTGGACGCTTCCTTAATTATAACTTTTGCTGAATAGCATTCGAAGTGTTTATATATGAAGCGGAGACTACAAAACTTCATTAACACATTTCAATCAACAATAGTCATAATATATATTATGACGACCGCTTGGCGCAGTGGTAGCACAACTGCTTTCTGCGCGAAGGGTTGTGGGTTCGATCCACACACCAGAAAAATATATTTGTAAATTAAATTTGTATTTTTCCTGGGTCTGGGTGTTGCTATGTATTGTAAGTATGTATTTACAAAAGAAAAGTATATATATGTAATCCGTTATCTAGTTGCCATAACACAAACTTTCTGGTTAGCTTGGAACTAGATGGCGCTGTGTATAAATGACCTGAAAATATTTATTTATTTATTATAACTTCACACTAAACAATTTTATTATTAGTAATTTTTAAGTTTCAAGGAATCCCTAATTCAAGCTATGAAAATATTTACAGGCGTCTGTACGCGAAAATATATAAATCATATTAAACATTTTTTAAGTATGATATTTATTCCAGCTTCCAACCAAGTTATAAGAATAAACGATTTAATATTGCTTGCGTTTCACGAACGTAGGAGAAAATGTATAAAGCGCCTACTCACAGGAACGTAGAGAGCATTATATGAATAAAAATATATTCTGCTACAGCTGGAGAAAGCAAGCAGAACGCGCCTTCTCAATACACAAGAGCAGTAAATAACATTATTTTCACGGCGTGACGCGTTTAACACAAATAAGCCGATAAAAAACGACCCAAAAAGTTCCTTGTTTCAGCCAAAATCGCTTCTTTATTTTCCTGAGTTACTCGAATAAATCGCGCGAGCCCTTTCGTGTTATAAATAAAATTGCCAAATACATTGCTGTTTTAGAGCAAGGATACAAGCTACATGATTGAACGGTGGGCGGAATGAAACGTCTTCCTTTTTTTGATATGCCCTTGCTTTTATTTTTAGCGAATTTTCCTATTAAACTGTTAAAATATAATATGTGACAATAATGATATACCTACTTGTTGGAGTTTATGCGTATGTTAGAAGTAAACATTACAATTATACTTTAGAAATCTTATCTTAAGGTTCATTTGAAGGCTGAAAAAGGTAAATTATATACAGGCATTAATATTAATGCCATTACAAATACCCTTGGATATTTATTCAAGGGTATTTCTAATGTTTGAAACATAGTTAAAATACGAGTATATAGATGAGAATGAAATGAGTTTAGATATAAACTCAACATAAAAAATGCAGTTCCCTGTTCCATCAAAAATAACAATTGATAAAGTTCCCTAAAAATTTTGTTTTGTAGAAAAAGCTAACCATTTGTTCTCTTAATACATCATACAAACAAAACACCATAAAATACATTTAACCAATTACTTTAAAGCATATCAATAAATACCGAAGCATACAACTTAAACAAATACGTACTGAAATGTTACTCTAATATATCTTCAAATCGTTCAGCATTAACAAACAAAGAAAGAAAGAAAAAAGAAAAAAATGATCGAGGAAACGCGCGCGTTCCGTTCGAGTTTTTATCGAATGCATTGAACTACGTAGGTACCACTCCTTATTCCTTCCTCTGATAAGAACCAGCTCTAGTTGGATATTAATCATGCCTTTATACAGATTTATTACTAGTATATTTCCCTTAACGCTTTTACTGCGGTTCATTGAATGGACGCGAAACTTTTCAACCGTTCTCTTAAATTTAATAAAACACTGTTTAATATGCGACTTCAGTGAAATGCTTTCTCCGCTTTTAACTATGTTTATACATTTCAACAGTTTTTATGAAAGATATTATTTTAATGTACGTATAGTGTGAGAGTTTTTTTTTAATATCAACCCCTCAACTTTTGATGTTATAATAACATTTAAAGTTCGCATACTCCGCGTCTATCTTAAAAACTTAAGATAAGTCTTAAAGTAAAAATTTCATTTCAAAGCTTATTTTAAACAAGAGTTAAACTCTGCGCTTGTATTTGCATTTTGGTCCGGTGGTAATACCGGAAT
Organism: Eurema hecabe; assembly: GCA_026213755.1. NCBI lineage: Eukaryota > Metazoa > Arthropoda > Insecta > Lepidoptera > Pieridae > Terias > Terias hecabe. The sequence goes on from JADANM010006423.1 coordinate 4,508,686, forward strand.
AAAAATATTATTATGTAAATATAAAACATAATAATGAATACTTTAGCCATGACATATATCGTAATCGTTTGCAATCCTGGGACTGAAGACTATCATTACTAGACGGACTAATCTACCAGCCGAACCAAAACGATTCAGAAGTTTTTTCGTAAAAAATAACAAACATATGTATAGTACATCCCTAGAAACTTTCTCATGTATACTAATAATAAATATACATTTTATATATATACATACATAATTTTCAGCTATTAATATTTTCTGGGCGTTTTTTTGGCGATCTTAACATTACCATTACATTACTTAACAGATTCAATTAAAATTGACGTCTAAAAGATTACACTAGAATAAAATTAACAATGTCTGAAATTAAATTATGCATTCGATATTCCTTTCTGTGAGCGAAGTTTTCGCCGCTGGCAACACATATTTTTATTATTTTTTACGCGAGTTTTGTAAAAGCCTTTCTATCTCCAACTTCAATAGGGACGCAGAAAAACTGCAATAGTTGACCTGATTCGATTTTTATCCAACATGTGTTTTACTGACATACGATTACATATTGCATACTACACTTAGCATCATATACTAATCTATATATAATTACATAGTATAAAACAACGTCGCTTACTTCTGTCTTTATTTTTTTATATATTTATACTCAAACCTTTAAAACTTATTTCATGCAGTTTATTATCAGATAGAGTGATTCAAGTTTATTTATTTATTTATTTTTCATTACATGTACAATAAAACACAAAGAAATATAAACATTAAAAGCTTACATACACACGTAAGTGGCGACCTTATAATAGTGACTTATACGTATAATACATACATAAATGTTTAACACCACACAGCACGGTTAGTGATTACAGAAAGGAGCTATGAATTCAACAAAGTATTCTTTCTATAGCTGACAAATATCTTAAAAAAATATTTTACTTAGTGATAATCTACTGCAGGCATGCAATACCAGCAACCGTATTTATGTCAGACCTATCTCTATATGGCTTTAGTGAGATGCGGCTAACTAGTGTCGAAACCACGTGCTGAAGCCAGGTGTCAATGCGGCTTATGATATTGGTAAGAATATAGTTAGTACTATCCGGAGACAAACACATTCAAAACCGGAAACCACATATATGTCAGTCTATATATTATAGACATGTGGTGCACTATTGGATCAATGTTTTGTGATAACTGCTGTCAATGCGGTAAGCTTTAGCGTCCTTATAATTCTAGGAAGGTCGGTATTTCATTGGCATTCGTTTGACCACCATTTAGTACAGTGGTAAAACAGATTCTCCGCCTTTGGCGCTTAGGTTGTGAGTTAGATTTTCACAATGGACTTAAACAATTAAAAAATCTTGTCATAAAAATAAACCCAAAAATAAATTACAAACAATTAAAGAGAATATCTTATACTTACAAAAGAATCAACATTCATTTTGTTTCCCCTTAAAACTTTTTTGGCAACATGCAACATTCCGACAATGTGGTGAAAATAAGAAAAGGAACGATTCTGCATCAACAAAACTATGTTAAAGCGAGTTATAAGCAGTCTTCAACAAAATGAAGAAGTGTTCAATTCGAAATTGTCCTTTTTATTTGTAAATCTACTTTACTTCGTCCCCTATATGCTTTGTATGTTACATAAAAAATGCATTTCACTTCTTACTATGTCATTAAAATAAGATATTATTGTTTTAGAATTCTCAATGGAATCTTCATAAATTAACATTTTTATGTCATTTTTCGTTATTAAAATAGGTTTCTATTTAGCTAGTAAATCATTTGTAGACTAAAAATCTTTGAATAAGGTATTATCTATATATATAAAAGAAAGTCGTGTTAGTTACACCATTTATAACGGCTCAACTGATTTGGCTGAAAATTGGTGGGGATGTAGTTTAGAACCAGGAGAAGGACATTGGATACTTTTATCCAGTTTCCAGAGGAATAATTTTTTTATGAAAGTAAACGCG
>JADANM010006423.1:4524521-4544782 GCA_026213755.1 Eurema hecabe
ATATCAGAATCGAAGTAACTGATACCTCAAGATGTTATATCCTGATAAAACACGGAGCAACAGGTAGTTTAAGTGTTGCCTAGTAGCTTAGCATATTCTAAATTTTAAGTATGTTCAGTATATATTATTTAAAATGACAACACTTATAGATGTGCAATATAAAACAAGTTTAATAATCTAATTTATAATGCTATACACAAAAACGAAAGCACAAATTTAATTGTTTTTAAATTTAGGACAGAATCAAACATCCCAGCAGATTAGATAAATCACAAATAGGTTTTATATGAAAATATTTTCATTAGATGCTGTAAAATCCCTTTGTTCGTTGTTCCGCCAAAATACGTATTTAAACATTCAAGTTTTGCATAGTCAAAATTTGTATGAAAACACCGATTTATTATGCAAACAAGTCATATAAAATTTGTTTAATGTGACCTGTTAAAAATGATTCGTTCTATTCAACGAATGTGTTGTATCACGTAGTTTGTGTATTTGCTTAAAATTTATTGCGCAGTAAATTTTTTGTATATTATAGTTATATGTTTTTTATTATCACGTGTATAGCTTACGTTATAACTTTTTAAACTCTTTTGTTTTACAAAATATATTTATCAATCGATAATAATCTCACGGGGAATATAATATTATTTGCAATTCACGGACGTATGGCAAACTTATAAACCTATTGTAAACTTATAAACTTATAAACTTATAAACCGTTTGGCAAACTTATCTTATAACCTTATAACCTTTTTTCAATTTAAAAGCCTTTGTTGTATCTCAGGGTCTAGACCATCTATGTACCAAATTTCATTGCAATCGGTTCGGTAGTTTTGGCGTAAAATGGTAAAAGACAGAGAGACAGAGTTACTTTCGCATTTATAATATTAGTAGGGATTAAGTAACCCGAATAAAACGGTAAAATTTTGATACATGCAAAACCAAAGAACACGACTACTATAACTAATAAAATCAATTACGAAAGACGAATTTCCAATCGAATTACATAAACTATTTTCGCATTAATAAAGCAATTTTGGATTACTCGTACAATGAAATTCCGAAATCCTAAGCAATTTGAAGGCTTTTCACGCGGACCTTTTGAAACGGCTATTCGTAGAATTTTCAAATTGCCCCTTGAACTAATTTTCAACACTGGCAGCGTACAATTAATTTTTCTGTTTTACACGTTTTCACAGGGATTATTGAGCAAAGCCGAGTTTCCAAGCTTAATAACATCTAACATTTCGGTCCCCAAAACTGATTAATTTTATAATACATTTAAACCGTCTGTTTTTTTTATAAAACACGAGAGAATATAACAAACCCTTTTTTTACGATGAGGAATGAAGGAATATAACAAACCTAGCTCTTATAACAATAAAAAAATAAACTGCAATTTAAGTAAAAATAACATCACTATATTTATGATAAGAATTCCAAAAAACACAGGAATTTATTATTATTACCATAACTTTTAATATACTCAAGGACTAACCAAACTCAAGGACATAAACTATTCAGAACAAATGCCGTTCATAACCAAAGTGACATGTCATTCATATATAGGATATCACCCACAATCAACGCTATTGCTTTTCTAAAACCGTACAATCTAGTGAATTATCATGTGAGCCTGGCGAGACGCCAACAGGAATTACCCTAAGACACTATTTCCAACCCCGAAAGCCCGACAATCAATTTAGTACTTCAGTATTCGTGTCACCGACTTCAATAAGAAAGACCAGCTAACCAAATGATCAAGGCTCCACTGTTTTATTCAGATCTATTTCAAACCAAGTTTCCTATAAAAGAAAAAGGTCGCCACCCAATCAAATGTCCAATGAATACAAGAATGTTATTCATACATGGTCAGTATGTAAACTATGTTCTACTTAAGGGTTGCTTGTCACGTAATTCGAGAAACTTGATTGAAAATTCAATCAGTATTCATGATGTCATTTTATTATTGAATTTTAGAGCCGAGAGACAAGTACGTGCTAATATGTTATATTTTCTCAATTTTAACAACTTTGCGACATTATTAAGGTATTTAAGCAATCTAATTTCGTTTGGCCAAAATGTGCTTTCTGGTGCAGGGAAAAATTCCTTTAAAAACCTAGCGCTAACTCTTATCATGTCGACAGAGATGGCGCTTCATTACGCTGTTTAAGGCTGTTTGCACTCTATTGCTTTTATAAAGGCCTGTACCACATTCATGAGACTTATCACGAGTGCTTATGGCTACAGGTATTACCTACATCCCTGAAACCTTCGTCCTAGAAAATGTCCATTCGATTGCCAATCGTAGGACCCAATAAAAATACAGTTCATAAAACTGCCAGTAAGTAATCATACTGACAACACAAAAAGCCTTAAAAAACTAAAATGATTTTATTTCACATAAGAAAGCGACAGCTCGCTATTTGAAAGACCGACATTACATTTCACTAATAATAATTTATTATTTTCCAGACTGTCTGAAGCCTGAGACAGAAATGTTAGGCGAATTACTCTTAATGTCTGAATTCTGGTTTATTTCATTTCGTGTTAAATATCGAATAAGACACATATTGAAAATGTTGGTTACCTAAATATTATACGAATTAGGTTTAGGTATTATCTTTTCTATTTTATTTATTTATTAATATAATATCAAGCCCATTAATTATGTATCGAAATCGTTCTTACTGCCCTTATTCTCACCAGCCAGGGTCATTGAGAGAACTAAAAAAATAAAAGTTGTCTTTATTCTATAACAGTTTAAAATTAATTTGTTGGACCCTCAATCGTGGATCGTCTGAAAAGTTTCGATATTAAACTTAAACATTCACTGAAGATTGATCATTGAATTCTTTTTCAACACTAATTTAACCATTATAATAATCGATATATCTAAAAAAGACTATTTTCACTTTGATTATTAATTTACTGGATATTACAACTACGAAGTATGTCAGGCACGTAGCATGTTCACAAAATATATGAGCCTAGAATAATTATGCGTGGCTTTGTAATATCTATTTCAAATATGTTTACAATAATTATATTTTGAATTATGTATTAAAGCAAGCGGCAAATTAGTATTGTACAGAACAGAGTGGTTCATGCTTTGATTACACACAACAAATGATTTTAGCATAACGGTGTTAGAAACAGCACTGCAACAAGAATACAATGTTCGGAAAAAAAACATACTTAAGGGATATCAAACTTATGAATAGAGAAATATCAAACTTAAAGGAATTTTCTTTTTGGTCCCCTCGAATTAAATTATTTGAGAAATGTTAACCCATTAAGCGATCTTAAACATAAATATAGTCAGCAATTTTTGTTTTATCTTTCCGACCCGATTCCCGCAGCACAAAAGTGCCATTTAGGAACACCCAATAAAAATGTTCAAACCCTACATTTGAAAACTTCGTCCAATATTCTTAAACTTATCGTTGAAAGTGCTTTTATCGTTCTTCAATATCGCGTTTGAATTGACATGGAATCAATTGCATCAGAATTAAAATTTCATTTCGCTTTTACCCTCGCGAATTGTTCGAGCCAAGTTGGAAACCCCCGTGGGATAATAGTTCTCTTTAAGCTATTAGCAATTGTTCTTAGTTATGTGAGACCATTCAATGGAACTTCTATCAAGATACAAGTGGGAACCGTTCTTAGTTCATTGAAAGATATTTTGAAATGATATATGGAATAAGTTTTTTCGTCCAACGAATCAAGATTAAAAACAGCTGTTTTTTTAATTCAACATAGTTTGTGTGTAAAGAAAAAAAATAGTATGTTATATGTCGGAATAACACTGAGTGAGCTTACGACTAACGACATAATTTTCATCATTTACCACGTTATAAATGACGGATCACTGACCAATGATATATTGATGGCATGTAATATCAGATAACATATTTCTTATGTTGACGCTAGAGTTATCTATAACTGAACTCAAAAGCTGCCTATACATAATTCGATTGTTGTAAAAAAACAATATCTTTACTAATTAAGGTCCTATTTAAAAATAATTTTTATTCATAAAACTATACACACATGCCTATCTTTACAAGCAAAAATCTATGAGTATCCTTGATACTATAATATAATATAATATGAACATATTATATTATAGCTAAAACATACGTCATACGTCAGTATTACGTTTATGTTCCGTACTAACGTTACATGCAAAAGATTGTTTAAAGCCAGTTCTACAATTTTAAAATTACAAAAAAACAATTCCATCCTTCAATATGCATATCTATCCTTACTTGTATCGTTGTCTCGTTCTCTCTTGGCCTTTGTAACGTTACGTGATAAGAAACGTTTGTTCCGTATTAACGTTCCCAGTTTGCATGTGAATTTAGGTCGGAACATATTCCGGCTAAATCTTGTTACTTTCGAATGCCTTTGCTAACAGACAAAGTTTATATAACAAGGACCTAAAGTATTTGCAGAACGGCGTGAGGCGTGAAAATGTTGCCCGCTTTATTTTATTTTACATGTAATTCCTCTTTATATTATTGTTCATGCAAATTATACTTCCGATTGTGCAAACTGATTTTATTAAACGTTTTCCATAATAAACCGCGATTGAAGAATGATTTTGATATTTCTTTTAACGAAAACAGATTAACATATTTCAATAAAATTGACGGGCCAATTAAAAGATGAAAATAGAAAATTGCTATTAAGCTACGCTTTTGATTCATTTGTATTTATTGGCATTATGTTTTGCCTACTTAATCGCAATAATCATATTAAATTAATTAGTCATTGAAATTCAAGCACTGCTATTCAACTACAAATTAAACTTTAAAATACAAATTTTTTGTGAAGTATTTTACGTCAGAAAATTTGGTATTATCTTTGCTTATACACGAAAATGGCTGCATTCCAACTATGTTAATACGCTTTTGAAAAGAATAAGATTCAAATGTGAATTACTTTTTATTATACGAATAATTTTATAAATATTTGGAATACCTTAAAAAAGTTTTGTAAAGATAATTTTTGAAATTTGAGTAAAGCAATTTTGTACCTAAAAAATAATAAAATAACTAGCCATCCACCAAAGATTTAAGTATCACCCATAAAACCATAATGACTTGAGCACATCACACCAACTAATTGAGGGAAAATAAAACAGAGGCTAATTTATTAGCTTATAAAGTTTAAGTCCTAACTTAATGTTCACAAAGTAGCTGTAGAGAAAAGTAATTATGTAAATCCACTAACATAATGCGAATAATCTGACTAAAATGAACCGCTGCAACTTAAGCCGTGAGGGTAAGGATTTAAGGCATTTTATCCACATCTAACGAGCTGCGATGGCACCGGCGAAGTTTTACTGTGGTCTAAACTTAGGCTTTGATACCGACCTGTATCTATCACTTAAACGTAAGCTAACTAAACCTGGATCTTATCTAACTATTTCTTAAATAATATATATAGTAACCCCGCTTGTCTTATAATCTGATATTCGAAGTTGAAGACTACAAGTGTATATTTAGGCTTTGATCTGTATCTATCACTTAACGTAATATAACTAAATCTGGATCTTCGCCTTAACTAACTATTTCGAAAATAAATATACACGATAATGGCCTTTGTCTTCCAGATTAATATTCCAAGTTTATAACACTACAATGCCGTAATACTGAAACGCAACTTAAATTTAAGTACAACTTAAACCGGTCCAATTTGACGGTGCGACATACAATTCTGTCAAAGTTACGAGACTTAAGGCGTGCTTAAATTTAATTTGCGTATGAGTATTCGGCCACAAGTGTCTTTAGCATTATTTATTTTCAATTGATATACGAAGTTTCAAATACTACTAATATTTCATGTTAAATAACGCTAGTAACACTTGAAGTGGCAGTCCTTTACCTTTGTTTCAACTTTTAAAAAATCGTTTTTGTAATTAAAGAAAACAGACATTATTCAATTCTAAAGAATTACTATTGTGTGGGTCAGGTTTCGGTGTGATCTGAGATTTAACAAAAACATAATCTAAATATATTTATCGAAAGAAAGAAAATAAATGCAACATCTGGGATTTTACTCGATATTAATACTAGCCTACACTACCGAAAATTAAAATAATTTGTTAAAACGTTACCTAAAGTTATAAGTGTGTAGTAATAAGTCTCGTAACATTTTTCAATACAAATTCGCTTTAAGCCTCTACTATGTGCCTTGGTTAGCCTTCTTTCCGCAATAGATAATACAATTTTTAAAACAATTTTGATGGTAACCAAATTTTATTTTTAGACTTTTAAATAGAACCCTCAGCTTAATTAATTAAATGTCAAGTCAACATTAAAGGTTAGAATTTAATTAACCTTTAACACTAAAATTTCTGATTTAGTTTGTGGAAATTACTATAGTAATTAAATTAAAAAAAACGTTGGAGCAACGTTAATTAAACGAAAAAAAAAACTTTTCTATGATTGTTTTTGAATACATGAAACTATCTTATCATACTCTCATATTTAAGTATGGGATACATATGTTTGACATCTAAGGTAAAAGAGGTTACAAAGGTTTCTATGGTATTAATTGATTTTCCACATAATAAACAAATTTGATAATAATAATAATTATAATAATACAAAATAATTCTTGTTATATATTAAGTGTTCTCTTTAAAGTCTGTTTGCGAAGAAATATTTAACAAAATATTTGTATCCAATCCAACAAGACTACTAACAATTGTTGGTTCGTTAGATTCTGAAAAGTTTTACTATAAAAGAAATAAATCCGTTGACATTGAGACGGTCGTTGTGATCGATTGGTTTATTTATATTTTTATTGGAAGCTACGGATACTGCGGACTGCGGAGAATTGATATGAAGAACATAATTTCATTATATCATTTTATATAGATGGTCATATTATTGTTATAAGTAATTAATTATAACGTATCAATGTCTTTAAGTATCACTAACAAGAAAGATAAAGCTGCAAAGTGGCTTAAAGGTCAGTGACCTCCGCTTCTAGAAAATGCTTAAATGTTCGCAAAATCGTTACTGTTAAAAGATTCCTATGGAAAATAGGTAATAAAAGGGAGCGATAAGAAGCGCTACCTTCCCTTACTTTGCTTCTTTCATTAATATGGGCCATCATGAAGACTTGACGTCAGTTTTCTTAGGGTAGCTCAACTCTGAGCTGTCCCAATTTGGTCTAACAGCATCACTCCACCGCCGAATTTTCTTATTAAAAGACACGATTCATGTAGCTGGAACCGTGACTGAACCTAGTAAAAATGTGAAAGCAAATTCTACGTCCCAAGTACAATGTAACAAGCCATCCCTGAATATAACATGAAGAAAGATTGTGCAAAGTGAGCCATTGTCTTCCTACGACAATAGATGCCCCGGTTTCGAACATACATTTTGCAAGTAAACGTGATTTTGTTTACTGTTTCTGGTTATGAAATAATTTGACGCATTGTTCTTGAGCTTGAGCCATCAGCTTAATTACGGGCCGCGAATTCCATTTTCAAATTGCATTCGTCAATTTGTTTTAGTGTTATTTTAATCTCTTTGGAGTAATTGCTAGAAAAGTTGTTGGTAACGTTGATGTTACTAGAAATAAGGTTTTTATTACAGAACGCTTTGAAAGAAGTATACGTAGTTTGAAACTGCATTGCATTTTATCTATATTTTTATTTTTTTTCAGGATCATATATTTTATGGTAGATCTGAGTATGAAATTCGAGTATTTAGCGCACGTTGGTTCCATTAAACTACTACAAAAAATATAAATTTTATAAATAGAAGACATATTTCTATTTTTAAAATTGAAGTCACAAAAGATATGAAAATTGAATCCCTTAACTTTATAATACGTATTAAAATTATAAATAATAGACAACTTTATTGGCTCTTATAACAAAAATCTACAGTTAACAAATAGAGCCCTTAATCTTTGGTTAAATGCGTCATTAGAACCGAAGCAGGTTGCCGCGAACAAATGGCATGGAAAAGGGTTGGTTGCCTCTCGATAGTAACAAATAACAAGCAAATTGTATCGCCAAATCGATCGTTAAACGTCGTTTACAAATAGAAATAGTTTTACTTTACCGGTTGCCGGTTGCCCTTTATTTTACGATATTAACCAATTTATGACAGTACCATTTGAATGTCAGCAAATAAAACTATGTTATTATATATGAAGGTTATTTGTGGCTAACTATGCGTCACGGTTTTGAAATTGTAGGCGCCTTTTCTTAATTAACCGGAAATGTACCAAGATTTAAAACGGGATCTATTTTTTGGTTGAAAATGTATTAGCATTTATTAAAACGTGTTTGAATTTAAGTATTTTTTATGATTACTTTACTATGCTGAAGATATTATTATGTTCAATACGAAATTATACAACATGTGATATTTAGAGATCTGGATACGGATAAAAAAAAATTGCCCGCCAATACCAATTGGCTTGTGGTTAACCATGCATAATGAGTGTAAACGTTTTCAATTAAAAATAATTTAAACAAATTTAAAATACAGAATTTTAGATTGCCCGTATTTTAAATAAATAAAACCTGGCAACCTGAAAAAGTGAAAACTTCAAAAGAGATTTTAAGGCGCAAGTAATTTATATTCAATATCTTGAAAGTTTCACCTCGTTATAAATACAAAAAAGCTTTTATAAACCGAGACATTCGTTCAATTCGGTCTATCTTACGAGTAAATTCGCACTTAGCGCTATCTTTCATAGCGAAATTGCTAAGAGCAAATATTGGTAGAAAAATTATGTCAATTTGGCGCGTTATTTGAGAGAGCCCGTCAATGATCCCAATGCAAGACTGGATGACAAATGACCCTTTTAAACCTAGCTATATTTCACGTGACACTTCATATATTTCTCGTATTACGTCAACGCGCGATGTACGAGTATGTATACTTCTTTAGTTCTTTACACTAGTTCTGCGCCGCAGTTATACTCGCAGCGAGCCCGATTTTTATTCAAGACAGAGAAGAATTTGTATATGTAATAATTTATACAACATAATTGATATATAAGTAATAATCGTTCTCTTGTAATCATTAGTGACACCATTGTGTCACTAACCAGATTTTACTATTGTATAGATTTATTCCTTATAACGTATCTAACCCTTCAACTCGCTTTGTCTTTGACCGGCTCCATCTAAATGGATTAAATAGCTTAGGCTGTCAAGCGTCAGCTGTCAACAGACAGACATACAAAGTTTCTTTCACATTTTTAATACACTTAAGTAAGGAATGTGATGTACTAAGATTTCATTTATATAAATTTAGAAAAATCCTTTTAAAACTTACGAAATATTGCCAGCTATACCACCAATTTTCAAATGATACCTAATAGAATTTAACATAATAAACATTTTTGGGCACGGTAAAAAATTTATAGCCAGCCACATACTTAGTTCAAAACAACACAAAAGCTGTGAAAATCATACAAAAACCATCCACAATGAACAATCGAAATATCGTCCGTAACAAAAATAGTTGAACGATCATTCGCAAGCAAGCCAGCTATTCATCATTTTTATCGCACCGAAGTTTAACAAAAGGCCAATACGTTCTCATTTCCTGAGCCTGCAAACATTAATTAAAAATATATTAAGAAATCCATTCGAAGATTCCACGTAATACTCGGGTCATTGTATACCTAACTGCTTCGATTAATTACGGTTCGATGGCCATTTGTTGGATGGAATGGGCCTAATAAGTAATTGTACTGCCTTCCTAATTTATGCAAAGGGGCGCCGGATCATCGGAGTACTGAATTGAATTCCAAGATTTAGCTCTTTTTGACGGTTGCCGTGTTAATTCACGTTAAATCTCACGGGAAGACTGAATCTATTTGCTTCGGGTTGGCTGTGTTTATTTCTTGTTTGGGTTCGTTAATTTAAGCAGTTATATAATCTTTATTATTTGTTGTTGAAAGTAACACATTAAACCTAAGCTTTAGAAATAATATTCAAATGTGCATGTGTAATGTGTATTTATTATATCTATATTGATTTTATAAGAGCAACGAATTTGTTATTTATTCATAGTCAATTGTAACTTATATTACTTAATATACTTATTCAGCTGAAATGAGCCGACTTGCGCTATATTTACGACGAAATGAATATACTTTTAATAACATAAACTTTTTCCTAAAAATATTTTGAAAAATGTATTCTCAAACACGTATAAAATAATATTGCTAGTTATCAAAAAATCTTATTTAATATGATAATTGCCTGTTTCGTAAAATAAAAACAGATGTTAATTAATGTAATTGGATGCTAATATAAATACAGGAGGAGTGAAATAAACTGTTTAATTATATTTTTAGCGAACGATATTCCATATAAACGGAATAATAATTGCTATCTTGATTAAATGCAAAAGCGTTCGCTGCTGTTCGGTACAAAATAATTAAAAAGGTTCGAAAATAGGTTGACTGAATTCTTTAAGTGAAAATTCATTATTTTTTCTTATCTTTCATACAAAAAAAACACTTTACCATACTAGTAACAGTATTATTCTTATGCTTTTGCCTCAACTACTGGATTTCAACTTTTTATCGTCAAATTTTAACCGATCCGTCTATAAATATTTAGAATATAGGTACATATATATGGCGAACGGCGGACTTTTGAAAGCGACGAAAGAAAAAAAAATTTAAAAGATCAGGACAGGTCTGTTGAGATACCATTACATAACGTGAGTCTTTTTATGAGGTGTTAGTACTTAGTGATAGGAATCCTGATACCGCTTACTGCTTAGTAGTATTTCTCTAACCTTAAATATTCAGAATATAAAAGATCCCGCATTTCTTTAAATTTTTCGCCGCCAATGCGTCCGACGTATCTGGTGCATTTATGCATTATGGTTTTGCACAAGTAAGTTGACTTCATTCACACTAATTTTGTGAATCAATACCTTCAGTAGCTGAGAGCAGTGATACAGGCGTCATCTTGAAAAATATTCTTCAATAATAAAACATACAATATTATTACGTATACAGTATGTTTGACACCTGAGTGTGTGTGTATGTGAGAGAGTGTGTGGGTGGGTTTATTAACATTTTTCTTTGTTTACTGAAGTATGCCATCAATGTTAGCATCGAAGCCTAGGTCATCAAAATAATAAATATAAACATAAGCGAACATTGCAACATTGTACACATACAAATAAATCACCGTAAGCCCGTCCTAAACGCCGTAATTACACATTCAGTCGACTTGGAAATTTAGAAATGGCACCTCCTCGCCCAAGTTTAATTATGCGATTCTGAACTTTAATATGTAATTAATGCAAATTCCAAGGGACCAACGGTACAGGTATTTTGCCAACTTAACACTTTGCGTAAACTTCGCATCGTTTTGGAATTCTCAGCCTTCATATGAGGTGATGTCATAAAAGTTTATATTAAAGGTGAGGGTTTGGAATAGATGCTTATCGTGTGCTTGGAAACAATAAGGCTTTGTTCGTTTTAGCGTTATTATAATGAATAAAAAGATGCATCTAAGCTCTTCTTATATTACCATTTAGTTCGCATATAAACTGAAAAATAAAACGTACTATTTTAATAAGTTAACACACCTATACGTAAAGAAGTATATAAAAAATGCTATAACAATATTATCTCTAACTCGGTATGATAATTTCAACCCCGACAAAAACAGACCCGAATAAACGAGGAGAACGTAAAATTATTAATATAAATATGCATGTAAGAGGGTCTGTAAAAACGGGCAGTGTATAATTTAATTTTTTCATCCCACTACAATAAAGCCGCAAATTCACAATTATCGTACGAACGACCATCTTAACTTCGTCGTGTTTTAATCAAGGGAAGGTAAATCGCTGGCTCGTTTTCCCTCTTCGCTGTTTAGGGGTGATGCGGTGGCGATTTAAAGAGTATCGTGTAAAGATACTTTATAATTTTTTTTATGACAATTTGTTTTATAAATAAAATTCTGACAAGGCGTTTGTTTGTATTATATCTTACAATAAAAATAGTACTGGTATACAAAGCCAGTTACAGACATTTCCAATATTTACACATACTAACTTTAACGTACCTATAGGTTCTACAATTTTTAAATTCTTAAATAAACAATAAAAAATATACAACAATATTCTCAAAGATACTTTCGCATTCTCATACATTTTCGTATTAGTAATAATATTAGCAAGGACTTCGCTGACGCCTACCACTTAGACAATCCTAACGAGAATAACGCAACATGTTTACAGATGTAAGCGATAAGAAATTAATTTGAATAATATGATATTATGTAATTTTTAAAGACACGCTCGTTGCGGTAATGAGCACGTTTTCATAAGTATGTTGATGTTGGTAATTCTATTATGGGTGGAATAATTTTATCTACTTTTTAAAGATTAGGTAGGTATGCTCTGTTTGTTTTTTTAAAAAGCATACATGGTATGATCGAAGATGTAACATTTTTCGTATTGTGTAAAACATAGCTCTAAGGTTAATTATTAATCATAGATAATAATCTAGAAAATAGAAAGTTAATAGAATCATTTTCTTGCGTATATAGAGATTTTATAATACACAATTATTCACAAAAACTAATTTATTTAATATTATTTTAAACACACAAATAAAAGGTATATAGAAGAAGAAAAATATACTGTTAGAACGAATTCAAAAAATTTGCATTTTTAATACACGATATAATAAACATCTAACTGAATAATAGAATACTTAAAGCTTTTAAAAAAGGTTTGAAATTTTTGTATTTATCCATTAGGGTATATAACATTCTGTTTTCTTGTCTAGCTATAAGATTTTCCACTAATGAACCGATGTAGTCTACAGAACAGATTAAAATTAAGACCGACTTATCCGAGAATTTCGCTGCTTAGTATCATAGGATTATGTTTTAAATTAATGGGATAGACGTTTGTTTAATATATTAACTTTAAGGAGCAATTAAAAGAAAACGTTAAGTTTTACTACGTTATTATTGTCTTTAATATAATCTATCTATATAAAAGAAAGTCGTTTTAGTTACACCATTTATAACTCGATAACGGCTCAACTGATTTGGCTGAAAATTGGTGGGGATGTATGAAAATGAGTTAAGAACCAGGAGAAGGACAAAGGGTACTTTTTATCCAGTTTACAGGGAATACATTTTTTATGAAAGTAACGGACGGAGTCGCGGGCAACAACTAGGTTTTTTTTTATATTACAGTTTGAACCTGCAGCCATAATAGTTACTTATATGTCAAAATTGTAGAAACGGAATCATGTTATGTTAAAAATCTTATCTTAAATTATACATTTTAAACAATGACATTATATTAAATAGTTTTGTTATAAGGGTAACATTTTTGAAGACGAAAAACATCCTAATTAGGACCACTTACCTTTACTTTATGATTGGTTGCCGATGCATTCACCCGCAACTGACAAAACTATCTCTTTTCTATCGTTTTGACCTGTATGTATGTGTGCTGCCGCTGCTGTGCGGAACACTTTTTTCGGTTGATTTTTATGGGCATAACATATCATTGATTTTAAAGTATATTTCTTACGATGTAGATAGTAATCTCTTTAGAGATACGTGTATGTAAGTGTATGTGTGCTTCTGTCAGTAACATCGTAGTTTCGGAATAGATGTGGTTTAAAAGTTTAAAGGCTAATTTGTCGAGATATTGCATATTTTTTTCACAACTCTTTCAACATTACATAAAATGGCTTTACTATTAGAATACTATTCACCATGCCTTTAACGTTCATACATTTTTCGAAATAAATGTCTAGTTTTTTATTTACCTTGGTTATTGGTCAGCTAACCCTCGTTGCCATAATGAATAAAAATGAGATCATTGGCGCATAAAGCTTGGCTTACAAATAAACGGAGTATAACCAAGACTTAATCAAAACGCTTTCTAGCAGAATTGAACACGCTTCAATGAATTTTTCGTATCGCTACAAACTAAGGTTCTCGCTACACTAATTTCTGCCTATTGTTATTTTAAATCCTTTCAAATCGTCTGATTAAAGTGATTTTTATTTAGAAGTTGATGTCTTGTTTTGTGTAAGCCTTTTGGCTTAGTAATTTGAGGAACGTTGTTTTATTTAACTAATTTAACAAATAATTGACTTTGGCAATCAAACCAAGGGACGTAGTTTAAAAATAGTTAGTCTTTAAATTATCATAACGTTCCTTTTAGGGCTTAAAGCAAGAGGCCTGTATTTTACATGTGTCTATCCTTTTTTGTAACAAATTTACATATCACCTAACTCCTTTAAAAACAACACACAAAACTGCAATGTGTAGTAGGTGTTGTAAGCCGCAAAGCAAAACAATTAGATGAATTAATAAACACTGAAATAGTACGTCACGTTATGTTTATATGTATATCGTTCGGTAGTTCCACTTTCTCCTATTGCTTCCTTTTCACCCAAAACCTTAATACGTAATACAATTCAGACCTTTCACTCAATGTAAGAGAACACAGCCGAATTCAATTTTTTATTTATCACCTCTAAAAGGTTAAAGTTCACATCTTTACGACCTTTCAAAGAACATCGCGGCTTAGTATTTTATTACTTCGATATTTCCATAAATCGATAGGTATTTTAAATGATCATTTCAAATTTTATTGCTTTTGCTTCGATTTATATGGCTTGAACAATCTTCTTAATATGGTCGTAGTATGCTGTGGGAATATTAAGATGGAATAATTAGACGCACAATAACATGTTTTAAGTTTTGTTTTTCTTTAGGTTTTAAGTTAAATTCGATTCAGAAGAAAGAATCAAATACAAACAAGACACCAATGTTCCAAACTATACAAACATAATATTTGTATGGAAATGAATTTTAATACTACTAAAAAATTGTAAAAAAAGGATTAAGTTTTAATCAAGAGTGCGTGGGGCACTGTTACCATACAAAATACTTAATTTAAAAAGTGTTATTTCCAAGTAAGCTTTAATAAGCTTTATCTGAGCTTTGAGTAGCGCTTTATCCTGGTATTTCATGTAAGCTAGCAGTGTCAACCGCCATATTCCTTAATACTGATTTCAAGGAAATCTATTAGAAGCTTTGCTCTGATTTACCTCCTTTAGAACCTTCGTGGCGCAATTATTAAAGCTATAGTCCATTACCATTTCACACACACAAACACAAACACAGTGACACGGACACGTTTTCTTAAAAATAAAAGTTACAATAATGTATAATCTGGGTACCGAACTATTCTTAAAAATAATTATTTTATGACCTATGTACGAATGAATGAATTATGTACGAGTAAAGAATAACAGATCACGTAAAAGGTGGATATGAAAACCTTCCGTGGAAGCTATGTAGTGTATTTGTACAATGTTTGCAAATTAAAAGAACTACGGACCCTTCCTTACTCGATTACAATTTTTTAACCTTTCACTATACGGGCATAGTTCTCATTACTGCCTACCATACAAGTCGTACACTCGACCTAACACTCCTTAATCCTTTCTTAGCAACGTAGACGCACAATTCAAAGCGACCAAGAATTTAATTTGATGAGGTAACCCTCGTTACTTGGAGCCCTAATTTAGTTACATACAGCTCAGGATTACCACGGCCCCGTACGTACCTATTTGCTGAATGGGGCCAGTGTTTCGATGAACTTTCTAAGGGACTGCACGTTGAATTATTCTGTTTGAGAAGGACACGATACTGGAATCCTAAATGTAACTCTTGGTGCTAGAAACTAGGCTGTAAATTGAAACTGTGTGCGCTGAATAGTAAGCTGTGTGTGCTGGTTTTCTTCATCGCGTTTTGTAATTAGGCGACTTATAAATAGAACTGATTACAAAGTCCTTCCAAACACAGTCTATGAACTTATATACTATACATAAAAATACTGGCAAAGAACAATTAGCTTGAAAAACTCTTCGTTTTATATATAAAAGTCGAATCGACAATCGTTTTCTTATTTATAAGTTAAACAAGTTATAGTCACTTTTTAATGAAACTTCAGTACCTAATTATTCTGAAACAATTTTAGTTTGTTTAATTTTTAAAAAAATATATTTTATGTATATTATGCCAGTGTGTATTTCTGTGCAATACGTAGATCTAATTAATTACCTACAAAAGTAAAGCTGACGCGGACGTTTTATAAAATGTCTGGCGCTGGCACCTCGATAGCGAAATGATATGATCAAGAAGCCAATTATGAGCCGTCAAAAGATCAATGCTTAACCTAATCTCCGTCAGCGAAGTAAAATTAATTTAATAAACTAACAAAATTCAAGCTGAGCCGTCCAATAACCCATTTTCTTTGTCTGAAGCTTAATAAATATAATTTAAGTGTAATTACTTAGAACATTATATTACGGTTCTGAATTCAGAGCTCATCAAATTAAATGCCTATTTGGAACTTTTGGAGTTTTATTATATTATTAGCTATAAAAACCTCCTCGGCCACGTGAATGTCCAGATTAATTTCAATAAATAATGAAAAATAAATTAGGATAATGCTAACGAATGCTAATATAGGCTTCGGATTTACTTGCTTTCCTTTTGTTGTTTTCATATATTTTATTAAGGCATTGATAAGATTTTTAAGGTAAGGACGGACCACAAATTCGAAAAAGTCGTTCTCAAATTTTATATGTTGGGTAAATAACTTAAATTTTCGTTTGTAAAACCTTTTTCAGATGTTAAAAGAACAAATATTCTAATAAGGGTAGCTGACTGAAATAAAATATGTTTGTATTTACATTTTGGGGATTATATGTATTTATGTATATAATATTTATGGAAAGCTGACCTAATATATAAATCATAAATACGATTTCAGAAATTCTAGGATCATTTAAAACAAAGACAAATTAGTTTTAACTATTTGTGTATTAAGAGAAAGTTTTCAGCTTTGTTCAGGATCAAACAGTCTGTTAAAGTATAATAGGTTTAATTATTCTATATTAAGCTTTCATTAGAGTCGGCTTATAGAAGAAAATTTTGTAATTAAAGTGACAAAACACCGAACTTTCTTCTTTCATCACTTTCACAAAAGTTAGTAAATACGTGTGAAGGTGTCTTTAAGAAAGTCCTCACTAATTACATTACAAAAACAAGTATATGTACGAGAAGAAAAATCACAGGATTTCACGCTTTATGGTTGAGCATTAAGGGATATTATCCCGTGCTTTCATAGATTACATACGCCTGAAATTGGATTCCATACCCTCAGTATGCTTGTATTAAAATGAAAGATAAATTATCGCGGCCACAATGCATGTAAATTATTTTATTAACGTCGCATAAATAAAAGCATGAATTTTAAACGTTACTTTTGGGCGGTGGCCTTGTTGTTTTAATTTCCGTAACAGCAATACAAAACAATATTCCCGATAATAGTTGGGCTTTAATTGCAATATGCATAAATTGGTATATCTTGTTATTTGGACACAGAACAGAATGGATACAGTTGGGTTGATTGTAATGAAAGTTTGAAATTATTAACGCATAGATTATTAAAAAGTACCTATAATAAAATGGTAAGTGTTTTTTATATAATGTTAAAATCAAGTCAGCTGGCATAAATTATATTAATTATCTCATCAAAGTGAAAACGAAAGTTTTTATGACACTTGCAGACTAAAAAGGAAACTCAGAAAAGATTGAGGAAGAGTTGTCTTTAATAACCTTATTAAGTAGGTACTTATTAAGTAAATTGATTCAAATACGGTGTTATTACAGGAGATTCCTTAATAAGTTTATAACAAGAGCCATGAATGACTATGATAATGACGACGTGGGCGTCTAATATTATTAAGAAGGCGAACTCAAGGTAAGCCGTTATATTTAAGGAAAGAATTAATTCAAAGAAATGAATGAGTAATTATTATATGTATACTAGCCGGCCCAACGTGACTTCTTTCACGCTGTCCTGATCCTACCCAAAACTTTATACCGTACGCCTATTTTTTTTTTTTGCTTAAAAACTATCCTCGTACATCCAAGATTATTCTAAAAAAAGAATTGTCTAAATCGGTTCAGCTGTCATCGAGTTATGCGCTTACCAACACATTTTGCGATTCATTTTTATATTAATGTATGTTGTGTATTTTCTACTTTAATTTAACTTTATCTCATGTTAGCCTGTAAGATATCGCTTGCTAGCGATAACGCCGCCAATTGGCTAAATTGCATTCTATGGAGGTATGTGTAGTTTTTTTTGTATATGTAAATTGTGTATGTAATTTTTATTATTTTTTTAATTAAATATTTCATTATTTCATATAAAAATGTTTAATTCTGTGTTGTTAGGCATTCATGCTTAAATTACCAACTGAACTTATATTGCCCAGATTTCGTTTCATGGAAACCAAAAAGTTAGTTTTATATAAAATAGCGTTCGCTACACAATTCGTATGTAGTATCAGTATAAACAGTGTATTTACAGAGGAAATTTAATCAAATATGTTTCATTTATAAACAATAATAATAATAAACTCACCTTTCCTAGAATTGTGTTTTTGGGATTACGAATTAATACAAATAGAAGTCTATTGTACACGCTTTAGAAAACTCTATTCTGTGAAAATATCTAAACATATTACTAGCAGATTAATAACTTATCCCTACCATAAAAATCATTCACAAAAACAACCTCTCAAAAACTTATACAAAATTCAGGGATTATACCGTTTCATTAAATATTTAAAACCGCATGGGAAAAATATTTTATCTTCGCAACATATATTTAAAGAAACATTACGCCAGATTCCGGCATCCCTTAACCGCAAAGCGAATATAAAAATTTAACGAACACTCTATGTTCTTACATTAATCATCGGAAAGCCTGCGGGCATTATGAAAGATTCGAAAAGGGTCTACGTCGTGTATAGATGCTTCCATAATGAAAAAGATTAAGACAAAGCTTTTAGGATATTCCATCTCGAAGAGAGTACTCACTTTAATTTCTATAGAATTCTTTTCGTTCGCTGTGAATACAATGAGTAGAGTAAATTTATGAAAGAACGAAGACATATAATCGCGACTGATGTCACGTAAATTCATTAATAATAATTACGCTGTTCTTACTCAGTTTCATAATATTTGGGCTGTTCTTATGAGGTAAGTTTAATTAATATGGCTACCTATTATCACCTTAAGTGTGAGTAAAAAAATGCTACATCATTATAAGTGTATATTCGTAGCTGATACTTTGACACGTACTGGACAAAGACAAAGGTACTCTTACACAATCTTCGATATACAAAACATTATAACACTAAAAGGATTATAATGAATAAGTGTCGTGACACGAAATAACACAACATATTATTAAATGTTTCAGACGTTTTAGTTGAAATATTTAATATTTTAGAGTTAAAATGTTTTAATTTCGAACGTGTTAAATTATTTTAATGTCGACGATACCATTGTATTGTAGTATCTTCTTCACGTGGTGTTTTCATGTATAGAAGTAATCTTTCCTAAAGACCACGCATAATACCACATATTTTAGAGGGACAGTAATTGATCATCTTATTAAATGACTAAACCTTTAGCTGACCATATAAGATAAAATAATTTTGTACTAAACCTTATTTATAGAATGTCAAAATTAGTACGTAATCCATACTTATAATTTCATTACACAGAATAATATCTAATAAATATAAAGCCATGTGAAATATAAAAGTACTCGAGGGTACTCGTACGAAAAAATGCGTATAAGAAAATTCGTTCATAAAACCATTAACATTCAGCCGAGAATACAGATAAATAAAACACAATTTACGACTCTTATACAAATCACTTTATTTTCGTTTGAAATGCGTTTCCCGTATACGCGTGGGAGTACTCGTACCATTTGTCCTTTAATTTATATGTTTTAAACAAGTAAACTTTTATTGTCTCCTGACTTAACAAAACGAGTCAAGATTTATGTGCTGCAAAATCGCTTACGCGCCAATGGACCACTTTTTAACAGACATCGGGAATTTTTTGTTTATTTATGGATTTTATTGAAGCTTCGAAGCAGCTTTCCAGAAGTTGTGCAAACAATGTTGGGTGTTAAATATTTAAACATGAATGTATCATTCATTCAAAGGTATTTCTTCCTTTGATATAGAAATAGGAGCGGTCGTATTTCTACAGCGAGTACAGCACATTTTTTTACAACATTAAACGAAGGCTCGAGCAGGCCAACCAACTTATGGAAAATGGTCATCGCCGCCCATTAACACTCTTGGAGCTAGAGTGGGTT
>JADANM010006423.1:4561868-4626619 GCA_026213755.1 Eurema hecabe
TTGCTCAACTTTACTGCTTCTTGGATTTGTCACGTCATCACTATACATGGCTGCAATATAATGTTTGTTTTGTAAAATTACAATAATTCTGATGATATAATCATTAAGTTTCGACGTAATAATTAGCTCGCGGTATCCATGCTGCCCATAGTTGATCAACTACACTTACTGCATCTTGTATTTATAAAACATGGTTGCAATGAAATGTGTTTGGATTGAACTATGTTGGCATTAAAGTTCTTAAAATAATTACTCTGTTGATATAAAATATAACTATTTTACAAGATACGGAAAAGACAAGGAAACGTATTAAGTACCCACGTTCGTATATAGCTTGCAGATATCTCGCGATACAACATCAGGATCTCTTGTGAAATAAACTTTTTCCTACTTTATTTTTTTCACTTTTAAATATTGAAACATTTTGATTGGCACTTTCTCAAGCTTATATTCTACTTATAAATAGGTAACAGAATAATAGCTTCAAAGTCTAATTGGAGTTTCATGGGGAAAACTGATGATTCCAATTCAAATCACAGGATATATCAAAAACATTTCAACTACATCATTTGGAGACCCTTTGTGGAAGAAAGTCATTAGTAGCGAACAATCTTCGGCGTCGGCAGAACGTGACACGTGGATCACAAATGAATGCTACGTGACGCCGCCCTTGATAATAGATACAAATATTTACTATGTTGCCTTCCGAGTACAGATTAGGTAGCTTTGTTCGGTATTTTTAGAAGTATCTTTGGCTTTCAAAACCAAACATATATTATCTTCTGAAATCATAATTTATACAAGAATTTAGGTAGCAATAGAACAGTACAATTATTGTTAATACTTTTTATTTAAATATATCACAAATTTGTTAACAATTGAAAAATTGTTAACGCAATGTGTTTGATATAATGATAGTTAATTAGTATCTCCCATTTTTTTTTTTTTTTAGGAAAAACAGGTTAGCGCTTGACCACAACTCACCTGATGTTAAGTGAAGTTGTGGTCTAAGATGGAGCGCGCGTACCTGTGAGGTACCTGTTCACTCTCCACTTGAAGATCCCCAGGTTGTAGGTATTGGGGAACAGAGATTCGGGCAGGGAGTTCCACAGTTACGGCACTACGCACTAAGAAGGTGGAAGCAAATCGTTTAGTGCGTGCATGCGGAACATCAACTGTATAGCGATGTCGCCCTGCCGAAGCTCTACTCGTCCGATGGTGGAATGGCGAGGGGGGTATAATATTGTGCAGTTCCGCTGCACACTCACCAAAATGTAACCGGTAAAAGACCGACAGGCTGGCTACCTTGCGATGGTGTTCGAGCGATTGGAGTTCAGCATCAACAAGACAGGGCTTATTGATGAGTTTTTTGGCTCGTCTTTCAACCAACTCCATAGCTTCAAGCTGGCACTTCGCTGATCCATCCCAACGATGCGAACAGTACTCCATGCAGGATCTGACTTGAGCTTTATAAAGAGTCATTAATTGTTCCATTTTGTCGAGTGAAGCTATGTATTGGGTAGGTACATTTGTTAAATATTAAATTAAATATAGTATAATACAAAGTCGCTATCCGACGTCTGTCTGTCCCTATGTATACTTAGATCTTTTAATCTACGTAACGGACTTTGATTCGATTTTTTTTTATAGATAGAGCGATTCTTTATGTATACACATAAAGTTCTATTTATGCATAAATGCGGGTAAAACCGCGGGGCGCGGCTAATATTAAATATAAATTAAGTAGCGAGCGTATTTTGGAGTGTAATTCCCTCTTATACATCAGGTTATAAGCTCTCAAAATATTGATACAAGGAAATCCCAAAACAAAATTAATATTAATCCATAAAACTATAATCAGAATCATAGCAAATATAATAGATAGTTGTCGTTAAGTTTCAAATACATACCAAGCGATCGTATTAGAAAGACCCTTTTGTAGAGTAGAACAAAATAAAATACATAATAAGATAAAAAAAATCCCCGCCTATTTATCCAACAATCAATCTCGACGAAGATCGTGACTGGAATATTTTAAAATATTCCAAAAGTCGAAAATTGTACACTTAATTTTATTATTACATTATAGGGAAAAATAAACTGTCGATGCCAAGTTCTATTTAGGGTGGAATGATAATGGATTCTATTATAAGCCTGTAGCGACCCACATCATTTTGTCACTTCAGCCTCAAACACAATAAGAGGCATTTTGATAATATAATTCAAGGATCGGGTGAAAAATTAATATGGGTTCATTCCATTTGATGTAAT
This sequence comes from Eurema hecabe, assembly GCA_026213755.1. Lineage (NCBI taxonomy): Eukaryota > Metazoa > Arthropoda > Insecta > Lepidoptera > Pieridae > Terias > Terias hecabe. The sequence continues at coordinate 4,564,140 of JADANM010006423.1, forward strand.
ATTTTTTTTAATTAATTAAATTAATTAAATAAGAAGGCCAATTTTAATCGAATGAATGAACGTGAGGCATTCTTAAGGATTTTTAATACAACACCGACTTTTTTTGCTATTTATATTTTCTTTGTACGATGTTATAATGTTACTCTGAGAGCTGTAATCGTATAAAAATTCAGTAAAATATAAATTGTTGAATAGATTCTAATTACTGCTTATCGATTGCTTTTTGTTTTGTCATCATTTTAATACTAAAACTTTTTAAAGTATTCACCAGTTTGCCATCATTTTTAGGTTTTCAACTAAACAATAAATATTTCAAATCAGGAGTATTGTTTAATAAATTTCAACATTCTTTATTGTACAGACAGCAGTAGACATTATATTTTGAAAATAGTAATAATTAAGAGAATTAACAAACAAATTGCTCTGACAGAACATATTTGATTTTCATATTAACTCTAAAAGTTAATAACAGCGAGTTAACTCAAACCGCACAGTTAACATTTGAAGTAACTGTCGCCCAAAAGTTTATTAATTAACGGCCGACTTCATTCAAAGGTGAATTGCACCGTCTCGCTGTTTTAAATTAAATTTATTTATTCTACATGTTTTAATTTTAATTTACTCTTTACGTAGCAATAACATTCTCTTTAAATGGAATAAATAAAAGATTAATTTTTCTTTTACTTTGAGGATGAGTTGTTAAGGGTGTGAATCACCCTCATTTAAAATTTAAGCGAAATATTGTTTTGTCCATTCGATGACTGTTATTAAAATTATCAATTTCAAATTCTTACATGCTATCTAGCATTAATATAAATAGAACAATACAAATTACATAGTTATAACTTATATATATGTCAATAAAAACTTAGTATGAAGTCTGCAAAAGAAAACACTCAAATTTTTAACAATATTTGGTTAAAAACTAACGACCTCATACTTTAGGCATAGTAAATTAATTTGAATTGAACATATTCTATTAGTAATTCATTTTTTACACACTTGAACTCCTTTTCTTTCTCGTTTCGCTATTAAAAAAGGCCGTCTGGAATAATTTACTTTTAGTATCAAAGCCGTCTTTTGAAAGTTTAATCTGTACTATTTAAGTGTTTTAAAGAATATTACTTATAATCACTAACAATATCATAATAGATGTATAATGACAACACACACTTTTTTATTCTTAACGAGACAAGGAAGCGACAACACAGTTAATGTTACGAATCCATTATATGTTTATTAAAATATTTACCGCTGGAGGCGAAGTTACAATGTACCAAAAGTTCCTTAATGAAAATTAGTAGAGAGCCTCCTTATACTTTATTCATGACGCAGAATTGCTGAGTTGTCGTGTCCATGCTTACACTGTGTGTTTAAATATTAATTACATTAGTACGTACTCTTAAGTACTCTTCGGGAGCTTCAATTATTCCATTGTTGCAATCATTGCCTTATATCGCATTTATTATGGGCAGTGCTCTAAAACCATTCAGGATATTTCCCGCTGCAAAATTCCACCACCGCATTGCACGTTCAAGACGTCAATTCTGATGGTTATTCGATAAGAATACGCAATATTATTTTTTTTATTAAAGAATAATATACTAGTTGATGAACCGCCATTAAGAGAAGAGAGAGATAGCAGTATGTTTTGTTTCTTTTGTTATTGTTTGCCTTGCTTGCTACGGAATTGCTACGGATGCGTTCCTGTAAATTTTAACAATACTATTACGCACTATTTTGACAGCTGATAGTCTACCATAGTGTGCTTTAAATGAACAATTTTCCATGAAACATCAGTTCGTGGAATCAGCCTTTCCATGCATTTTTTTAAACTAATATGCTTTAGGAATTCTAACTGAATTTATCACAAAAATGTTGGTAGTTATGAATATAACCTGATATAAACGAACTTCATTGTTTATTTCGAGGTTTTTTTATAATATTAAATTAAAAAAAGTGACGTGGAGTATCTTGTGCTATAATAAAGGATACTGCATATCAGGTAATGCGAGTTCATACACACAAACACACACACATAAAACCCCATACTCCACACACTATTTTGTATTAAGTTAATAATAAATTAAATACCTATAAGTGTTTGTATCAGTAACATAGTTTTCTAACTTAAAACAGGTACCAGCGAACCTAATCTATTATAAATTAATTAAATTGAAATGTATTTTATAATTAACAAACTTAAATATTTCTAAAATAAGGCACTTTGTCATTAAAACTGTGCATCTTTATCTTTATTTAAAATAAACTCGTAATTTTAATAATAATAAAGGTTAACTTTTAAAAGATAAAAAAAAAACATTATTTTGCAAGTTTTCGTAATGCTTATGAAAATACTAAACTATAATATTTATTTTAATACTAGCTATTGCCCGCGACTCCGTTCGCGTGGACTTTCATATAAACTGTGACCCTCCCTTTCCTCCCTTATAATCCTCAAGATTTGTAGCCTATGTGTTATTCTGATGTATAAGCTATATTGTGGTAAAGTTTCATTCAAATCCATTCAGTAGTTTTTACGTGAAAGAGTAACAAACATCTATACATCCATACATCCATACATCCATACTTACAAACTTTCGCCTTTATAATAGTATAGTAGGATTCCAGGACGAAGCCCTCATCTTAATATAAGGATGGTACAATATGCTATATTCCTATTCCTAAAGAGTATATGTAAGCACGCATAGCCGTAAATGCTTCTAAGCCTGACCCCTACAAAAACACAAAGCCTGGTTTGATTGAAAGCGATACGTTTGATACAGGAGATAAACAGATTAAACCGAGACAAACGCTGTGCACGACGCGCTGATATTTGAATCGCTGGTCATGTAAACGGTATGGCAGAGCTTTTGACCGGCTATATAAATATTCATGTAATCAAGAGTATAGAAATTCATAGACAATTGAGTATGGCTGTGTTATGATCATGTGTTTGTTTTGTAAGAACGTCATTTTGAAGTATACAAGAGGAATATATGTAGGTGATTTCTATACATAATTAATTAAATTATTTTCATGTCTAGTATAATTAATAATATGAAAGGTATAAAATGAATGGCGATACATAGTCTCAGGTGTATAAAATTAGAAACTGTTATTTGCTAACTTGCTTATACAATACAAAGAATGTCTTAATAATTCAGCAGATGGTAAAGTTACGTTTTAGTACAAAGTTTTACGGTTAAGGATGCATTACAATATAAAAAATATAGCCCCACTATCTTTGAAACTTATTTTCGAATGTAAGTCATAGCTTTCATCATTCAGTCATTGGAAATTACAGAAATAATGCGAAAAACCTTGTTTAAATTAACAAGGATCGCTAAATAAAGAATCATTTCAGAGTTAATCTTATAAAATATGATTTAATAAAAACGCGACAACAGGGTATAGAAGTTTGAACAGCGTTCGTGTTGTCACAAACTTATCTTTTAAAGCTGACAAAAGGAAAATTAAAAAACTTGTCCTTCCCCGGCTCGTTTTTTAAACTGATGTCGTAAATACAAACTGTCGCTATTTTAATTACAAAATTAAAACCGAGTAGCGGTCGTGGTGTCAAAGAGACGCCGCATTTTTATCGCATAGTTTTTTAAGCCAGCCGGTGTGAGATTCTAAGTGCTTATTTACATGTCTTGTATTCCTGTGTAAATAGGTTGAGTTTTATGTTAATTAAACGCGTTTTTCAGTTAACGTGTCGGGTTCGTTGAAATTTTGAGATAAATTGAATTTTAGTATGTTTTCAATCAAACATCTGTGTATTCGTTTATTATAGTTCATGAATTTCGAGCCATTCTACAATAAAAGCATTTTGTTATTTGTTTTTTAAGTATCTTAAGATATTACAACGATACAATAATTATTTATTTATTTAATCAGCGAACCTCAAGCTCGCACACACTAAATTTTCTATTTAAGTTTATTTAACAAAAGATATGTGCAAATTATCAACTTCTACTATTGTGTATAAAACGATTTCTTACAAATTGCCAGATACCTATTTCTAGAATAATATTTTGATGTATGAGAGCGATAATCGCCATAAAAGTGAGAAATATCACGAAGCACGCCAAGTTATCAATGTTTTTTATCAAGCGAGGATTTCAAAGTGTGCCAAGTTGCACTCGCAACGGAATATTTAACTTGGCAAGTACTTTGTGCTCTCCATAGCGTATTAGCATATTGATCAGATGGTTTTAAAAATATCCGGGATTTCTATTGAATTCATATGGAGATTTACGCTGAGTTAAAATGAATACAAATACGATATCATTTAGTTTTAAAATTCGATAGATGAATACCATTAAATTAATTACTTAAAGACGGTTTTGCTATAATGTTTTTAAAGGGAAATTTATTCGACTCGTTTCAAGTTCAAGACACAGAGGTTTACATTTTTTTGAGTAGATAATACCTAGTAGGTATTGAAATCTTATAGATAGGTATTTGATTACAATTCTAGGGTTCCGATTACGAGTATAGTGGTGTCTTGGTGAGAAAGGAACACTAGCTTAGATATATAATATTGTTACTGTTACAGTGAATGTCAAAATATATTTCAAAAGGGCATTTTCTCTCATTAACTTTTAGCAATTTGGCTTTGATTCATGTTAAAGGACCTGACTTTATAGTTGCACAGATAACCTTTTTTATGTTTATATTAATACCGTATGTTGTTTATAATTCTGTATCATTATATGGTAACTAAGTGGAAATTCCCACAGTATTATCACCAGGGCAACGCACAAAAGTATGTACTTTTGTGTCATTTGCAACCACAACGAAGATTCTGTGGTTACCAAATAAGGGCGTCCCACGATTTTACTAAAACGGGATACTTCGTTATTTTGCTCCTACGTGATGACTAATAAGGAATGCTTTGAAAACCACATTCAATCTCACTAAATTAAAAATTTCTTAGGCACTAAACTGTAAGAGTATAATATAGTGAAATAATAATAAGTAATAACTTTCCAACAAACCTTATTTAACTCTATTCTATTCTATTTATGATAAAAACAAGCCTTATTTAACTCAAGTCAGAACGTGTCATAGATATGCAAGATTTATTTGACAGATGACAGCTGTCAGTTGAATTTTTTTTTCTTTTTGTTAACGGCTCGCCACAGAAAAAATTAAAAGGTTGGGAAACAAAAATATTATTTAAAACTAGATAAACTTTAACCACCCTCAGAATACAGAATGCATACCAAGAAGTTAAACAGATACACACATTATATAACAACTATTTTAACTCTGACAGTTTACCTTTCACCAACGGCCTTTTATATTATAAACTTTAGTAAAAGTAACGATTTAAATAATTTTTAAAAACCGTAGTTGAGAGAATACTAAATATATTTTTAATTGTACACATATAGATACTATACAATGTAATCCAAGTATAAAAAATAAAAATGAACCCATCCCTACAACCATAATTCATCTAAGCGTCACCACTACGCTGCACTTTGACAAAAAAGGAACAACATTTCACGTAGTGTCGTAATATGCATATTTTACACACGGCGTATCGTGAGAAAAATAGCCCTAGTACGCTTAACCGACGGCTGGATTACAGTCAGCGTGTACATAGTACATGTACTGTGGAATTCATGAGTTACCATGTGATAAGCCGCATACTCCACTGTAATGTTGTTTTAAAAATGTATGCGTGTGTACCGTACAAACATACCGCAGGCAGAGTTGTTGCTTTATACGTGAAAGTTATTGATAACTTTAGTTAAAGAAAATATTTGTCAATAGTTCTTTTTAAAAAACGATAGTTCGTTCCTTAGCCTAGCTGATATTTTCTTGTAATAAAATATACACGTATTTTAGTGCTTTTAGATATGATTTTTTATTTACAAAAAGTAAGTCAAATTACACTAAGTTAAAATCCTAAAAACGATGCTTAAATCAAAACTACGATACTCAACGAAAGCTTATTAAAAATATATAATTGTATAAAATAAATTTGAATAAAACAGCATAATAAGATACTCGGTCGAATAAATTCAATTTAAAAGCCCACCAATTACTGTACAAGTAAATCAAACTAACATTAAATAACGCTATCAATTGTTTTTATTTCAGCAATCATTAAAACGTTGGCCCGCGAAAATATTTCGTTTATTTGTCTAAAAGTTGAACGAGGCTAAATTATTACGCTCTATTTCATGAAGCCAAGGATGAAGCAGGATTTAACTTGCAGTTGGGACACTGCAATTTACAGCCTCTGTTATTTTAACAATATTTTCTTATTTTACAAACGATAAAGCAATAAACGAAATCCTAAAACATGGCAGCATTGTAATTTTGGCTAACGTTTTATATAAATGTGTTTATTTTTAAACCTCCTATTTATGATAATTTAGATGATGATTATATATATTGAATAAAATTATACTTATATAATTATTAGATTAACTTATTAGTTATTCATAAAAATCTATTTTTATTTGTAAAAAAATCATTAGCAATAATAAAATCTATTAATTCATGGTTCTAAATCTATTACTTATGTTGAACATGGAACACTCACATTCATTCTACAAGATATTTCAAGCTAAGGTTGTAAAGTGAATACATTAAATAACACAAGCACAAGCTTTTAACAAAGTCTAAAATAAAATTATTCTATTGTTCCAGAAACGGTAAACAACTATTCTAACACAATTTAGTACGAAAGTTATCATTATTCTAGCTAAAATACATTATAGAAAACGTTGCCTTTATTCTAGCGAATTCACAAACGTCGTTGTGGTTTCCGCAATTGATGAATGAATTTAACAACCACGAGTCCAATTAATTATATAACTTTGACATCTGCGGCTTTGAATTGCTTTTCATTTAAACAAACTGTTCATTTGTATCGCTCGGTAAATATTTATGACTTTTCATTAATACGTAAATATTAAAAAAAACACTGACATTTCAGTAAGCATTATTCAAGCTTTTTGATTACGTAATAGCATTAAATACTTATTCAATCATGTTTTTTTAGAACTTTATAGTATAAATGTTTTTATTGGCTAATAGATGATTTCATTCTGGGGTCCGGCAACTTTATGGCACCTTTTATTTAAGACACACGAAATACATGAATACTAATCTTATTACAGAAACATCACAGAATCACGTCTTAAATTACATTCTAACATCCACAAGGAAATACATTTTTCTCATTAAAGTTTCATCAGATTCTATCTGTAAAGTTAGTCATACCTCCATTCGAATCGAAGACACCTGAAATGAGATGACCGAACAACTTTTCTAATTTTCCAATAGAACTTATACATTCCTATCGGAAGTTTCGCTTTGTAAGAGATTGCAGCGCTGATAATTAAAATGATTCCAACATTTATCTTTTTACATTCTATTTTTCCTGCTATCTTTAACTTTTAATACGGATTACTTCAACGGCAAGTCTTTTGAACTTATTATTTTTATTCGACGTTTTTAACCTTATTGCTATTTCTTTTTCGAAAATATAGAAAGAAATAGGTACAATAAATATTTACTAGCAAAATTCTGCTATTGCATTTACTTAAAAACACAAAAAAGTTTAACCCTTCTCATAACGTATGGAACTCAATATCACCATAGGACTATCTACCTCATATATTTTAAATTGATGTGAGATTGAAAAGGATTAATAATTAAAAGACTATTTTCAATACATCTGCATCATGTAACAAAGACAGTTTAGACTCAGCTGACCCGTAACGTCGATAATATATGATAATATAGTTAATAGAGTATGGTAATCTGCTTTGAGCTTAATTACAGATAAGCACAAAACGTACAGCATGTATATGTATAGAGAAAAGCGTTTATCTAATTGTTTTTATATGTACAATGATTATTTAAAAGCATTTAAACTATGAAATGAAGCCTATATTATGTTGATGTTATATAAATACAATTTTTTATTACGACGAAGACGAAGCATTTTTATGTGTGGCAATCAAAACCAGGGTGAAAATTTTCAGCCAAATGAGTTTTAGCTACTTTTATACAACATTAATTAAAACCACGTATATTAAACGTACCCTAATACTACTTGCGAATAATTCAAAATTTTTTAACATCTTGGTTCGAAAATAAAAAAGTTTTTTTTCGAACAAAGTAAATAGTTTATAAATCATCCTCATATGAAAACACCATTTATAAATATTTACACTGACCTTGTGAAACCAGTGCTCAATGCGGCAACGTCGCATAATTTTTTCTTAAGATACCGCCGACAAGCTTCAATATTTGATAACATAACGTGTTTTAAGTTTCAACTCACCCGCACAATATTGATACGTTAGTTATATTATTAAATGTGTAGTTATAGCACGACGTCGTTACTTTCTTTAATAATTTCATTACAACGATTTACAATATTAACTTTTTAGTTTATGAAATGCGACCTTTTATTTAATTTTTAGTGTTCATATCGGTAGCATACACTTCACCCGTATCCATATCATACCATTGTACTGTTTTCTTTTCTAATCTATTGACAAAATACCATACTAGTACATTTAATTATTCTACCACTGTCCACAATAAAAAACCTCGAATAATCTCACAATATGTATCCAATCACAATAATTAATATTCAACTGCCACAAATTTATCCTAAAACACTAATCACTACGGTATAAGGAGCGTGCTTCACAACAATAAAAAAAGCGCGGGCGCATGTCGTTGCGTAACGTCCATCCCGATTCGATGACATATTTGCACTAATGAAAATTTGTTTTTTCTACCCGGTGACCTATTTCTTTTTCTTTCACGCCCATTGAATTAAAGTATTACTTCTTCGTTTATCATAATCATAACATTGAACGACTAATGTTTTGCTCACACTGCCTTCCTTATTACACTGGTATAAGAGTCATTTTCGTATAAGTTCTTGCATTTTAGAAATTGTAATGCAAAGACAAGAGCCACAACGTCTTTTGTTTTTTATGTAATTTTAAGGTGTATGACTCTTGTATAGAATCTCACAGCTGATTAGTGCAGATACATCGTGTTATTAAATAGCAAAGAAAATTTATTGCGACTAATTTACTGATGCTATTTGAATGATTTTTTGTGTAGGGTCTGAAAATTGGCCATAGTATACGTGATTAAATTTAATACCAATATGTCGTATCAACCCTGTATATAAAGTACGATTTTAAAATAGTAAATAATATGAAAATTGAGTAGGAAGATAAAATAGATTACTTCAAAATAATACTACTATCCCGTAACATAGATACCGTTGAAATAATAAAATAACTACAATATTTAATATTACTATAAAAATATGAAACAACCAAGAATTCTAGTTACTAATACTATTAAGTTGTAATGTAGGAATCTTTACTAACTAGATCTGTTGTTAACAAAAACTCAACAAGACATTTGTTTTTGCATTTAATTACTACGAACTATTATCCTGGACTGACTTTTAAACGTATTTAAAGAAACTTTTAGAAAATAAATTGAAATGTATTTAATGATACAAAGTTTATTAACTTAACCGTATAACGTTCATTCTTAATAATATAATATTTGGTTTTAGGCAACGCTACGTCTAAAAGCTTTTGCCAAAATTCACGAAATTTGATAGCAGTATTTTATGAACAAGCGACATCTAACATTTTCAGAGAATTCGAGAATTTCTGAAAGTTGAATGAACATCAGATTTCTAGGTATCTAGGTATTCTAGGTATGACAATGTTGACCTATAACACCTAAAATAATATTTCGTGTGTTTCTACCGTATATATAATGAGTTGAAACCCTGACATAGAAAGTTTCATTTAATACAAATTATAATGTTTGTGAGGATGTATTTAATTATGTTTGTTGCTATTCCACGAAAAAACTACCAAATGGATTTGTAATACACCCCTTTTTTAACGGGGGGAAATCCTCTTACGTATACCGCGTCCTCCTCGGGGGAGAAGGAGGCGGTTATGTCGGACTCGAAAAGCGGTCACTACCGACTAAAACCCACCGGTGTTCCGTTCGTCGTTTGTAATACACCCTAGATTAACACATAGTATACTTTCATGAAGTGGAATCTACGAACTACATACAGTACATCAGCGGGACGCAACTAGTAATGACTCTTGATGGTAAGAGAAACGCAAGCCCATAACCAATCCAATACTACGCGTAACTGCTATAAAACCGAACTGCAAATAAATATATATAGATAACTACTCGCCTTTCTGACAGGCGATAAATATGAGCTTCTAAATTGTAATACAGTTTCCATCGGTACACAAATCTAGTTCATAATGAAGCATTAAAACTAAATACATTTCAAACAACTTGATAATACGATCGGGAGCGACCGTTATTATTATAACGCCGCAAATGGACCCGCATTGCATAAAATACAACTTGCAACTAACAACGATTTAACACAGCACTATACAAATTAAAGTAATGCACTCACATGCTAACAAAATGTTTTATTTGTGTTGAAATTGTTGAATCATACATTTTGACTAAGAAGAACAATTAATTACTATAAACGTAACGAGACGCAGGCTACTGACTAAAATCCATAAAAAACAGCTTCCCTTTTTAAAGGCCGGTAGCACATTTGTTACTCGAGTTTGATAGACAGCGCCGCCGCCGATGGTTAGTCATCACGTGACGAGTGTATATCGTTCTATGTAGAAATGTAAAAAAAATCGTCAAAACAACTTCATGTATTCCCAATATGTAATGTCACTATTTATAAGACATAATTTATTTATAAGTTCGTGTAAAACAATACATGTTGCCTTTTATTGTATTTGCTCCCCCATCGCGTCGAGCGTCGAATAAAAAATAGTATTTTATTCACCCAGACTCACAGTCTAATATTATGGAGAAAGAAAATAGATTTTCCAGGACGGGAGGTACGAGAGGATATTGAAATTCAAAAGCTTCCTATAGAGTGATCGCTCTAAACATTATTGCAGCTGAAGCCGCACGTCAATCACGCCAGTATTAGGTATTAGATACTATATCTTGTGGAATATTAGTTTTTCTTTGCTATTATTTATATTGTTATACAGGGGTAAGCTTTTTGGGTGTTAAATTTTGAAGATCTCGAAATGAACCGAATCGATTTATTATATCATTTCCACTTAAGTTTAACTTCATTCCACTTAAGAAATGTTCATATTATTTTGGATTAATAATTAATCAAAGTATAGCAATTGGGTTTCGTGCAAAAGACAACCTTGATGGTTTTACGTATAATCATTTATATTACATGCTACTGATCAAGGCTAGTTATATCCAATTGGATTTATCTGAGAATCTAAAGAAAGATATAAAAAAGTTATGCCAAAAAACCACGTATCCCCATAATATAAGTCTACTCCTCGAAGTAAGTTCAGCCTTAGTTGTAAAACTACAACCGTATACGATCAAAGTCAAATATCGTGTAACTCGTAGATCGTCTGTCGTAGTGTAGTCACGTATCAGAGGATACAAGTAGGATATCCCCTGAGTGTCGATACCCAACCTTTTACCTGAACTTGCAGCGACAAATCTTTGGAATACAACATGACTTGCTACTTTTAGTCTACGCTGTTTTGTTTCTATTGTTTGGACTTCGTTTTCTAAACGATAATGAAGGTTTTAGGAAATTGTACAGTGGACATTTTTATATCAATGCTCCTATCATATAAAGGAAAACTTGAGAATTTTTATCTGCACCTATTTTAATAGTTTCGTTAATAGATAGCATATTACTCATAGGTGTGGAAACATTTATATAAAATAATTTTTAAAATACTCGCATCACTACCAGCTTTATAATGCACACACAGGTATCAAAAATATAAGCCTTCATGATAATATTATTAAATTACATTATAGTAACCAAAAAGTCAAAAATACCTACTCTGGTAGGTAAATTTCGATTAGAAAGATATTCAATACTCAAAAGCTATTCCGGAACCTTACAAACTTCAAGAGCTCGGCTGAAGGAAAGTATTCGACAAGAATTTGCTCATAAGTCATTTAACTTTTCGGCCATTCATATAAATCGATAAATTCAGCGAATGGTTACACTGAGGATATGTACCTATTGTGGGTTCGTTTTCGGTTTGTCAGTATAATAATAGCCGGCTAGCGAGTTTTAAACTAGTTGTAGTTGACTATTTTGGTTGCTGAAATGGGCTATTGTAAGTTCGCTGTAGTGTTTAATATATACAATTATGACTATAGTTAGCAGTGTAAGAACATTTGCTTGTTTCACAAAGAGAGTTAATGTACTATATATATAGTAATAAAGGAGATAATAAAAGAGTAAGAGAGTTTATTGCAGATTTACAAGAACCGATTTCATCTACGAAGTAATTTTTTCATTTTTAAAAACTACATTTTCTTTGAATTTCCATCTTTAACTGCGTGTAATTATTTTATATCCTTTTTATAATAATTTACACAGTTCGACGAGTATCACTTATTGATTAAATTTTGTTTAAATAACAATTTAACAGCAACATTTACATTACAAAAAAGTCTCATAGATAAAGCGTAGATGCCTGCATTTTATTGATAAAAACACACAGTTTTAATAACTTTAATGAATTTAAAAACCTTTAGATACTATATTACATTTTACTATTGTGTTCTTCAAAAAAATTTTCGAAACTTTTCGTGGCTAGCAACATAGTTGTCACCATCAAAATACTTAGCAACGACAACGCAACTTTCACAACCTACACTCATTAATAAAATAAACTGTTACTTTACTCTATTCGTTTCACAAAGGAATTTTCATATGTTCCCTCTATGCTTTGTAAGTAAAATTTAATCTGGCAACTTGCGGTCCAAGTTGTAAGCTTGTTAGTACATCAACTATGTTCCGAGTTAAAAGAATGAAAGTTTTAACAGTTAGTACAAAGCGCGGAGGTTTTGTGTTGAAACGACGATGTTATTAGGGCATGGAATATTTTATTAGATTATTCTTTAATTATTTTATAAGAGACTTGTTAAGTAACTAATTATGTAAGGGGAAATTATTTTGATGTTTATTAATAACGAAGTAATTACTAAAGATATTGTTGAACACGTTGAATACTGATATTTTTGTAAGGGAATGAAAACAATTTGTACTAAATATACATTTTTGTAGCAGCGACCATTCTGGGTATAAAGTGCAATAAATTTATTTTGCATAATATTATTATTTATAGTCATTGAATAATTTGAACAAAGAAAAATTACCATTATAATATATATGGTCATAGATTTTTCTTTTTCTTATCAGGAAAGTGGTCAAATTTTATGACGCGTACTAATAGTAAGACATAAAAAGTAATCATAGGGCATAATTGTGTATTTGATCCCTAAAAATTAATTCAATATGGCCGCCAATATCAAATAAACCACAGAAAATATAGAAAAACATCGTTGAAATAAGCTTGAGAGTTATGTGCCTAAATTTATATGTGAGGATTTGGTAAATGTCTTAAAATAAGCTGGCCTTACGGTTAATGGCACTTACTTATTAAAGTCTGCTGAATTCATTACTCCTGGTACGATGCCAAGTTTCACCTGAAACATGTTAAAAGAGAATTTGATATTTTATACACTACATACGAGTCTTGATACTAGGAAATAAGAAGTGTGGCAACGTGGCAACACTTTCTTAAGACAAATAAGTATTGAAAAAGTGTTGCCACATCTGCAGATTGTGGCTGTATTGATGAGGTTTCTTTATAAGATAATTGCATTTAAAGAAAGAAAGAAACATTTATTCCAGAGCACGTACATAAAACAATACACATGAAATTTAATAAATAAGCAATAACACACAGATTTGGATTTTTTTATTAATTGTTAAACTTTTACACCATCAAAAGTATTTTTCGTATTTTTTTATTTGTCCCCCTCTTTTGAACGCAGAGGTTCCATGTTGGCATTGCTTTTGAATCATTACAATAAATGAATTTTGAGAATCATTGCAGTAAATGAATAATTATAATTCTTCAGATGAAAAGCTGTCAGCACCGCTTACCATAAAATTTTAATTAAAGCCAATATTGTGTTGTCACTATCCTTGGTATATTTTACGTTAATAAAGTAAAATTTATTTTATAAAACTGAAAACAGACGTTTTTTTATTTTTGCGTATGTCGTTGTCAGATTTTCAGTTGTTTTTTAGGGTATAGCGTATGAACTTATGTAGGTAATTTTCTCTAATATAATAATGGAAGTAAATTCCAAATCAAGCCTACGTACAGCTCAGCGTAATAAGTAACTTTGCTCTATGCATCCAGAAGTATATAATATTTATTTTAATCAAAAACGAAACGAAAACCTCATACAAAATGCAGGTTCCATTACTGTGAAAACGCCGGATCATTGATTAGATCTTATCAAAGTTAAGCTAACATCAATCAAATCGTGACAAAGTACATGTAACAGCCTTCGTATAGACTTAATGACCTATCTGTTCGGAGCCTAAATGATGACGTCCGCTTTATTGATTGCCTCATCCCAGGCCCTTTTTATTAAGAAAGATAATACGTTATTCCTAGCGTGGGATATTTCTTTTATAAAGGTGTATTAGGACCATAGAACTGCTGCTTGAAAATCAATATTGATGTTGTAAAGAGGTTAGGCTTATGAGTTTGTATTAGTGAAGTTTAATCTGAAATTATTTTGCAAATTCTTTTATATATGAACTTAAAAAAAATATTTTTGAGTATACATCTGCTGTGTAAAAATTACTACGCTTAGATCTTTAATATTTAAAGCAGGTCGTGATTCTATTTCGTTTGGTTAACAAGTAATTATTATTAAAAAAACAAAATACCCGACTGCACACTAAAAAAAGAGTAATTATGTCTTTATCCCGTGGGACTTTTAGGATAAAATGTATCCTATGACACTCCCGTAATCAAGACAAATCTAACGATACCTCATACATCAAAATCCATCAAGCCGTTTAGGCTACAGGAGGTCACAAAGGAACAGACATACATACTTACATACACTCGAAAAACATTACCCTCTTTGGCAGTCGGGTAAAAACAATCAATTAGACGGACATAAACATCAGCCTTCACACTGGCAAACTATAAATAGTAAATGACATAACTGAAGAAAAAAAAAATCTGACATTGACGTTTCTCCGATTTGACGTATCTGCCATAAAACAACGCAAAAACGACGAACACGTGTTTAAAATCCCGCCTCTCCTTACACCCTGTATTCATGCAATCACCTGACACCGGAACGAATGATCGATGCCAACATATTTCCTTTCAAAGGCCATACAGTAGGTGTTTCGCGCTTTTTGTACGGTTATCTCGTAGTTTTATTCGTGCATATTTGATACTGCAATCAATGGTGATATAAAGCTGTACCAACGATAGTCATAGGAGTTCATTGAAATTTCTCTGTTCCGTATTTATGATACCTATTTTTTTTAATACATCATTTCCATCAAAATATGATCCTTAAAATATGTAGTAGATTATTGAACATATTAATTGACCATAATAGTTATTGACTTAATATTTATTCGAATACTATAATATAGCGAAAATCTAATACTATCAAGAAATTAAACTGTTAGGGTAATTACAAAAAAAACGTTTAGGTATGCCGCAAAAATCGCATAACGACTTTTAAATTTATAAAGAATTTAAAATGTATGTCTTTTATTTAATAATAACTATTTACTACATTTGGAAAATACTTTAAATGTATCCACCGTAAAAAACTTTATATTCCAATATCGAATTCGATTTTAAAACTAATATCTACTATATCACAATGTAGGTACACATTTAACTTTAAAACGAAATTATAAAAACCCGACCAAGGACCTTAACCATTGCCTATCACTAAAGAAACAATATAACAGCCAGTTATTAATCTTAAGTGCACATAATAAAAGTTATTAAAGAGCCCATCACAGAGCATGTACCGTTCAAATTAGCAACGTAGATGGAAACCATTAAGGTAGCCTACTGAACGCCCATAATGTAGTGTTTGAGAGCGTTTTAACACAATTACATCATATGTTTACTACATACCTAAATACATGCTACGCTAAATTAATTGTGCACTTAAGATGGAACTTAATCAAGTTATAAATCTTAATGCTTGCCGCTGAAATTAGACGTTTTCACGTCGGGCGCTTAGTATTGCTTTTAAAAAGGAATTTTCTAAGAGACTTAGTAATTTAATTAATATATTATATAGAAAATTATACCCCTGTGCTTTATTTCTACTCAGAAAGAAGACTCAGAATCTAACAAAGCTATTAAAAAAGCTTTCATTTATGCCCTTTATAAGAGGGTTTTCAATATACAAAAGATTTTTAATCAAATTAATAAATATGCAAACATCCTAAATGTTTATTGTGGTGAAGTTGTTAGATAGATTTAGACAAAAAAATATTGCAATAGGAAACTAAATAAGAATTGAAGCTCTCTCTCTCTCTCTAAAAAGTATCATTTTTATGAATGGGCTACACACGAATCTAACTACAAAGGAAACGCTGTTCTAGTTAGAAAAAATATTCATAAAAATAGATTAGCCTAAACAAATTTGAACATAGAACTCAATCAAATTGAATCTGGTCATTATTGTTATTAGATAAAATGGAGAAGTGAATTTATTGAAAAAGCATTAAGCATTAACATTCCTTTCAAACGTATAAATATTATATTAATTTTCGCTTCCTTCAAATCGTCCCTTCACACCACATGGGACAGAACAAGGCCCATTAAATTTAAATTATCTTTATACATCCCGACCCGAACACTAATTATATTATAAACTGCCGCTATTAGCATAATCTCAAGTTTAAAGGACATTAAAACGAAGAATTTATGAACTTTAGACAGCTTGTAAATTTTACGAGATTGCAGTTATCCCAATAGTTAAAGTTATAAATTGGGAATGCCACTGAATAAATCCGCTTGTCACGCGCCAGTGAAAACGGACGCATACACATCAAACAGTTCCTAAAAATAAATTAAATTAGTTTTGTTACCATTTATTTAGTGTGAATGATAAAATGTTATTACTCTGTTGTTAGTTATACTGTTAAAACGGTCAATATGAGAGTTTTTTCCAATTAGTTTGAAAAAATAGTTAAAAGAAACATTATCGCTTTCTGATTTAATCTTATCTGATTAACCTATCTAAGTATAATTGGTTACAAAAGCAAATAAACATAAGACAATCAGAAATCACCATTTTACTAGAATTATCTTTAAATAATTTTTATGTGAAGGGAAAACTATAATCATATAAATTACTTATCTAATCTATACTAATATTAAAAATGTGAAAGTGTATTTGTTTGTTTGTTTGTCCTTCCTTCACGCCGCGCCGTAGCTAAGCAATCGATCAACCTGATTTTTGGCATACAGTTAGTTGAAAAGATGGAGAGTAACATAGGCTACTTTTTAACTGGAAAAAAGGGTTATAACGGGGGAAGGGGTCAAAGTTTATATGAAAGTCCACGCGGACGGAGTAGCGGGCAAAAGCTATTGAGATATATTGCGTTATGTTGTTGAAAAAAGGTACTTACTACTTATAATTTTGTAGTTGACAGTTCCCGCCTTTGTACAAATTGGTTGTTTCTCTTCATATCTAACTAGCTATCCCGCGGTATCACACCTAAAACCCGAACCCTTCTCTCCTCTCGATTAATAACGCAATTCGTATCAATATAATTTTGCCTATGACACTAGCCAATAACAGATCCTTCCATCCATAAAAGATCTTTTAGAATCGCTCCAGTAACTTTAGACATTACCTCTACATACTGACAAAAAGGTTGTTATAATATTTGTATTGACAATAATCTAGATAGATTAACGCTAGCCGGTTCATATTCATAGACAAAGGTTATGCAGAGGTAATAAAACGGAATCGATCAAACTTCGCAGACGATACAATCACAGTACAATGAAAGCGTGACCAACAGTGGAACTGTGGGGGATTATTGCAATTCCCTGGATATAGAAATCATAGAATATCTTATAGAAATAAACATTTCTCTCGCGTTTAAACTTAATTGTTACATTCTTTCGTTTTCAAAAAACTAAGTCTCATTCGTAACGTATTGCTTTATTTATAATATTTAATTGAATAAATTTACAAAGTCTAGTATAGAGAAAAATGTACGTAAAGCTATATTGCTAAGTTGTTTTTTATTTATCTATAAATAAAGATCAGGATAGTAATCAATAGTAGTCAATAAGTCATAATCAAATGTAATTTCTCTGGAACAGTTTTCATATCACAATCGACATAATACACAGGTGATTTTAAACTGTAGCAAATTGGCGGGCTCACAGTAATTAACGAAGAGCGTGAAAGAACACCGAGGGAAAGGTTAGTAGCTAACTATAACCTTCATCGAGGTTAGTTAATAAAAATTTCCCTTCCAAATAATATCAAAATGAATATTTTTTCTATGTACCTTATAAAACTATGCAAAAACAAGTTCGTAGACAAACGTAGTATAAAGGCAATAAAAGAGATTCGATGAAACTTTGCAGACGATACAATCACAGTACGTACATTGGAAGCGTGACCAATAATGAAACTGTGGGGGATTATCGCCAACTTGCCGGCCTAACGAGTCGGTCAATGAATTTATTTATTTTCGATTTCTGAACTTTATATCGCAGTTTTTTTATATATAAAGTAAAAACAAAGTTCTACAGAATGGGTTTAAAGTTCGATTGGTTTTAAGTAACAAATAAAATAGCCAAAATCTTATTTTTTAAATTAACTAGCTAACGTTTTAATTTTACGTTATTTATTTTAGTACATCAAATTAAAATTTGTGTTTCTATGTCGTTGTAAAACGTTGAAAGTACACATTGATTACGTATTTTTATATGTCATTGAATAGCAGAAACGAATAAAATAAAATACATAAATGACTTAAAAACAAGAATGTCGGAAGTTTGCAAAAAATCTTGTTGCATCTTAATCGCTTCACAGACAAACACAGTATGTTCTACAGTAAAGACTTACTCTTGGGAGTAAACTTAAAAAACATGAATATTAACTTGGCCTAAAGCAAACTAAAGCTCTTTCTTTTCTACCGCTAAATCTCATCGCATTTTAAAGAAATCTCTCGCATGAAAATTAAGAACTTAAAATGGACATTTAAAATTAAAATGCACTTTCAAGATCGCGAAATTACGTTTGCAAAGCATTTATCAGACCGTTGTGAAGTCATTTCTTTAATATTAAAACTTTAAGAACATTTTAATAGAATACGTGAATTCAAATACTTGAGGATAATAATAAAGCTACCGAAACAATTATAAGGAAAAATAAGGCAAATAGAGAAAATATTTTATAAATGGAAGTATTCTTGTTGAACCGAATGTGCTATAAAGTGAATTTATTGCTTGTTATTATATTTAAGATATGAATTTGTGGCGTATCTAGGCTACGAACCAATATCAAACATATGAAACCAGGAAACGAGAGGCACCTATGATATCAGATTTCTATCGAAAAGTTTCCAAACAAATATGCCTCAGAATCAATTTGTTCGTCATCTGATTCTTATAGGGATATACATAGACATTAAACATTCAGTGCAAAATATTTGTGCCAAACTTGACTTAAAATAATTTACCTCTTCTAAGAACTAAATACTTGGTTCTACAAAACTTGCTTACGAAAGTGAAAAGACATCCGTTAGGTAGGTGTATTTTCTTGAAAAATCTTAATATGTACATCTTATCTTTATGCCTCTGATTTTTTCATTATACCTTACACAAAACATATTTTTGCAAGGCAAACAATATTAGCACCCCATTTAGGTATAGCTTTTTATAAAATATAATATTACACTACATACATTTTTTATATAAAATTTTCTCTCTCTGTACATTATTACTGAAATGCTAAATGGATGGTTAGTATTTAGGCTGTCAAACTACAAAGCCAAATTTCAGAATTAATCCCCAACTGTCCTCTTTAGGCCTAATTAAGTAAGCACTCAATATCGTTTCGAATAATCCTCAATTCAGTCAGAATGAATATCAAAATTCCTTATATAAACACCGTAGCTTCATCAACCGATTGGAACAGGTTGTTCAAATAAGCGATTGTTAAGTACAAAACTCAATAACGCCGCGTCTTCTTGGAATAAAATAACAGTAGATTAAATCAATAATACTGGCAAGACGGTACGAAACGCAATTGAAGATAATGAAAATGATAAAGTTAAATTTTATGACAATCGTCAAATTATAAAGGAAAAGGAAAGAGTCGAATGAAATTTTATTAAAACCAACACCAAATTTTTACTTTGAGGAATTTTATGAGGTGTACTTTTTATGAAAAAAGGAGCGGTTCATTTATGTATAAACCTGTTCTCCAAATTTGTTACATTTACACGATATTTTAAAATCCAAAATGTCACCTTTATGTCATTTAGAAATGACAGCTGTCACGAAGACAGTCTCAATAATACCAACGTTCAAAAACACACACACAACTTAAGACTAAAGTATTTAAATTAATCAAACAATTACATACTCAGCGTCTTAAAACATTATGCAGCAAGATAGATGAAATATTATAGAGTAATTCCGAGCAGACTGTATAATGGCGTCGGGATCATCAAGCAAGGTAAATAGAGTTAAATCCACACACTCAAGGCTCTCCTTGGCGAGTTAAATTAAATTGTGACTAAAGTCTTAATAAGGTAACGTGAGAGAGAAACTGAGCAGCGTACAACGATGAGCAAGGAAACTACAGTAATGGAGGCACGAGTAACATACCAAATAATATTATAGTATGAAATAGACGTGTTTGCGTTAAGCGATGTTTGTACGGTATGTTCTGTGACCCCTCCTCCTCCTGAATTAGACAGGTATGCATGACAGGATGTCCTCCTGGGAAGAAGTTAGGTCATTACCTATCGCTATTGCTAGTCCTGATGAGAAGTCCCGGTTGATAAGTTGGACGTGCAATCATTTATCTTGGATCAAGGTTATTGAACTTTAGAATCGAAACGGCATTTATAGATTTCTTGGACTCCTATAGTATATTTGTAGTCATTTATAACAATTTAAGTAAGTTTTATTAATTACTTTCCATAGATACAAATACTAATAGAGAGATAACCAATTTGATACTTCGAAAAAAAAACACGCTTAGATAATTATCAAGTTTATAATCATTTTATTTTTTTAATTCAGAGCAATATAAGAACGTAGCTTTTATCAAAACAAGCTTTTTAATACATAAAAATCTTTCCTCCAGTTAAAATGATTAAAAAATAATTGTTGATAAAACAGCCTCATTGAATTCGTGCAGAATCTCTGTCGAAAAGAAAATTTCATTCTTGTCACAATTTCGCTAAATGTGATAAAGGAGAGGATTATTTTCATTTTTTCCAGGTTTACTTTAACGAATTTTCGCCTCATGAAGTTCGTTAGAGAATTTTGAGTCGCGCGAATTTCACAAGCAAATAAACGGCTTAAAAAGGTTGAATTCGTCTCAATGTTATTCCCTTTCGTGTGAATAAATTAAATCGTGAATGTTGCTGCTAAAATTTTTTTATTATTTCGTTTTTATAAATAGATTTCTAATTTTTACAGTATACAAGTTTGTATTATGACAATATTGAAATGAAACCAAAGTTATCTTATGTATTATTTTAATTAAATATGAAGCTTGTCTTTGTAGCTTGTCTTTGTATTATAACAACAACATTGGATTTCAAATCACAAAGAATTTTTCTCCTAGAACTATAAAAAAAATCAAGAACCACTTATGTCCTGTCTTCTAGTACGTTTAGTTTTTAGAACATTTTCAATCATATAAAGCGCTTTCAAAGATGAAAGGATAGAACCACAATTATCCTACAAAACACATTACTCACGGTTACCTACATTTTTGCGACCCCACCTTTATTTACGGTAAATGATGTCTGACAGGAATTTTAGCTTCAAATGAAAACGAACAACTCTTTGCATAATGGAATACGCGACAATTTTGCCATTTGCCAAATGGAACCACAATAGTTTACTAACGCTAGACTAAAATATTTTGAGATACGACTGTTTTCTCATATTCTGTTGAGAACAAATTGATTTGTAGTGTTGATTGAAAAATACTTCTTAACCTAGTAAAATATACTAAAGAATACTTATGTACATATGATAATAAAACCTCTTTTTTTGACAAATGAAAAAAAAATGGAATAAGCTTAAAATATTTTGAATTCTATAAAATCATATGCCGTTGCTATGATTCTATGAACTATTTATATATAGCTCTTATTTTTAAATAACATGTAGGTATAAAAACATTGACGAGGTATATAAATTTAATTTGTAACCAAGCACTAGAAACTCTTGACTTCAGATTAAATTTCACGTTTAATAATGTTACTAAGTCCGCATAAGCAGTAGATTAATCCTTTACACCTGAGAATATCACGTCTCCGAGCAATTACGCTTCCATCCACATAAACAAACCATACACAACATGTAAACTCAGCACTAGAGTTGAAATTTAACATCGCACCTACAATTAATTCATGCATCCCTGGTAGGCGTATGTAAAATAACACTTTAAGTAACAAATAACAATTTAAGTGACAAACAACTATACAGCCGACCCGCGTGTGAGTTGATAACATCATTTTGCTCTTATATTAACCGCACTAAGGCAGGGATGGGTTGCCCACAAATTTCGGAACGCTTTCAGTGTTTTAACTTCATTGTACTTAGACCTTCTAGTGTAAATAAGTTCGGGGAACGCTGAGCAGTGAGTATATTTACGACTAGTTGTCTGTGTAATACATATAAAATATTATAATATGTATGATAATCTTATATATGAAATTTAGTTTCCATAAAAAAGAAAAGCATAAGTATAAAAACACATCTTTTATTCAAGAATGAAACAATATCAAATTTTCCAGTTAATGAAATAATTTTAAAACACAAATTTTACAAATAATTATCTTATTACGTTTGATATTTAATGTATTAATATCACCAGCCATTATAATTGAAACTGACATGTTGACCTATTGCTCGCTTTCGCATTAACATTATTTCGGCAGTTGAAAACAAATTTCTATCTCTATACTTTGATTATTACATTTGATTTGATATATGTTGTAATTCCCATTAGTACGACGGCTACCAGCTTTAAAACTCGTTAATTGCTTTCAAAAATATTCCTAATATCCTTTACGAAGAAACCAGGTGTAAAACTAATAACGAAGTGAAGTAAACGCGAGCGTTAGAAGCAGCTGCTTCTAATAAATCAAAATAAATGAACGTGTCCCTTTACTTATCTTCATAAAACATTAACGCAGTGGGATTAGAATTTCAGTAAACATTACGTACACAAGACAAAACTACGAGATAAGACTGAACTAATTAAGCTGCGGACAACCCTCTACAAAGCTCATTAAAGTTACATTCTTGTAGTAAAATTTGAAACGAGATTTAATAGGACACCCTAAACTTATAAGACCGCCGTTTTAAAAGTTGAGACTGAGGAATTAAATTATTTAAAACGAGAACATAAATCAATTTCAACACTTTTTGCTACTGTAACAAAATATAGACGCATCCAATATTTGGTATTCTCAATCCAGCTGTCCTACTTTACTTTTATGCGACATAATACTGCTATCACCTTCCAACATAAATAAAGAGATCGAGTGCGAAAAGAACAACAATATTTTACGGCATCGTAATCGTTAACCTTAAATTACAGTCGAATCATTTTTAGTACAACTTTATAATGGATTTCATCGTTGATAAAACATCGACGAAAACTCCGAAACCGGAGTAAATTTTGAAGGAAATTTAACCTTAAAATCAAAGAACAACAAAGTACAAGCGGGCGAGAGTTCAAAGTAATTAATAACTGAAGCTAACACCGAGTTACAAATGTTCCACCATAATCCATCTTAACAATAAATCTTGAAGTTGGTATAATAAATTTTCAAAACAACTTAGTCATGATAAGAATACACTGGTAAGAAAATAAATGGAAAGGTAATCTTCCTGTTAAACGTTTTCAATGAGTAAATTTATATTTTAATCCCAGGTAGCGAGATGGAAACGGTTCCAGCTTAAGACGACGTACCTTCTTCCGCGGTTTATCATTAAACGTAGCTAAGATAAATGATTCAATTCCAATTTGTTTCTTACATTCCAAATTCTTTAGTTAATTTCCTTTTAATTTGTTTTAATACTTATGCGAATTGATACGCATATTTATTTGACCTAAAGTATGCAAAAAACGTTTTAAGGCACAGTAAAAAACTAGCTAGAAACCGCTGTAATATTGTATAGGTCGCGTCACGAATCTTTAGCACTGAACGAAACCTGCGCAGAAGTCAAAAATAAGGTATCGAGGTTAGGAATAAGGCACGAGCGTTGATTGGTTGTCCCAGTCGTGTTGTCTTTCTCGCACCAATACGTCAAATACGAGGGCGATTCTACCGATGCGCAACTATTCTCGTCCAGCGCTAAACATAAATGACCCGACCTATTACCAACTAACGCGTATTTCTCAGGATATTTTTTATTAGGATAATTATAAACAACATATAAGATAATTCTTTTGAATATTAAAGTAATTAAACCATGAAGCAAAAAACCCTTGCTCGTATGCTTCATGATTACTCCCCAAGGAAAAATTCGTTACAGATGAATTCTGAAATATAAATACATAACATCAGTGGGTCACGTCACAATCGCGACTTTTGATAAGAATAGGTACTGGGTGAGTTACTTTTTGTTATCATTATTAATCAGTAATACTCTGAGTCGATAAACTCCATATATTTTTAGTATTAGCATCTCTTTCTCCCAGCAAGCAACAAGCTTGTTTAAACTCTTATAATACGAGAACAGCTGTACGATTTTAATATGTTAGATTAGTTTCTTAAACGAATAGTAGTAGGTTTTAAAATATCCTTTTAACTGGACCAAGTTTTACGTCGTAATACCGTATATGCTGTAATGCCGCGAGCTACAGCTAGCATATTATTGTAAGTTACCGTAGGTTACAGCTAATATATAATAATATTGAAAGAATAATGCAATTAGCTCGTGTTTGGCAGCAGCGCGGTGGTACCAACCTCCACCAAAAGCCGTCAAGAATAATAATTTAATATATGCCTGTGTATGGAACATAGGTAATGCCTATATGCCATACATTTTTCTTACCTGTCATATTTTTTACCAATAAACTTTTTTAAATAGTCACAAGTACCCATGGTGGGTGGCCCAGGGTTAAACTTACAAATATAACAATTCATTTTATGACAAAGTACTTCTCCTATGTTTTATCTTACATGGTCGGCGTGGTCGGCTTTTCCTAATAAATATTAAATGTAAGACAAAATAAAAATATTCGAAACCTTCAAAGCGGGTATTCGGCCTGGGACGCAGGTAAAATAGGATTTAACTTGCGGCTTGCGGCGTGTGGACTCATGAATTATGCTGCCAAAGAATTTGTATGAAAATTCATTACGGATGAAGTATTTAGTGGTTTTTACCCACGTTTTAAATTTCGTGAATTCTGTCCTCAGAATATTTAAGCGAAATACTGTCTGCATTTCACGATACTCTCATCGCCGCCATGAAATGTATCATTTTAGTATAGAAACGCTATTGAGAAAATAACTTTGATTAATATATGTCTAATCATTTGGAGATGTAAACACAACATTGTCTGAATGTTAATTTTTACTAAGAAAAACAAAATAATAAGAAAGCTTATTTATGGAAAATACTTAAACTATATTGATATTATTATATTTATGAGATCTAGTTTGACTGGCGCTTTGAATCGCTTTAACACAGACTTATAATTATTTTAAACTTCAAGACGCACTTTAATTTATAACAGCAAATATAATAAATAATTAATTAAAGTGATGTTTTCGATAACAATGAATCTAGCCGACGTATTTATATTTTTATACAAAAACAATATAAGTGATTTCTTGAGTACTTGAAAAATTGTTTTGTTCATTTTAGGAAAAACGATAAGAAATTACGATTCGCCGAACGTAAAAAACAGTTTTTGAAGCCTACTAGAACAATAATCTAATAACGCGGCCTTATTTTTCCGTTGACCAATAAATTAAATTATTGTTATGAAATCTTACAAGTTAGCTTACTCTATTTTTATAAACGTTGATGTAGAATATTTCTTGAGAAATTGAGAAATTGGTACTAAGAGACAAGGAAATTTCCTTGATTTGTACCAATGTACTATCTGTTCCCGCAGCAATATAAAAAATACTACTGTTAATTTCGTAATCTAATAGATTGTGTCATACAAAAACATAATCCATTCGAAAGTTCTTACGTAAAAGAGTAACCAATATGCAATTCCCCATTTACCTATCACGTTATTATTATCGCGATTATATTCTTAAAAAACTTTATGTTTGAATAAAATATCTTCGTAACTACGCAGCAAATGACCAAACATAAAAGGAACATTAGCCTCTGATATCGAGAAATTATATGCCCTAAACCACAACATTTCTATGGCTCTATTCAAAAGTGTACCATCATTGTGCATTTATAGTAATTGCTATAACATTACCAATGCCACTCGCATTATCACAAGTGTGTTACCGGCCTTTAAAGATACACCAATAACTTCGGAACAAGCTCCCTGTGAGGATATAAGCTGATTACTATAATTTAGGTGTTTTTAAAGCAAGGACGAATAGGTTCTTTTTGACCTTAGAAAGTCACGTTTCTTATTAATAAGCGACCTATGCCCAACACTAGCTTATTCATAAATAAGAAAATTAAATTAAAAAATAACCCTATCGTTTGAACTTTATCATTGTACCTTTGTCTACATACAATCGGGAAGATAAAACGGGCCATCTATTCGACAAGAAAAATATATGGGCCAGAATGATCACAATCACCGATGTGTCAAACCCTCTTTGCATTGACGGCGAGCGGGTTAAGTAAATGAAATTCACATGCAACCTTATCGGCTGCCGTCTTTTGACTATACTTTTATGGTCCAGCAGTCTTGACCTATTTTAAGTGAAATATATGTTTTCCGTGAGTAGGTACTGCACGCTTTTTGCGGCGACCCGATGCCATACGCTTCGGACGTATATATTTTTACATACTCGTATATTAGACATAATATGAACCTTTCTATAGCTATAAACAAATTGCAACGTTCTATATACATTCATGTTATGGTATCTACATAAAAGACATTGGTCTCTTCTCTGATCGACGAACAAATACAATGTTTATACATAGTACATCTTTTATTATTCTAGTTCAAAGAAAAGACTCAAGAAATAAAATATTTCGAGTAAAGCTCGCTAGTAAAGCTTTTCAAGTAGCAATTATAACTTATCATAATTGTTATATCTGAACAATTTCTTCAGAAAACACTTAAGAACTTACATATTATTATTGTAGTATTCAAATACATAACAATAGCAATATTAAATCTTTGTCCATACTTCATAATCATTTTCAAACTCTTTATTTTCTTCCAGTGTAATTTTATCTAAGGCATCTATTATCAAGTAGAAAAAATGTCACAGTTTATTTTTATCTAAGCCTATACATTGATTCTCTCGGGAAAATGTGAAAACCGAGCCTCACAGAGAAACTATTAATGTCAATACTCAAGCCACATACTAAATGTAAAATTGATTAGAGCACTCTGTCCCTGTAAGCACGTAAATTATTAAAGTTTCTAAGTTCCTAATGGCACTTGAAGACCAAAACATTAGGGCCCTTGGAAATTAGTCCTGCTTCTGAACTTCACATGTGACACTAAACTTTAATAAATTATGAGCCGTGGCTCAAACTTTTTCGTAGATATATTTATAACATGGAAAGTTGTGGTAAATGTTCTGTTATTAATATCGAGATGTTTATCACAACACTAGAATGGAATTCCCAAAAAATTCTATAATTTTTCTATAATAAAGTTGTACGTAGATTGTTTTTTTTATATTTTGTTAAAACGTAATTTTACGCAATGCGTTGAATTAAAGTTACACTAATAAAATATTTTTAAAAATATTTCTGACAGCATAATTACTAAAACTAGATATTCTTAAATCTTAAACCTATTTCATTAAAATCAGGTCAGCAGTTTAAACACTACGATTGAATATACAAATATACTCTCAGATACTTAGTCTGCCAAAATTATCACAATTGTTTATGGCTTAACCATAGTCGGGTTAATAAAGAACACTGCTCTGTGAATAAGAATTGATATCAAACCAGTAGTGGAATGTACATTTTTATTTAACCGAATTATTTATATGAGAAATAACCATGGATAATCACTTAACAATTTTTGGTTAAAACAATACATTTGATATATAATCTCCTTGATATGTAAACTCATTTATTTGGGCCTTCTTTATGGTCGTCTCATCTATACTCTATGGAATGAATCTATAAACTGTCAACTATCTTTTAATGTATACTATGCTTATTTCTTTAGCTAATTAAAGCCAAGTTTTCTGAATTGGCCTTTTATTATTTATGTATCAACATTACACGAATGATATGAATTTATTTAAAAACTACAGACGTAACGTTAACGACGTTTCTCGATGCGTCCATAAGCGATTAAAAACTCACCGTTTTTTATACAAAAATTGTGATCGATTCACGCGGACCGATAAAAAATGCATCCACAGTTTAATAGACTGACGTTAATTCCGATTTTTCAATACTTTGATAAACGATTCAATAACTATTGCAGGTGTAACAACATGTAAGTAAATTGAGATGCCTAAAATACAGCATTTATCATATATTAAGTAAATACTTATTAAAATTATAAGACTCAAGTTTTATTCTCATAATGGTACATACAATTTTTTTTGCTTTTTATAGCTCATATGACATTTACCTAAAAATCTCTTTCTTCTCTCACACCGTCACCCAAAAGCTATTTCTGCAGCGAACATAAATGATTGATTCTACGAATTGTATTTATATGACATTCGATTAGATCGTCATGGTATACGCATTACTTGGGGACGTCTGTTGTTGACGTAAGACGGATTATCCCGAGACGCTCTCGGCTTAGCTGATAATATTTGAAACATACTCGTCCTGTGTATTCATAGATCTGATTTTGCATTGATTCCAAAAATAATATACTCTGCCACAACGATAATAAAACTTACATATCAAATTTGTATGAAAAGTAAACTCAAACAAGTATTACATTTTCAATGAACATAATACCTCTATTTACAGCATAAAGAAATATAATTTATAAGTATTTTTAAATAAAATGCGACGTGTTTTGGGCCGTATTATAAATTCTTAGGAGAAATGTGAGGCATCGAATTTCCATTCCGTTTCTAAGTTAAGATTATTGAGAAAAATCGCCCACGCTTGAATTCTGAAGACGGATAATCTTGAAAAGGACATTTAAATTTGATCAAGGTACATCAAACGGGCAAAATTTAAGAAAAAACCCAGTAAATCCATCTCATCTGATTACAAGGCGGTTAGGCAGAAAAGAACCTTTTCATTGATAAACCTCAGTTTGTGTAATATTGGACCCTTTTACCAACCTTAAAAGAGCAGATTATTTGTAAACAGCAAATATTATCAATCGTCTTAGTAACAGTATTTTTAAGAACTGACTGAATGATATCAATGAAATTAATTACTCAATAGAAACGTATATAGTCCTGTAGAATTCTTAAAAATCCTATAACTTTATCCAACTGCAATCCTGTAATTTACTTTCTTCAAGCAAAAAAACCTCATACTTATAAAAAAATGTTTTTAGTAAATACGTGTTACGCAAAAGTCTGAATAATGTGTTATTTTAAACACGCACATATAAAGTATACATTCCTCTTTCCTTAATGGAATTTTGCGTGATAAATTGTATGTCATTTGACGAAGGCATAACAGATACCTCTGTGAAATATTGCAATAAACTTTTCTTTTAGAAAAATGATGATTTACAACGCTTCAGTTTGTCAATTTATTATTTTCTTGTGAGGACAAATTAATGTTATTAGACATACTAAATACTTATAAGTCTGCCAAGTCTAATGCTGGTTACTTTTGAAGGCAGTTTCAAGTTTAGCAAAGAGTTTATTCATGCCTATACTAAAAGAACTATTTTTGAACTAAAATATCTGTAGTGTGGCGAGTCTTTATCAGAGATAAAACCAAGTGCTATTATTAATATTATTTATGTCATATGAGTAAAATGCGAGTATAAAAGCATTGCCATGTGTGATCCGTATAAACCTCCTTTGGGAAATACAACCTTTATCAAACTTTCGCCACTTTAGTGGAATAGAGGTTCTTGATTTCTTTACGTTTTCTTACTTTTTATTAGCGAAAGGTTTTAAGGGTTTTTATTCAATATTTCTGTACAAAGTTTTCGGTTGTATAAACAGTTGAATGAACAGACTTAATAGTTTCATCAATTCTACTTACGTGAGGTTTCTGACGCTAGAACAAGAGCTCTCAAAACTTTAGCTCTTTACAGTATTAGTACAGTTAATATTAGCGAATAGTTTGAATTACCTTTGTCGTACTTGTCTCAACAAGCCTTCGATGCCAGTCTTCTTGACAAATTTTAGTGTATCACTGTAGACTATAGCTTCAGCTCCCTTTATATTATTAGCATTTTATCTATATATTTGAATAAAGCTGTTAAAAGTCGTTCGTCCTTCATCTGTGAAAAATAGTCATTCAATTAACGCCTTTTCTTTACTAAATTAGGCATTATAAACGTAAACGGCAACAAGATGTTATATGATTTATAGATGAGACATTAGTTAAGAGTAATGAACCCTTCCATACTAAGAACATAGCCCTTTGCTGTTATTAAACTAGCTCTTATAGTCAAATAAAGGTGAAAGATATTACCTTAATACAACTAGTATTTGTGTTAAGACATTTTTTTCCATACTAGCTATACGGAGTCGAACCACATAATATATACCTATTTTAATTCTTCCATCTTGTATCAAACCGCATTTTAAACCTTACAATCCATTAGGCAACATTCAGAGCAATCGATTAGTTCACCAACCAGTGGAAGAAAAAAATAGCTATCACATGCTTTGTGCTATCTATTGAGAAAAACGGAATCTCCTAGCGGATATTGACTTGCTCCGAGCATTTTAATTAAATGCTCAATACCGTGTCTCGGTCGCACTGAATTATCTTAAATCTCTTTTTCCATACGGGAATAATTATAAGTGATTTTAGTTTTTTGTTTGTACGTAAATAGTGTTTAATATTACTAGAATTTATTAGATTGATTTTCTTTATATGCTTTCTTATTTCATTGCAATTATTTTATTACTAGCTGACCACCCACTTCATTGGGCATAATGTTAATTATCCTTTTCCGTTTTTTTACACAGCGTTTGACATTCGGCAATAATGTGGCTTTCTATTGGTGAAAAAATTTTTATAATCGGTTCCGTAGATTCCGAGGTTACCCCTTACAATTTAACAAACGCACAAACTTTACTTCTTTATAATGTTAGTATAGATAATATTACTTTTCATTCATCTGATGTAGCAAGAGTGCTTCACTCTTCTCAATTCGATCGATTTTTTATGTATGTTACGTTAGAGTTTTCGATACGGTGAAAATATACCTACTAGCAAAAAGTCGATACATTAATTATACGACATCTTATGTATATTACAGTTCTGTTTATAATGTTATGTTATTCATTGTATCTGTATGTTGTGTGTGTGTGTATGTATGTGTATTTTTGAATATCTTCTTGATAGAAGCAATATTCGATGCATGTATGCTTTAAATAAATATTTTTTCAATACATAAAATAAAATTGTTACTGATACGTAATAAATTTATTTTTGCCTTTAATATAAATCCGAATGAGAAAGTTCTACTAATAGTTCTTCAAATGAAACCAAACATCTCTCGTTTAAATCAACGCCAGTACTTAAACAAGTGAAATCTTTGAAAAAGCATGTTACGTCGTAAACCCGATCGTAAATCCGCAATAGTTCAGCACTTTGGTACGTTTAGATTTGGTTGTTTCTCGCAAATAAAGTTTAATAGGAAACCAAAAGTCCCGAATAAAATGCGAGGTAAATAAAAGTGCGGAAAGTTTCGATTGAATCAGAAGTGGCAATCAGAGGCGTATCAATTCATAAAATTGGATATTTGGGCCCGAAAAGTTTGTGCTTGTAATATTTAACGATCTCGCGTAAGAATCGAATGTTGTGTCCACTACGAGCTAATCAGGGCTATTATGGGTTTAATACTCTCTGATTAAACAAAAAAAATTTGAAATCTGTCTGTAATTGACGAACATATCGGTGAACATAAATAAATAAAAAAATTATACATACAGACGAATTGAGAACCTCCTCCATTTTTGAAGTCGGTTAAAAAATGTAAAATAAAAACCAAGGGTTAAAAGCAAAAACACTATAAAATATAATATAACCTACATGAAAGGCAATACAATTGAGTTCATATTTTACAAAATCTCTCTGAATTTCTGAAAACCAATTCTTTTCGCAAGGAGTTAAGAACACATTCTTTTTTTCACACACTTTTTTTACAAAAAGAAAAAATAAAGGAAAAAGCTTTTTATTTCTTTTCAAGGACCCAGATAAGAACGAAAGCAAGGAAGTTAGACGTGATACGTGACGAACAATAAATTTAGACAATACAAGATTCATTCCAAGTAAAATATTCACCAAACTGAGTCAAAGGTCACGTCAAATGGCATCCTGACTGATTTATTAATGACTTTGTCCCACGTTTTCACCGCGTAAATCCTGAAAATATTTAATTTGAAATTTTAATTTATTAGAGACCATAACACTTAAAGAAAACAAGATAGCTTGTTCTTTTCTATGGTTAAAATTATAATTTTCATACTCAACTCAGTATATCCTGATTTACCCTCCACCCTTACAAAGTTCCTTAATCACTACATTTGCAATGTTAAAAACTTTACCTTCTAAACAATGTTAAAAATCAATTTATTATTAAGAAACTTAACTTGTAATAAAACACTATAGAAAACAGTAATTGGCTTACATGTCTTTAGTAGCGTATCTATTGTATTTTTTATTTATTTATTAATAATACTTTAGTGTATATTACAATCAGAACAGAATAATTACATGTAAAAAAGAAACAAATTATAATGTACAAGAGGCAGCCTTATTGCTAACTAGCAGTCTCTGCCAGGCAGCCTGAGTGGTACGGAAATGGAAGAGATAAAGACGTATGTATTTATATCTGTATTGTATCCGATAAATAGACTAAGGAAAGACCAAAATATAATTTTAAAATCGTTATATAATGAGGGTGGCAGCCCGCACACGCTGAATTGTCAGATGTCTCTCGGCGCGGGAACGCTCTTAAACGATAGTTAAAATCCTTTAAATTTTCGTCTCGTTTTAAATTAGTTATTTTTAGTGTTTTAACTTATTTTGATTCTCGACTTGGATTGTGTTTGATTAAATATTGTAAATACGTTTAATAGTATTAATAGTGATTCACATAGGTTTTTTTATTAAATTCCCTTCTGAATCCTACATATAGTACATACATTCTTCCCAAAAAATAGGTAAAATATTTTTAAAATGCAGTGTAATCTTTAAACAAAATGATCAACGCACATATCCGCATGGTGAATACCTCACCCCATTTTAATTCCTCTTTACGCTAAATAACATATTACGCCACTGCACACAGCGAGATTCAAATAGCTTGGGATGTTGCCAAAATAAAGCTTAAATTACAAATTTCACAAATGTAACGCTGCGAGGTTAAGCTAGTACACAATAACGTCTACATCCAGCCAATTTATAACGTTATTGCTTAGAATAACGATACATAATTTATGCATGAGAACATCCGTATGTACCTACCCTATTATAAGGTTATATTTAGCGATAATTCTTGTCTTCTTATTTAGGTATAACCTTCAACTATGAAGCAGGCGATTAAAAGAAATTTCAGACATCGAATACTCAGGTATGTTTGGCGATGAATATAAAACAAAACTCATACCAGACTTTGTCATGATCCCCTCAGACAGTTCCAATAAAATAACCGAAAAGGCGCTCTAACAAGACGAAATAAGCTATCAATTGTATAAGAAGAGGCTACATAAATATGTAGGACGACTACGCAATCTGTTTCTTAACAATAAAATATGGGGGAATGCCTCACGCCTTAGTTCTGTATCGCCGATAGGAGCGCCCGTTTCAATTTATACTATACAACTCGAATTTAACTGTTACTCGTTTAGATAAATATTGAATTTGAATTCGTGAACAGCAAACATTGAATTTGAATAATAAATACCCGTTTTTAAAACAAACTCATTGTGAAGTGTCGACAACGTTAGATCCCTTTGAATGTGGATGAAATAAATTGACTGACAATTTTCATTTTTGCCGAGTCAAAAGTAATTACTGGTCAAACATTTATGCCCCTATATTTGGTATACATTAAATATGACGTTCGACGTTGGACACATAATAAAAGTTTTCCGTGAATGAATATAAAGTAAAAAACATATTTTAGGACTTTTACGCAATTAATATTGCGATATGAAACGCCCCTTTTACTTTTTATATCAACTGTAAAGTTACCTGTTAGCTTAAGTTAGTATTTTTATCTATTATTATAGTAAGAAAATTCTCGTAGCACTTCTTTCCATCAAAGCCCTTATGCGTCTCACCTTCATAGGTACGTATACCCTAATAATCACAAACCTTAAAAATCTTCTATGCTAATATAAATGGTTACTAATCGAATTTCTTAATATCGTTAAGCTGGCTATCTATAGCCTACCGTTCGTGCTCAAATCTAGTCAGTACATCTTCCTATTTCAATTAATTTATCTTAGATAGCCTCTATATGCTAGACCTCTGCTTTATGAACCCAGTAAAGCTAGTAGGAAGATTAAGGCCTTCCTGTAGAATTATTCCGATGCGATACTATGATCAATACACTATTGCGCTATTGCGAACTGTTAATTGGTTTACATTCCTCTGGCGCGTTCTATTTCACTGATGTATAAGCACAGATCGAATGAAATAGTAATACTTGATATAATTTATTAACGATAATACATCTACAGCTTAAGTTGTAAAGATTTCTAATCATTATATAGTATAAAATAAAGTCCCTTTGTCTGTCCCTACATTCATGTATTCTTATTTTTTAAAACTACGCAACCAATTCTCATGGTCTCAGGTTTTTAATAGATAGACTAAATAAAGAGGAAGGTTTATATGTACTCTTTACTTTGTATTTGTACTTTATACGTATAATATACGCACAATTATATTTTTTATGTGAAGTTCTAAGTTAAACATTATATATGTCGTGGTAAAATATAGCTCGCTAAATTTAATAGATATATAGAAAGATCGCTTGATAGTAATTTTGAGACTTTGTAACGTATAACGCAATCCTTACCATTATAAATATATATGTTAGACTACATATAAGACTTCTGTATTAGTCCTGAGCTTGCTGTCTGGTTCTTTTCTGGAATGTTCTATTGAATGCGATTTACTGATAAAAAAACAGTATAATCGATTGTTGAATTGTCATAGAATGAAATGTAACACTATGAAAGACGAAATCTTATATAAATACGCTCGAAAATTTATATTAAAAATGCAAACTTCTTCACAAACACGGCTTACGGCAGTGGCAAATGAATGCGCCGACTTCCGACAATAAAGTTAATGAAATATCTTTAAAATAGCTCCCAGCGTCGCTCCTTTTAATTAGATGTACTAAATAAAATTACTGAAATGTAAGTGTTCGGATGCCGTGAAATTTCCGTCAGTTTGTGCATTGTTAAGTTATCTGCGAGTTAATAATTGGTATATCCTTTTTCCTTTGTTTACAAAATACGAAAGATGCTTAAAATGTCTAAATAGTTTTTAGCGACTCATATGTACCTAATAACTAACCACGTCGTGTGGTTTCGAGTAATTTTCGTTCCCGTTTCAATATGGGAATAAATAATATTATATGTAGGAATCTAGAATCTAAACTACTGTATTAATTTTATCGAAGAAATCCATTCTCTAGTTTTTGCGTGGAGCATAAATAGTGATAAGTATTTTTTTACAAGCTTTTATTTAACTTGCAATGTATGTATGTATGTTTGTGTGTTCGGGTGGAATTTTATAACTCAATTTTAAGGCACTTGCCCTCAACCGATTGAGCTGAAATTTTCCGATGACAATGCAATATTATTAATCTTACGCGTCTATATATACTATTGACTACCATAGCCAGTACATAATAATTAATTATTATGTTTACTTATTACTTAATAAGTAAACAAAATTTGAAAGAAAATCAACATCAGACATCATTTTTAAAGAAAAAAACTTACCAATTAAATATTAATTTACATAATGAAGTCTTACGATGTTCGAAACTAAATAATCCCAAACAAAATTTGAGGGCCGATAAAGTTTTTAAGCGGTATTGCTTTAAATAATCTGGAATTTTCGCGAAATAATGTAAAGGACGACTCGTTAGAAGGCGCGGGCGGACATTTTTAATTATACGGAAGTGAGATAGCGCGGTGCGTTCAAAATGAACACAAGGTTTTTAAGCCATCACTAAAGATTCGTGATATTGTCTTTAAAATC
The DNA here is from genome assembly GCA_026213755.1 of Eurema hecabe. Taxonomy (NCBI): domain Eukaryota; kingdom Metazoa; phylum Arthropoda; class Insecta; order Lepidoptera; family Pieridae; genus Terias; species Terias hecabe. The sequence goes on from JADANM010006423.1 coordinate 4,600,847, forward strand.
CTTTCAAATAGCACTTTTTAAGCAAAAAAAGACTTTATGGTGGTTTCTATATAAATTGCATATTGTATATTTTAAATATTTTAAGATAATTTGCTAAGAATGCTTTGATATCATCGTCAATATGAAACTGAATTGTTTCTTCACATGTATGTTGCTCAAGCAAGCGTGAACAACGCGTTCCAATCAAATCGTCACGCTATTTGCTTAATTGATATAACATTGGCTGGTAGGCTTAAAATGGTAAACGTTTAAAAACCGACAGAAAAGCACGTAAAATAACTTAGGCTCAATGACTTACTGATTTTTCAAATGTAAAATAAATATAATTATAAAGTTTGGTCATGGTTTTTCTATAACATTTGAATTCCACTAATAATTTCATTCAACCTTGTTTAACGCATTTAAAACCACCAATTTCGTTTCCCAAGCACAAGTTTATAAATTGTTTTAGCTGTTTAAGGCGAGAAAGTATAGAACTATAGAATATACTTTAAACAGAATTATTTTCGTATACTTATAATAATAGTGAGGAAAATAATAATAACTAGTAATAATAATTTTAATTTAATGAGTAGGTGCTTTTACGTTTTCGACGAGGTAGTACAGATGCCCGACTACAAGGATTCCAGGATTATGAGGAGGTGCATAAACCCTATGACGTCACAAAGCGTCGTATTTGCTTTACAATGAGACTTCGGAGATCGTTAGGTTCGTATATCACGTTTGCATGGTCTATTTCATGATAGCGCTGCGAGCTGTGAATGCATTGGTGTGGAATTTATTCTGTACAGATGTCTATATTTGTTGAAACAGCATGAACTAAAGGGATTTTGTATAGCGGTAGCGAGAAATTATAGTTTAGTGTTAAACCCTCGATCTCAACTTTATTATTAGTTTACTCAAGCTGAACTTATTAATATAATCGTCATATAATAACAGATTAACAGAACCATATGTGACACAGCTATTTTGATATTAAAAGGAGCAATATCTGCCTCGGAAGAGCAGCACACTCTTGACCAACTCACCAACTGCTGTGAAAGAGAAAATAGTGAGGTTTTGGTCGGTAGAGATCTGACATAGCCCATAGTCCTTTTTCTAACGGTTTTTTGAAACGATTACAAACTTATATTAACTGTAGACAACACGAAAGAACAGAGAATTAAAATAAATAATTTGAAAAAATGAATGGCAGAAACATATTACCTACAGAGCAAATACAATTGACATCGGAACAAGACACAAAACAATTAAACACATAAATTACAGAAAACGCAATGTTGCATTGCAACAGGGGTAGCATTAGCTTAAAAATTTAATCGTATATGATTTCATTCAGCTATAGCTCGCGGCGCCCCGGGTTTTTAGGCCCAATATAAAAAAAATTACCTACAAATGTAAACTACACAAAATAATAAGAACATTGTAGTTCTAACTGTATTAAAAGTACAAAATTTAAATGGAACAACTTTCGGTAGATAGTGCTACAGATGCGAATTAAATTAAAACAAAGTGTAGAAAGTTTTTAACACTTAAGTTTGTTAAATGTACAATGCGATAGGTTTGCGGTAGAACTCGGTTGACTTTGCCTACACTCGAGCAAAAGTCAGATCAGCATTTTAATTCTATTTAAGGGCAAGGGCACTTAAAGCATTTACCTAATTTATATACTAGCAGTACCTCGCTGTTATTCACAGAAATTTAATTTCCAAAATTCCTTTTTGACGTATTTGATGTTAATATACATACCTCCTAATCTGTACTAAAATATAAAGCTGAAGAGTTTCTTTGTTTTAACGCGCTAATCTTATGATCTACTGGTTCGAAATGATTTTTTTGCGTTTGATAGTCCATTTATCAAAGAAGGCTGTATAAAACATCACGATGCAACTAGTAGGAGCAAAGCATCAGTCAAAAATGTTCCAAAAATGGGGAAAAATTATTCATATTTCTGGACTTCCTTTGCGTGTAGCGATCTCGCTTCGCGAGAAACTGCAATTGTATTATTTAGAATTCGAAAATAACGTAATTTTCTATTGGAGAAAACCTTTCAATATAAGTTCAGTAACTTCAGAGATTAATTATTACAATCCCACAAACTTTACTTCTTCACAATTAGTATAATAGACGTGTTCAGCTTATGGCTCAAAACAGTACAAAAAGTAAAAGCAAATGAATTAATAATTTCCATCAACAACTTCGCAAAACATCTCAATTCATACTTTTTCCTAATAAAATAACCTTGGAAACTTACTTTCGCCAAATGCGAAACCAAATTATTTGAGCGAGGCCATAGGCGCCTTCCCAGATTATGCATATTTTTTATCATACTGAGATAACCTCGTAAACACTGGCCCAAATATGAAAATTTATTTAAGACCCTCGACATACTAACTAGGCGTGCTTGAATTTTTATACTAGCATAATTTATACGGCACAATATTTTAATAACTTTTCTCATAAAACATGCCTATTTTCAGAAGAAAATATGAAATAGCTATATTTTTCTCAATAACGCGACTGGACTTAAAGTTTATAATAACATTTCGTTTGCATTTTTAATTTTCATTTTATTTTAGATATACGTACTTAATTTTTATATGAATAAAAATTTTACTGGTATAATGCTTTGTTATCACTTGGCAGATATAAACTATAATTTTAATTACTACAAAGAAAACAGAAACTAGAAAAAAACCTTTTTAAAAATAAGTTCTATCTTACGCTTATTAAAGCGCCATAGAACCAACGCAAAACATGTATCGAAAACCATATTTCACTCACTAAAGCTTGGCTTTAACCCAGCTGATATACAATCGTCGGGACAAAAATATATCCCATACATTGTATTATTTGAATATATTCTTTTTTGCTTTATATCTGGCCTTTAGGTAAGTTCAGATGTTTTGGTTAAAAACAAATAATGAGACAGAAACTGCCACTAAAGAAAAAGCCGGCCGTCGGAGCTCTCATTTACGAAACGATACGATACGAATACGATGAATAATATAATAATTGATGATGTTCCCGTTACTTGAAGATGTATCGAAACTCTTCGGCTTAACAAGTAGGTCTATTTCATCATAATTGCATCTTACTTCACTCTCCTAGAAAAACTTAAACCTATTTTTGCGCAAGCCTAATTAATACAAATTCATAAAACAGTAACATAATATGATAAGCCTCAAGCTAACAACTTATCGCAACATATTAGAGTATTTAGATTTGCGTATAATATGTTTAGATGAAACATCGCAAACTTCAACTAATTATAACTCTGTTAACGGAGCCGGATGAATTTCATCCGACATTTCCTACATTCAAATAATCTAACTAACATTTCAGTTTGATCAAGCTCAAAATCCTCGAAGTCTAGTTCATGTTCAGTTATTACGGATCTGAAGTAAACATCAACATCAATAATTCAGCTCATCTGTGAATGTAACATGTGAGGAGCGACTCCTTAACAAACATTGCGGTAATTCGTCACAAATATCCTAATGTATTATGGAGCCCTGGTAAATAAAATCAATTTGCTTTACCGGCGATATAATATACAATTTCGATAACTTAATTATAGAAACCATCCTTAATTGGTTATTGAAACCCTACTCATACATAATATATCTTAAGTCCTCTCTATGTATGTTTTATACCAGAAGACATATATGTCTTGGAAAACGATATCGCGAAGTATTAAGAAACTAATTTATTAATGGGAGTACAAGAAGATGTCAGTTGTTATTGTAATGGCGGGACGTGGACAGAGTCGTATTTAAGAGAGTGGGTTTTCTGTATCAGGGACGTTTCTATTCGGATCGCCATACAGTTCACACCTTCAAAACAAATCTGTCCAATTGTAATTATTGCAAACAAATGAGGTGAAGTGAAGTTATAATCCACGTTTACGTTATTATTCTACGCCATCGGAACGAACCCTGTACCACCTAATCAACATGGTGACGGCATTATCGCTCAGCCATCGCTAACGCCGTCATATATAAAGAAAATCCTTTTAAAATCTGCTTAAGTTAAAATTAACTTGAACTGTCGTTGGTGCAGTAAATCTAACATACGGATTAATTGCACCGCGAGTTGAAAACCGATAAGTGAGATGCTTAGTTCGCTACTTATCCAACATTAAGTTCTGCGAACGGAACTACTTAGTTCTCACGTACAATTCATGTAGTAGCCATCTTTATTTCAACGAAACCAATAAATGGATTTTTATAAAATCTTACTATAAAAATAAATCGCAATATATGTATCTTAATAGCTAAACCGAATTACATAATCTTTTTTTTTATTATACTTGGATGTAGAAAGATAATTCTTACGCAAAAAAGTACATTTCTTACAGCATGAACGAAATCACAGCGGTTCAGCTAGTATTTTGCAAAATAATAGTAGCTTTTTCCTTTGAAATTATATTAAATTATATTTATTTAAATAAATTACTTACAGATTTCTGCAGCTCTTTTTGCCTAATATATATACCTAAAACAAATGAAAATAATAATTATTATTTGGCCGACACTTGCATGATGATCTACTTTTCTATCAATATTATTTATTAAGTATTGAAATAAAACAATAAAAACAATTTTTCCTTGCCATTTATGTATATTAAAAGCTCTTTAAACCCTTGCTTAATCATAATTTATTTCATTATTGGCGCCATATTGCATTGTTATTTCAATATAACATTTATTGTAGTCAATTTATCATTAAATGCTTTCCATTTAATTCATATTGCATATTTATGACCGACATAGTAAAAAATATTCCAAACTCATCAAAAACGCGAATAAAAAGAGTGATATTCATTTATTTTTTCATGAATTTCACACGACCCTAAAACTTTATGGCGGCCTCGATCATAAAATAAATCATACCTTGGTTAAATGTTTAGATTTTATAACATTGTAAGAGCAATTCCCTACACTCATGCTTGTTCCGTTTTTTATTAGAATATCCATACAGGCACAGGCATAGTATAACCAGTGGAAAATAAAATAATATAAAATTTTATTTCAGAAACTTAAAACAAACAAATGTCACCATTAATAAACCATTATTTATGATACGTCTTCTAGATGGTCAATTTCAGCATTTCAGCCTTTTTTTTCGAGCCAATTCATTAAGCAAATATAAGAATGTAAGCCTTAGAAGACATAAACCAGAAAATAAAAGCAGGGACCTAGAAAAGTATCGTATAATTTAGGAAGACATCTTTAAGTGCCACCGTGAACATTTAAGAGAGGATAATAAAAAAGTTATGGAATCAATATTTTATGATACCGAAGTTATTCAGCTTATTGATGGCAGGAAAATTAATGAGCGCTTTTATCTCTTAGTTAGGAAATGAATACTCGTTATATGGCCTTATATTATCTAAAACAATTTTACAAGTGATTTCTGATATTTACATTTATACTTCATTTAAAACTTAACGGAAATATAAAACATTTTATTTGGACTTATATCCATAGGATCTACAAAGCAAAGTAAGCTTATATTAAACTATTATATGGTGTGGTGAAGAGGGATGTAGCTTTTGTCTGAACCAAAGGGAGGATCCTCGATTAGTAGACTGTCTAGTATGTCCGACCGTTAGGCCTCAATGGTTCAATGTTGAGAAGTTGTATATATATTAAGTATCGAATAAATATCATCATCGCGATTCAGAAGTCAGCACATTAGTAGCGGACGCTAGTAGTTTTCATCTTTTTGGGTCGAAACACAATTTTTTAATGGATTCAAAAATTACCTTTTACAATACCACCAATACAAATCTTACCTTTCAATATAAGCTTTAATAAAAATTAGAACTAAAATTTCACCAATTGCATATAAAATATCCAGACACCCAGTTAATTCGGTAACAAATAAGTAAAGTTGGAACCCCGATCATGCACATGTAACGTCTCTGGTCGCATACGGTCTGGTTCAGACCGTTATTAACAGCCATTAGACAGCTTCACTTTATCATGGATAATGTGTTTCAAATTCCACATTGGATAGCTTAAAATGAACTGTCTTTTATCAAAATTTTGGGAAAAGAAAACACGAATTTGGCACTGATTTGAGTAAAGCGGAATGTTGCTTCATCCATACTAATATTACTTAACTTAAAAAATAAAAAGAAGAGATAAAACTTTGATTTAATTGTTTGTTTGATTTAAAAACGCTTCACAACTACTAGACTGATTTGAAAAGTTAATTTCTGTTGTAAAGCGGTTATGACATCGTATATATATTTTTAACAGTATCCTCGGGTTCAAAGTATGTTGAAGTACTGGGTTAGGTTACGGATACACGAAAGAGGTGCGGGGCTCATTTAGTAAAACAATATAAGAGAAGAAGAAGAATTTTAAAAAACAATTTCATATAAAATAAACTTTTACAACATTTTTTATACTATATAATATTCTATTAATAATTCATCGTATTATAACTATTCGTAACTAGGTATAACATCGTATTATTTATATTCTAATAATTCATCGTGAAAGATAAAAGTAATGCTCACATTTACCACTACGACACAATACCTAAATCAGTGACATTGAAACCTGGCTATTGTTGGTCACACTTACAATGCCGCAATAAATCACAACTATTGTATCTAACCCGTAACTGCTACTAACAAGCCCCGTAACTATGGGGCCGATTTGACCACTTATACATTCCGACGTGCGATCCCGGAGCATGGATCACTTCCAACTACAATCGGAATTCCGCTTCGAGTGCGCGGTCTAAGATTTAATATCTGTGAGGGTCGAACTAGGGATGGGAAATGGCGATATACGAAAAATCGGTTATCGTTATCGATTTAGCCAATAAGTTATTTTAGGTTTTGGTTTTTTTTAGAGATATATCTCTAAAAAAAACCATATATGCCAACTGATCATCTTAAAATAATCGTTGATTAGATTAGAAGGCCACTAACATTGTCGCTATACTAAAAGGCTTTTTAGCTTTGAAAACTTTCCTCTTACTAACATATATATTTTTTAATTATGTAAACAATTTTTTTTATTCAGTTTTAGAGGCGAACAGACATTTAAATACTTTTTTATGCGTTTTGCAACTTACTAGTTTAATAGATACGGTATCCGGTTAATATTGGTCCAATTGGCCCATAGCAGCGGCAGACGTGTTCAAAATCAATATTAAAAAAAAATTACTTGAATAAAAGAAAGCGTCCTTAAAAATAGATTTATCTTAATATATCGAGTACATATTTTACTAAGTGGGCATGGCATCTGGCCATGGATAAAGATGGTCGCTTGTCGTCAAACGAAATGCGCAATAGCCAACTATGAAAAAGTACCATCATGAAAAAAAAACATAAACTTTCTCTGTAAGTTACCTCTTAAGTATTTATGAATATAAAATGTCGAATAGTCGAAGATAAAGTTTAATTGTATTCTCCTTATTAACAGCTCGAGATAACATCACTAATTAAAGTTCTGAGTAAATAAATGTGCAAAGTTTAGTCATTAAAAGGCATCTAGATGAAGGAAAAATGTTACATTATGTTATAGTAAAGTAAAGAATATTTAAATAAATCGCGTTTTGTTAATCGGATACTCTTAGATACTCTTGATAAATAAATATATTATGCCAATAATTTTAATTAAAATATTTAATTACCGCCCTTTATAATGAGTTGTTAAAAAAACTATATAAAAAGGTTTTTTAACAACTCACTTATAAAGGGGGGTAATTAAAAATTTTACATATAAATTAAAAATAGGCAAAATATAGCCTGGGAACCCATATTAAATAAACGTTATATAATAATATTTCAGACTTTAAAGGCTTTACCTCATTAATATGTCACATTGTTTTTATACTAGTAACTTCAGCGCCATTATAACTTTGTGAACATTACAAAACTTTACACAAACTAAAGACCACGCTCTAAACGCAACAAGCGAAATTAAATCTTTAGACATACTTTACACTTATAATTAATTCAAAAGCGGGTGAATGTTTTTTATTTCTTAGATTCTTTAAGTTATTCATAACAGATTAAATATGAAATTGTCGAAACAAATTGTTTAGATAAATATTAATAATATGAATATTTTAAATAATGAGCGAGTCACGCAACGAATAATCAACATTCGTTATATTAAAAAAAGTAAAAAAAAATCCTGAAAATATTCAAAAACACCTTTTTTTATAATGGGGAAATCCTCATAGGATACCCCATGTACCTCGGGGAAAGTACCATAGGTTATGTCGGACTTCTACAAACCAAAACCCCGCTGTGGACCGCAGTGAGTGGTAGTCCCGGGTACAACATTCAAAAACAACTATCGAGTAACAAATAATTCACAACATATCGAAATAAGCACAAAATCAAATTGAAGCAATACTTCAAACGAAATCCTTTTATCAAAATTATGTTTCAAATGTTCCGTTAATTATACAGTTAACAATTATGTTCGACACGAGTAAACTAACTGACAATGGGTGAAATCAAATCAACTCGATTCTAATATACTTCGATTGATTCAATTAAATACGACATTAAGTATATACAGTATATAATTGTATTATTTTAAATATAAAACATATTTTTCTATGACGAGTAGCCGAGCAGAAGGGTTGCGTATCTGACCTTTAAAGAAAGAAATGTCTAATGAAAATGGAAACAATAAACAGAGGAATAAAACTGGTGCAATGCCCAAAAAAGCGGTATAAACGTGATACCAAATACGCTGACTGATAAAAAAATTGCTTTTATTGATTACCTACCTTTATACAAATTGAAACAAGAATACGTTATGGTTCAGATAGAATAAAAAATACTTATTGTACATTATAAAACCCTAGAGACAATTTTGCAAGATATTTTATTTCCTCCAAAATTGCAGCGTCACAACGTACGTAAAAGCCTCTAGCTTGGTGCAAATATCCATCAGGATGTCTTTATAAAAATGGTACCCATAGAAAGATAAAATGATAAAATAAATTGAACAAATTCCTAATGAATTCATTGCAGCAGTAGAAGTGACCTTGTCACGGCACTGATCACCTTAATTAGGTCACTCTTACCGCGTCAATATGCGGCTAATGAAAATGTCGGTAGCCACTCACTTTGCAATCCTCGCCTATTTCATTTAGATATTTACTTTGACATCGGCACGGGCGGGAAATGTAATATTACGACCTGTTGTCTTTGCCAGAATGGGACCTTAACTTTGTCAATTCATCCGTTCCTTGGGGGCATACAATTATAACGCTATCCTAAGTTATAATTGTTGACTTGGGTGTAATTAAATATTTTAGACGCTTGCGATTTGTTATTGTTTATTTAAAGTCTTAGCGGATTTTAAAGTGACTAATTAGTGTGGAATACCGAATTGATCCAGCAATGGTAAATTTCGTACTGTTAGGGAGACTACATACCCCTCTACGCACGTCATCACGTCTTTAATACCTTAGAAGGTGAAATAAATTTCATAAATCATTCCCTTTCTCCCTCTTAAAGTCTCATAACTAAGAAGAGTGTCCTTCTCCCTTGCTTCAGGTTAGCCTTCTGCTCAAAAGAAGAAACAAAACTATATATTGACCTTTTTAGTCACTAGGCGTAAAACCAATACACCAATTATTTCTTCAAACCTACACTAATGCGTAGCTAAAATTTAAACATTACATTTCGTATGATTGTATTATTCAAAAGCAAGCATAATAGTAGAAACTACGTGCGAGCGAATTTTACTTTTTGCTGTGCAAACTATAGCCTTAATTTATATCTTAATAAGCACGTCTGCTTTTTTAATCCCCAAGCCGGTAATTTTGGCAAGATCCGACTCCACTAATTTGTACTACGGAACAACATATGCTATTTCTATTCGGTCTCAAAAGCTTTTGCGAAGTTTTTTCACTAGAGAATTTTTACATGAACCTCTTTGGTCACAAAGGGTTCTCTAACGCTTCCTAATTTATGTAAAGAAGCTAATATGTAAGTTGTGTCAGTAAGCTCTTTTTAGGGCAGTTTAGTTATATTTTTTGTTGGCTATGTTCCAAAATTTTTCTTTAGAGATAGGTGTTTTGGTGAATACTATTTAATAATGTTACCAGGATTAACATGACTTAAATTTAGTACGGTACCATACAACTAATTCCGTCCCTTTCAATGCGAACTTAACGTCCATTTCACCGTTCTTTTAGGTTCGCCCGGTAATACTAATGCTACTTCCACTATTACAACTACTATCCATATTCGCAAAAGAGTCTTATACGAAGGGGTTACACAATCAGGTGACAGATCCTTCTTCCAAAATTGCAATATCATCTCGAATCGAATGCCATCACACACTGGTTTTCTGTAAGATAGTGATTCACTCCCGGGCGGTCCTATGAACGTTTTAATAATCATTTGAAAAATCAGATATAAAATTTAAAGTACCATATTTGAAATGCCTGAGTTCGCGCGTCGACAAGGCTTTATGCATGGAAGGGAAAAATGTCAATAGTCCATTATCGTTCGCGAAATATTTTAATTGAAACTCCACACCGACAAATAAACGTTTCGGATTTTAACTGTCGTGTTTTATTTAACATCATCGCTTGACTTTAAAATATAGTTTTATTGTTACTTTTATCGAGACTATAGACTTCATCTATTTTTAAAATTTACGTGGGAGCTAGTTACTTTATAGAAACCGATTTTGAAAATCTCTTTCTTCTTCTTACTCAAAACCTTTATGCAGGATTTGCAAAAGTCGTAGAGTATTATTGAAGCTAAAAATGTTGAAAAGAATACAAAATTGTGTTTAACGCAAATAAAATGCAGGTGTTATAATATATTTTTAATATGTAATACAAGGATTCAAAAGTGTTATTCTTTGTAGCTTTGACTTTGATACGATGTATTTGACTTTCACTTTGATACTTAGCAACGTTACGACTAGCTGTTGATAAAAATAATTCCCACTCTCATTAATTTTAAAATAAATCAATACGCTGTAACTATATAAAATGGCCAACATTATTTACAAATTTTATTCCAGGTGTGGACTCAATTACAACTTTTGTGATCGGGATTATAAAGTTCCGAACAAAATAAGCTCCCAATATTACATAATGGGCAAAATTGAACATTTTAAATGTTAATCAATGAACGTCTGGAATATTCCATTCGTGGATTATTTTAAATCAGGTTTGGGAAAACCGTGAAGGAAACTTTCACTATTAGCATAGGCTCGATATATGAACCTTTTACTTGTTTAAACTATAGATTGGAGGATTCAAAAGTTTTATTTGTTCGTACACGTCGATCCAGTCACATCAAAAAAATATCTATTAATGAAATTGTATTACTTACCTCATTTTATGTACGTATACGTATATAGGTTTAAGTGAATATTATGTTTCAACGTATAAGTAATATACTTTAAGACTGTATCCAAGTGATTTTCTTTATATAGTTTTTTTTTATAAAAATTAAAAATACTTTAATAATTTATAGAACAGTGTTAGTAATTGGCTAATTAATTCCTAGCAACCTAGCTAAATTCCTAGCAACCAGTGAAAGAAAATTTCGTACTATAATAGTAGATTTTAATTGGAACATAACTGAAAATATTTTATTACATTTATGTTTAAATCGAAACGATGTCGGACATAGCTGGAATATTATAGAGCTACAATTAAAATACTAGAAAATGGTCTTTGTTCTGAAAAGATAGTATTAAATTTACAAAGCTTTTAATATCATCAAGTTTTTATAACACAGCTCTCATACGACGTCAACGCGAGCTTTTATGAAACTTTCACGTAAAAAATAAGTTCTTTACGTTTCTTGCTGAACAGTGTACGCCTTCAATGTTATAAAGGTTTTTTCTCGAATAATAAAAATACATACATTTTCGAATATAAAACTAAATATAGAATATAAACTATGTATCTGCGTGAGCTCATTAAAACCTGATGATCCCATTTTTCTTATTTTTTTTGAGTTATTGGTAAGGAGCGTTTAGCCTTGATCATTGAGCATAGAAAATGGAGCTTTGAGTGATCATGATTAAATTTATAGATAATAATACTGTTTTTTATATAATAGAGAAGGTTGTCCAACCTACCTACCATCTGAAGAAAATTGTCATCGCCGCTCACGAACACTCAGCTTTAAAATAAGTTGCCAGCCTCTTACAAAGAACTTCATACTTTTTGAAGGCCTTCAAGCCGTATTCTTATTAAAAACAAAAACAAAATAACATAAAAACCATTACAGCAGTAAAGATAACAATTACTTATACGAACAAAAATAACAATTCCGTAGAATAAAGGGCTATTGTAATTGTAGTAAAATCTTAATTGGGAGCACACAGCAATCGTAGCCGTGTAAACACACGGGATAATTATAGCGACATGAGCCGAAATTACAATTGTGGTTACGTTATTGGCTTTCTCGTTAAATGTCCCAATTTTAATGTAGGTTTTTTATTATTTTTTATATTTTCAGGTCTTTATTTTTTTTATATGTCGCAGAGAGTGACGTCGTAGTAGTTGTAGTGATGCCGAGGTAATGATTGCTTCATGATGGCTCTTTCTTAGGTTCTTAGTGTAAAACTTCAGAGTATCAGAATAACGGCGTATTATCTTATTGAATACAAATTATCTAATATCATTATTTTCATAGTGCTGACGTTTTTATATACACCATCAATTTCTTTTGGAAACAAACACCCAGCCCCTATAGGTATAAATCCTACCTACTTAGATACCTTTGGCGTAAATGACAATGGACTAGTCGGTCATCAAATTACATAAAAACGTTAAGGTGGAAACGAATTCTATGTAGAATCACTTTATTGTTCATCCCTCTGTCTGTTAAAGCCAAAGAAAACGTATTAGTTTTATTTCGGAAACACGTGAATATATCGAGATGAAATCAAAACTATTGCTTAGTTCTTTAATCGTTTAAAGTTAATAAAACGTTACCCTGGAATGGTACCTAATCAATTGCAGACCACAAATTATATTTTCAAAATGTATCTATATATATAAATCAGATATAACTCTGACAATACATACATTTTGATTTGCGAACCAAACTATAGAAAAGCAAAGTCTTAACTCACCTGTTACAGTGCCTTTTAGTATTAAATTCACATTCACAACAATCCTATAGAATATAAATAGTTAGAATTATCATAGAAATATAATTGTCTAGAAAAGTTCAAGATCTATATTATGATTATTTAGTTTTTAAAGAGCTGTTATCATTTATACAGCTTATTGTTCCACGCAGAGCAATTTTATTAAAATTGTTCATTTTATTTGCATCTGTTTATAAAAGTGCATTATGGCCTCGTTAAAACTTTGCTTATAACAATAGAATATTATTAAAAACTTGTCGTATCAGAATATATTATATTTTACTTATAATTTTATCTACAAATATATTTTCAAAGTAGCGAGGCTAAATAGCATATAAAAGATAGTCAGATTAGAGATAAACTCTTGAACGGCTACATCAATTTTAATGACATGGCTTTTAAGTCTTTTATATATTTTCCTTCATCCCGAGTAATCAGAAATAAAACGACATTAAAATGGTAGAGACCGCGACGAGTAAAACCCTAAGAAATAGCAATAAAACATTTGGAGTAGTTAGGATTATAATATTTATACAAATAACTTGTCAGCTAGAAACAACCACTTCAGATTTACAAGTGAAAGAATGTACTAACAATCAACACTGATGACTTATATAATACTTCCTTCATATCCGATATTTCATACATATATCTATTTATCTGGAAGTATATAATAAATTTATGAACCTACTTCCTACGCGTTCTAAGAAACTCAGAATATGAGCTGATTAATTTTAAGAAAGCCTATTGACCCTTTGATGCCTGTCGTATTACAAAGTGCTTGAAGTAATATTGATTATATGTAATTACGCCTTTTGTTACATTAAACCTACATTCCAAAATTATTACGTTGCTAATAAACAAGGGGACATTCATCTATAATAATATTATAAAGAAGTAAAGTTTATGTGTTTGTTAAATTGTAAGGGGTAATCTCGGGATCTACCGAACCGATTTTAAAAATCTTTCACCAATAGAAAGCCACATTATTGCTTTGTGAGTGTCATAAGTTATATAATAAAGTTATAAAAATAAAAAAGGATAATTAACGTTATGCCCAATAAAGTGGGCACGGTATTACATAAAAGTTTACTAATGTTAAATGTACTAGAAGTACATCGCAAGCTTCATCTTAGCGTAGTGACGTAGTGAGTTCTGAATCGCACTTATCATATTTTTTAAACTGTCTGCATATACCTACCTCTCATCATATCAAAGATTCTTCTTCGTTCTTTCTTTGTAGAACTGACTGCCTTAGATCACATAAGAATCTAATCGCTTATTTTTCTCAAGCTTATGGTTATTATTATAATTAATCCTTACCTATGTTTTTGATTACATACTATAAATGACTTACACCTTTTGCACCTTCGAAATAATTCATCAGTTGTAGAATTCAATACAATTTGAACAAAACATTCCGTTTGCGCCAGATGCATGTATTGAAAATAAATTATTATAGAATTGGTCTAGACGTCTGCTGTTATTCTTGCAAAAAAAAATATATCGCAACCTTCTCACATATAATCTGATATTAAAACAGTGAAGTGTCTCTTTTCTTTATGTGCCTTGTAGGTAAAAGACTATGTTTTACGTTTAAAGGCAGACTTTTCTCGTTTTTTTTGTAAATAAATACGTCTTATTTTGACGATATGAAAATGTTTTAAACATAAAACCTATTAAAATTACAGCCAGACGTATTTTAAAGGATTCATTTTAAATTCAAATTGTTTTTTGCCTACGTTTCCGTCGCATCCAGCTATCAAGAACAAATCCGCACAAAACTATTACTAAGCGGGTAATCCTTCGCAAACCCCGTTTGATTGCCGTTTAAATTCGACGCCAACTAAAATCCACAGTGAATTGAACAATTTCAACAGGATACCAAGAGTTCGTACATATATCCGCGATGGCATTGACGTTTGAAAGCCACACGATGCGAAATGCATTTCAAATGAAGTATAGTGTGGATGTAGTGATACTATTTACTACCTGTCACACTCGTAGACACGAGCGTGTCGGGTTACGGCGAAAATATTTAGCAGTTTGAATTTGGAATGAGATGGAGCTGACGATTTCTTTTTCAGAGAATTTGTTTTATGCCAGTTAAGCACGTAACTTCACGAGATCTTCACAGAAAAATTTTATGGTTTAATATAGCATAAGCCAGGAATATGCGAGATTCATATTATAGTACATTAAAATATGAAGCAGATTAAATCATCATAATTTATGTAATGTTTTAAATATTTAGTATATCAAGTATCACATGACAATAGCTAAAACATTGCAATTTTATCGAATAAATCAAACAATGCACCGTTAACATATTGTCCTTTATTTATAATATAGTCAATCAATGAAAAACGGTGGATACTTTTTAAACCATTCGTGTCGAAATAAATCTTTTTAGCGTAAGTGATTTATCGGCAATGTATTTTAAAATCCAAAATAAAATTCATTTTATCGTGTTCGTCTTTTAAACAAATTTGTTTTATATCGAAATGCATATTTGATTATTCATCAAAATAAAATACCAGTTGAAAATTTGTAGATAGATTTATATAAAGCCCATTAAAATATAATTTATGTTTCTTTTGTTTTGTAACATACAAACTCTATGCTGGTCCCTTTTCACAACCCAGCAATACGTAGTGCAAATCAACGATAGAAAAAGGAACATCTGTAACTTTCGTTACCTCTTTCGCACTATACTTTATCACTGTTCAGTAGCTAATGTGCAAAAGAGATGACGATATAAAGAACGACTCAAACAAATTGTCTCATATAAATTGTCGATGTGCATTATTTCACCCCCGAGTTTAGTACGTATGAAAATTAAGCAAAAAAATCATCACACCAAACAAATTCAAAGCAATTAACCCGGCCTGAACAAGAAATCGAACACCAACTGTGTTATTCGCTTTCAACTTTATTTCAATTACCTACGAGGAAAATCAAAAAATTGGGTCAAAATATTACGGAAGCGAAGGTAGGCAGGCTCCTTTATACACCCTGAAAATGATTTGTTTAAAATTGAAAATTAATCCCAATAGCAGCCGTCTTTTATATCGCACGCTTATATGCTTGATTTTATTATATTTTATGGCTGGCAGGAGATTCGCCTGTTACTAAGTGGCCCTCTTCTATCATGGACAATCAAAGAACTTTTTTAAAATATCGTCAGCCTTTAAAAAAAGGGGGTATAAGAAAAGATCTCATACAAACGAGGGTAATATTACCCAATGCGAGCCGGACCAAAAAATAAAGCTCCTAACTTTTTATATTGCCTTAGTCAAAATAATAAAGCGTGATCGTAAAGATAAAATGCAGGAAGCACTTTATTTCGTTTATTATGTGTTGTCACTGAGAATGGGTTTTGTCATCGTTTCTGTATGTATTTATTTGTGGTTTTATTACGTCTAATGCTGTTAAAATATTCTTATATATGCAACTAGCATTGCGCCTCAGCTTCGTGTGATTTAAACATTAACAAAATTCACACATTAGTTTATTGCCGAAAGGTACATGAAAATACGTAATCTGAATTTATTGCAAATAGACAGACGTGATTTAATTCACAGCTAAGTACCACTTAATTATGAATTTGATACAAAGAACATTGGTTTGTTGTTGTAATACGATTCAAAAGTGTTACCAATTACCATATGTAGCCTAATTGAATAAAGATACTTTTGACTTTGACTTTGACTAAATGATATTCGATAATTCTCTACCTATTTTGATTAACAATACTTCATAGTTTAAGACGCATTGAGCTCAAGAATGTGATACCTCTATGTGCTCTTCAGGCACCGTCAGTCAGAACACATATTTCTTCTGAGATACGCCACACTAAACAAAATAGAGGCAACATAACGTGTATTGCTTGTGGAAAATAACATTTGCGTAGTAATTTATCTGTTAACCGTAATTTTACTCATTATAAGAAGCAGGAGACGCTGGTATTAAAATAACAATTCTGCTCCAATCTTCCATTTTTCACTTTCCAGACACTTCGCCACACGACTGACGTTTCAATTAACTTTTATTTAACGGCTTATATATTGTTACCGAGGATACCGGTTTTAAATTTGCTGTTGTTATAAAATTAGTTGCGATATTTTATAGCGAAGAAACGCCATATTATTTTAAGCATTCATTAGAGGGCGATAGTCTAGGCTAAGCGTCTAATTTTTAAGATCAAGCTGTATTGTCGATGGCATATTTAAACAGTGTTAGGCAATATAAAGTTTAACTTTTTCTTGTTACTTTTCTTATAAGGTAGAACAACCATGACATACTAGAATATGAATAACGAAAAATTCATACTAAGCTTTATAAATTGGGCCTATAATAGAACAAAGGCTAACGCAATGGAAATGTTATTCTTACGAAAACACAAATTGTGTATCAGAGAGCGATAAAAGAATCAATTAGCTAAGTAAGCAATGAAGCTGGGACTGATTTCTTTCGTTACGAATCTTCCGGGACCAACGTATAGGCTATTTCACCGTCTTGTACAAGATTTACTTTGAAACCAATATCGGATACTTACGTGGGTTATTATATTTCACTAAAATAATAAACGTTTTCTACAATTTATACAATTTGTGATACATTCTTTTAGGAGCTATTAATATCGTTAAACTCCTGCAATACTAAAGAGCTTTTTTTAAAATTGAAAAACTGGTAGCAACCGATACTAACCCTGAACTGATCAAGGTTCCTTCAGTGCGAAGCTTCATACCTAAAACAAGTATTTTACCATAGTCGTTATTAATTAAAATATCCTTAAAATTTAATGTGGCACCCTGCACACTATGTTATGGTATAATAAAAAACTCGATGAGCGATTTCGAAACTATCTCCTACATTCCTATCTGCTTTGTTGTTTTAGTTCAGTCCTAGTTGTTTCCAAACTTTATACGTGCATCGAGAATGTTGAAATTACAAAAAATCTGAAAAAAATACCAGATCATTCAACATTTTGATTACTTTATCCATTAAACAAAAGCCGATATCGAACGGACGCTCCAATTTCTCCAAAATCAACGAAATTCGTGCAAAAAAAATTAAATAATAGTTGGAGATTAAAAGAGCAGTCGACTGCTGAACTCCGAAAAATTGGAGGCGAAAACTCAGAGGGTTAATCTCGAGTTCTCATTTAAGAGCGACGGAAGGCTGTATTTTACAAAAATAATAGCTCACCCGACTTATTCGACTGCTTTATTAAATTGATGGTCTCGAAAAAAATTTTTGTTCGTCGACTTCGCCGTTCCTCGTCTTATCTTTATTAATCATTTTGCTTCAATGCCTTCGTTTTGTGAAATAGGTTTACTAGAGGGTATAAAGGAGCCTGTGTCCGCTCGCCGGAGAGGAAAACATCAATCGTGATGAGATCCGTGTAATGAGGACAAATGAAATTGAGTGTGATTGAGGGCTGTCGGATCCGACGCAAATTTCGCGAGTTACTCCTGCTAATGAAATGATTGCTGCCCACCGCAAATAAAGCTAGACTAACTCATGCTGAGTACGTTCAAGTACTTACTCACCCTTAATAGCACTTCAAAACACTTAAACACTATGCTATTACAAACTAAGATCTAAACCTTTACATAAGACCTTACACGATTCATTAAAAAAGCCAATGCTTGCAAACTATACAAATAACAAACCATTAAATTATGATATTTTGAAACTTACATTTACAAAATCATGAATTCAAATACAAAAAGGCAAAGGCACAAATAATAGCTACCTAAACACGCACACAGGATTTAATAATAAGTCAAACAACAACCTCAAGAACTTCACCGTTCCTACGACATAAGTTTAATTAAAAGCCTAGTAAAAATAATGAAAGGTACCATTGCGCAAACTTGCTCAACACGCAATTCGTGATATATAAACTATAGCCGAGAAGTCTTCATGTTATCGCCCGTTTTTCTTAGAACGTCGCTCGAGGGATTTTGAGATTCCAACCGACACCAGACCTTTTCCTGACCTACGGCTACAAATCGTAAGAAAAATGCGGCGTCATTTTTAGTGTTCCAGCAAAAGGTGGAAATGGCTATTACTTGAATTTTCAGTCTGTATTCTAGTGTGTTTTGTAACTAAAATTTTGCCGTATATGGGTCATACCACATATAAAATGCAGGTCCTTTTAGATTTTTCTAGAATTTTAGCAGCAATCATTGTATCGTAGGATAGTTAAATTATGGTACAGTAAAGATTTTACTTTTTTAAATTAAAATTTTGCTGATATAATAATTTATTAATGAAAAGGGTTAATTAAGGCGAATAAACATTTTTATATAAAAAAATTTAAGCAGAATTCAATAGAAACGTTGAAGAATGTTAGCTAAGAATTTCACCCCGAAAGCAGTATTTTTAATGAATTGGAATATCTCTTATTTGAGGCTACATTTGAGGTTAGCCAAAAAATCGTAATTCCAATTCGCCATAGAAAGTTTTGCCCTTTGATTACAAATATCTTTGTAGACGATAAAGAATTGAATGGTTATTCTTTTTAATAAACCCGTTTTATAAAACCTTTGAGACCAAATATCAAAATATGTTCGTATTCAGGACACATCAAAAATATTCTCAAAATAGTCAAATTCGTCTGCTTTTCATGTTTCAATAGCGGAAAAAAACAAAAATGCAATAAAATATAATAAATACCATATTTATTTAACAAAAGCTCGGACTTATTAAATTGAAGTCACTTTATATTGAATCGCTCTTTAAAATATTCTTCATTTATTAAGTGGTAAATTAATATTCAAATAAATTACATATAAACCTTTCGATTGACGATCTAAGTATATACTAAAATATACAAATGTAAGGTTTATTCCCTTGTTTAGATGCGATGAATTATTATTAATACTAATATTATAAATTCGAAAGTAACTCTGTCTGTCTGTGACGCTTTCATGCCAAAACTTCTGAACCTATTGTAATGATATTTGGTATATGGTGTAGAAAAAATAAAACTACTTATACCTCGAAATACTTCTTATCTTGGTCATTTTTATATGAAATTCCACGCGGACGGAGACGCGAGCAATAGCTTGTACCTTTATAATTAAAATAATAATAATTTAATCGTTATTTATAATATTACAATACGTATCTACTTTCGTAAGACTTATTAAATAGATCAAAGGAAAAACATCCTTCTACGCACAAAATCTAATAAATTGCACATTTCAAAATGGAAGTGTCAATGTTATTGTTCTGAAGGCAAAGGCTTCCATTCCGCAGTGTCTTGGAGTCAATCTATTTACAGCTCGAACAATGCGCGTCCTGGATACGACTCCTGCTATTTTCATATTCTCTCTCAGCTTTATTTTTACGATTTTTGATGTCTTTTCAGTATTTGGTACACACTCTTGTGTCTAAGAGCACTTTAAGCAGGAATGATCATACATAAACGTCATATCCAGCGTCTTCTTAAGAGGCTTTTTTAATAATTAAACAATGTGTTTAATCTGCAATGACTTTTTGAATTTTTTCTTTAAGTGTAGAACGAATTGTGGAACTAAAAATATTCGCCGTAAATACCTTTATTATTTTAATATAACAATACACAATTTAATATTTTAATATAACAATAATTTTAAAATTACGATAACTTTTTTGT
The DNA here is from genome assembly GCA_026213755.1 of Eurema hecabe. Taxonomy (NCBI): domain Eukaryota; kingdom Metazoa; phylum Arthropoda; class Insecta; order Lepidoptera; family Pieridae; genus Terias; species Terias hecabe. The sequence continues at coordinate 4,621,622 of JADANM010006423.1, forward strand.
TGATTTACTTTAAATTTTCTCTCCAAACTTCGGACAATAGCAAAAGTTACTCCTTTCGAACCAATAGCTTTGTACAAATTAAACAATTTCCTCCTTGCTTGAAGTAACTCGTTTGTTTAATAATACATACATATTCTATATAAATTTAAACTTAACTAGGTTATTGTATATAATAGAACTAACGTGGAAAATTCTTTTTTTGCAATATTTGTTATTATTTTCATATGGGATAGCCAAACATTCGCCAGTATTTTATTTATATTTATTTCTAGTTCATGCAATCAATTTCATTTTTAACCTCAATGTTATGAATACAGTATGTGAGAGTTGTTTATTTTTTATTTCATTGAAAAATGTGAAATGAAATAAAAATAGCTGAATATGTATATTCATGTATGCGTGTAACTTTCTGGGTAAAAATCTAGAAATTTCGATCAATCCCGCTTGTTCTAGTTTCATTCTAGCAATATAAAGTAGACACCCAAATTGCACGTGAGAATTTATTTTGACCATTTATTCAGAGGATGGAATTACTCTTTTCAACGATTCATATCAATTTACCGGTGAATGCAAATCAGAATTGGGGCCAAAGAAAAGGCTTTGTTAACCAAATTAAGACTAATGATAAAACAGGACATCGATCATGGCCGTTTTTATTTGAATTTGTTATTTTACAATGATTTCCTTGTCCGTCATTAATTAAACGTTTTTGTTTGTGGTGTATTTTGGGCGTGGAATATAAACCTGTATATAAGCTGTGATCTATATTCCACTTATAATTATGATATATCTATTTCGTAAAAATACCACAGATAAAACATATATGACCCAACTATAGCAGATAAAACATTTTAGATAAAACATCAAATTTAAACAATTAACCAACTTGAGCTACTCAGATTCTAAAACAAGTTCGTTGTTTATTCCAGCTGTAAAATCACTCTAACAAAGCCTTAATCAACCATTTAAGATGACCAAGAAAAGCTTTTACGGACAAGGTCATAATCTTTATTTTAATACGTCAGTGCGTCAGGCTTAAGTAATCTGGCAACTTTTAAGGTCCAATGACTGGCAAAAATTTGTCGCGTTTCGTTTGACCTAATTTTTACCCCACAAGCAATTCTCAGTTTATGACGTAATAAAGTAGTCGTATTTACCCCGGAGAACGCGACCCGCTATCGACATATTCCGCTAACAACCGCAATATGTTTCAAGCTTCGTTTTTTAGATTTCAATATCAGACGCTTTGGTGGTTAGTGCTAATACATTATCCTTCTTCTGTGTGCTAAGTACTATATCGTTCGCTTACAGTTTGATTTCATATTGAAAAACATTGATGTATATTACAGTATAGATTAAGATACCTACATGTACGCTATGTAAGTCTTAAATAGTAAGTAATACTTGTGAATATTAAGAAAAACTTTTTTAATTTTACGTCTTTTTATTAAAAAACACTGGCCTGCTTGATTTAATCAGCAAAAAAATCGTATACCATCCAAACAATATTTAATTACTTTATCGAGCAAACAAAATTACTTAGCTAAAAATTCAGCTAATCAAAGTTGAGTAACAAATTAGTCTAAAGCCGAATAGCAAAGGGCATCGCTTCATAGACTGTTTGATCCCTCGGACTCATTATGAGTGAGGGCCTCACATTTTCCGCCCTCTGCTTTCCCATCTAACTTTAATTGACTTTTTATAGGATACATTCAACGACCTTTCCGTCTTAAAACAGTTATCGTGTTGGCAAATAAAATGCAACATAAAAAAAATGTTGGCAAATATAAAGCTATTAGGACGTTTGTAGCAATAATAAGAAACATTTTTTTTGTGTTGCATTTCGCCACTTTTTTAAATAATATATATTGTTATTCATGTGTTTTGGTTGCCTGGTAGAAATCACTTTCAAGTGTTAATGCCGCCAGTTACAAGATTTCCAACAGTTTAAATTGTTTAATATTGTAATATCTATATTCTAACAAAAAATAAATAAATTAAAAACATATTATCTTATAACAATGGAAAATAAAAGTGTACTCGTACCAGCACTATAATAATATGCATTTATTACATTGTTCTCATATTCTGTTTATAATGTAACGAAAAGTATTTAATCGATTTTAAATGTTTTATCGTAAAGTTGATTAAAAATTTAATTAAAATACAACTATATAAATTAAGTTTAGTAATAATTCATATTCATATAAACTCGATTAATTTTTAACCGGTTGCTATTTTATGTATCTACAAAATCTTTAATATTATTGTTTTAAATATGTAAATTATAAAATTTGTATTCTACTTGAATCTGTTTTAAGGATTTAAAGTTCGATAATGTGTCAATTCACTTACTCCTATTAGGTTTTAATAAATATCTCTGTCTCGAAACAATTTTTAATTCTTATTTATTATTTATTCATGACTCAGGCTTTATAATAACACAAAAAGTACAACCTACTAGATCCAGCGAGACTAATACCAAAGGATATTAATCAAAAAACTAATACATATCATATACCTATAACGTCGATACAGAATTAATTTAATCGCTAAGCAAGTCTCGTTGATTTTAATCTGCGAAGTTTTTCAACTTATAAGCAGCGATAGAATTTTATTTTAAGTTTTCTTAAAACTAATCCCCTTGAAATACTAAAGCTGATACGACCAAGACTGAGGATGGCATGTGACTAAACAGAATTTTTAATGGTTTTTTAAAACTTAATATTTCTAAGAATTTTCTTAAGACTTTATATTTGTATATTTTAAGACGTAAGTGCTTTATAAATTTCTTATAAGTATTCATATTATATAACAAAGTCGATTTAGTTATACACCAAGAGATAATGATGAAAATGGAGAAATATAATATTTAGTATATGTGTAATAATAAAAACCTAAGCACTACTCACCAATATTGTAGCTTGCTATTCGTTAAACCTTTTCAAAATTGGTTAAGTGAGTTCAAAAATTACCTTACAACATACAACAAAAAATAGTTTGTAGATACATTGTGAATTTAACAAACTTTATCTGTTTATAATTAATATTAGATATAGGTATCTGTATAAATAAAATTTAAAACGTATTTAAGCAAGCGGCAGTCTCAAGGCTTAAGCTTTTGCCTGTAATAATAAATTATTGATCACTTAAAATAACGATCAGGGAAATAAATAACATCATTATACCAACGAAATCGCCCCATTAATTTTATTTGCTGGAACGTCTTCGGTAAAGCAATTAACCACAATTATTCGGCCGCTTAATAGTCCATAATAATACCTTCCGTATTAGGATATTGTTATTATGACGTAATTTAGATTTTGAAATCTTGTAGCCATGCCGTGAGGTGGAATTAGGCCGGCTTGCACCGGAATACTGACTTACTTGACTTATCCCGTATTCCTGATATCGTAATGACGTCAAATAATGGCTCCTCATCAGAGATAACAGATAAATGTCTGTCAAAGCCAAAAGTTAGTACTTTTATTACCAAACAAGCATAAAATCATAACCAACTATTTTTAATTCAATCACATTAAAAGCCTTAAGATTACTTAGAAAATCTAACTTTACTTATAAAACTAGTGTCCTGAAATGGAATTAATACATTAATTATGAGCACATTTTTTACTATAATATTAATTGAAGAAGAAACAATGTAACATGATTATGTAAAACATAATATGTTACGGATGCTATTAAAATAAAATAATCCAAACTTGAACTACAGCTATTTCTAAAACAACACGACCTGACCTGACCTGGATAGTTTTAGTAAATATTTAACGAGAATGGGTGCATTATATGCCAACATATTTAGTATTTAGTACAAGAGAATAACTGACTTCATATAAATAATCAAGTATGAGGTATTGTACCTGGTATTACTGAACGTATTGTTTTAGGTAGGTATTACGTAGGGGCTTTTAATCTCCTTATTAATTATTATTTCCAATATTCTCCTCTTAAAAAATGAACTAACGATACAGAAAAATAAACTCGAACATCAATGCTAATGTACCATGGTTCAATACAAAACTATAGTAGGTATGTAAAAGACTTCTTATATTGTATCTACTCTATTTGACTTATAATGTTTAATCTACCCTTACGAACTTTTGCTTTTATAACATTAGTAGACGTAATATTATTCTTCTTCTAACTTCTTCTATTTTCTGGCCAGAGATGTTGCGTTGTAATGTTCAAAGCTCAACTATCTAATAAAATACTGTTGAATGCCAAAGTTGTCTAAATGAAATACATTTGCAAAGATTCACTGCACCGAGCTCTATTTCATTGCCCTGCAGCCATTTTCAAATACTTATAGGTAATGCGATTCTTTGCTCTTTGTATAATAAATTGATTCAAAAACCAGTTTACTATAAATATATAGTAACTCGTAGTTTCACTCACGATCTCGGATTTACTATTTGTGTTGTTTCTATCAAATTTGTTACGGCCCTACTCAAGTTAACTTTCTAATTTTAAATATATAAAAAAATATTTTTACCGAATTTATGTGTCATTTATTATTCTATCCGCAAAAAGCCACCGTTTAACAAGGGTTGCTAAATATCTATAAATTAAATGAGACAAGGGAGCAAATATAATTACCCCATATCTTGAAACAACAAACAAAGATCTCGTCACGAAGTTTACTTACAAAAGTGCACCGCATCGGAAGAGACAATCGCTGCGGAAGAAACTTTGGGCAAATGTCGGCGAGTCGGCGCTGAACTCGATGCAAATGTACAACTCCACGCCAGCTTGTAAATATTCCGCTTGATTGTTAAGACGAAGCCACTTCTGTTTTTGTTTGAACCGACATTCACGCCTTTAGGTAACACGTCGTGTGATAAACCAAAATTATATTGTTTGGTCAAAAAATTTTTTAAGTGTTACATGAAACATTTTTTTCATCAAAAAATCTGACTTTGTGGCTAAAACTTAATTTGACTCTAAGCTTTGCATGGTTTTCTTTTCGCTGCCTCAGGG
>JADANM010006423.1:4626719-4657512 GCA_026213755.1 Eurema hecabe
TTTAAGTTTAAGAAACAATAACATTGAGAATGCCTCATGCGAAATTAAGCTTCACGATTGTTTAACTTTATTACAAACGAATAATCACTTTAAACGGAAATTTAAATACATATATACCAAAGTACTAATACTGTACTTACAAGTCTGACCTAAGAAAATCTATAATGTTGAATATCATTTAAAAATAAACTTCATTAATATAAAAGCTTTGCAGAAGGTTACAGCAAAAGCAGTAATGACATAACTAACAATAACGAATAAATTCTACAACAAAAAACTTTTGACAAGTGTCGGGAAGTCAGAGTAGAGTCCAAGCAAATGTCTCAACACCAAAGTACCAAAGTACCACCACTTGATTGTTAAGAATAGTTTTTTCTTGCTTTATTTCTATGCGCACATTATTATGAAATTATTATGAAAATGAAAGCTATTGTAAATTGGAGTCCTAAACTATCTACTACAGGTATTATATTTAATTAATTATAATTTAATTAAATACATTCTTAACAATTTATGAAATCTATTGTACTAATATTATGGCGCTAAAGTGCGTTGGTCAAAAACAATTAGATCACGCTGCGACCAATAGGAGAGAAGCATCATTGAAATAAATGTTACAAAAACGAAAAATTTGTTGTCATTCGAAATTAAATGTGTTCGTACATAAAAACAAAAAAGTCTTTAGAAACTTCTTCGTCATACTAAAAAGCAATCCACGAAGTCGCGACCAACATCTAGTATCTAAATAATAGAAGTAACATATTTAACTAGTTAAAGTTTAAATTTATTTCGCAAATATTTGGAAAATAAAAAAGTGGAAATAACCGCCACAAATATATATCACAAATCTCGTTCCGACCGTAGCACAATTTAAATAGATACCATTTCTTGAAAACGCTACGTAGGAACAATCCGAATTTAATAAACAAACAATTTATACAATAGCCTTCCCCTGTTATTTTCGGAGTCAAAGATAAAATCTGCTTTAAAGTGTACGTTGAATTTCAATACTCCGCACAACTATTGTCTTAAAAGCGATTTCCAAACAACGCGCTCGAATTCGATTTCCTAACCAATCCATTCGGTTACTGTTAGTGTTTTTCGTGTAAAAACACAAGAGGAATAAAAAACTGGGTCAAATAGTTTGCCTTGCAACGTGAATGTCACGTGACGGCCTGCTCATGGAACGGCTTAACAATCGATACCAGCTCCAAATCTGCTACTTACAGTTACTGTAGACATTTGTAAGGCCTTACATTGTATACGATTTATATTTTACAGTTGTAGACGAAAAATAAGTACCAAATTAGTTTCAAGGAGTTACTAATTAATTATTGTGACTGTCAAGGTTTTGAGTCTTGAATGTGTCTGTACTTTTAGTAATAACGCTATTACTTTATTAAGACATGTTTTGAAATATGGTCTTATACAGTACTTATATAAACAAAATTACGAAAACAATCAAGATGATAATTTTGTCCCTAATATTGCAATTCAATGCGGTGTTTATTAACTATAAATTCATATAATTTAGAGCAATAAAACTTTTTTGTATTTAGATATTTGTATGTATCTACTATTTGTAGTAGTCTAATAGAAATCTTATCTAAGTCACAATGCCAGCAATTATAATATATACCTACTAAATTCTACTTATATTTTTAGATTTAATTTCGTATTTGTAAACTCCATCATAAATATACAAATCAAAACTATAAATCCAGTTCGTACGAGTTTAATCCTTCTTCATTATCCATCTTTTAACGTCTATCATAAAATTTATAACTTAAGCGAGACCCATTACAGCTGGAATAAGTCCCACAATCTGGATTTGTGAACGGATTAAGTCAATTGATTTCCCATTACAAGGGAGCTGAACATACGGCGATATCGAGCTGTAGTATAGTATATCTACTAGTGTTTCTTTAAAATTAATGTTCTCTATAAATTTGAATGTTACATGTATCTCGTACTATTTTTTAAGAAATCTTGAATAAAAAGTTTCCGAACACATACGACTTCGGGTTTTTTAATATTAATATAATATTAAATATTTTCACGACATTTTTAAAAAAGATACATTGTTTTTTTCATAAACGGTGGAGGTAATGTCAGTGGGCGCTGATCATTTACCAACAGGGGATATTCTTCCCTCGTTCTCCCCTCTTATTTAAAAAAATCTCAATGTGACGTAGAACACGCACTGGACTGATTCAATTTCGATGAAACAAACGACCAACGAATCGAACTGTAAAAAAACTGTAAACAAAAATAAACAAACAATTTAAGTCTTAAGAACTTCGTTTTAATTAATGTTTTCTAAAACGAGTTTCCGCACTAGAACCCATTTTGGAAATTAAGTAAAGGCAAATGTCGCGTTCTTGCAACCCCAGGTACATTGGAGCAGATATCACGTCTGTTATAGCTACTAAACGTCCCTACGGACCATTTAGCTATGAACTTTACAGTTGTTACGAGAACACAGAAGTTTTTATAATGTTTTTGTAATTTCACAGTATTATTACGTTCTTAAATGACGTTCAATGCACGCTGAAGACCAAAATATAATTAAATCTGATGTTCTTAGTTCTTTGTTAAACCAGACTTTTATTAATATTAATCCGAGATTGAACTAAAATCTTAATCTATAAATAGGTCTTATTCGGGGCAGGAATATAGATAAAGAGGTATTTGTATAGTAAGTTATGTGTACTGTTATTAAAATAGTTTGATCATTTTATCATAAACAGCATTTCTAAGGTCCGAACATATTTTTATTTAAGTTCATTTACCCAAAGTAAAGACTATATAATTTTACAACCAAAAACTAATTAACTAGCACGATTCAGTTTATAAGAAGTAGTAAAAGAGTTTTTATTTGTAGCTTTTATTTTACTTTATCCATCTATTATAAATAGTGATTTGTTTAACCAAAAAAGTTTGTTACAAGGACGATTACAGAACCTCGAAAACTATCCGAAAAAATTCCAAACAAATTTGGCTCGCAACCTCAAAGGAGTAGCCTATCTTCCAATCTAGCGTCCTAGATCACGCTATCAAGAAACAAGTTACCTTTAATAAAAAATGTACTAGTTCATTGAACATCGAGTACGTATTTCAGACGAAAGCACGAGGATTTCCCAAAGCGTAATTGAATAATTTCGTTAACGGAATGAAACAGTTAAGGGGTGGAAATTCTCAGACAGTTCCACCCCGATGCATAAAGAATTTTATCGCCACGAACGAGGAACGGGATATTAAATTACAGCTAGATGAGCGAGGTGTAGGTAAATGAAATAGCGTGCTCTGCTCATCTGCAACTCGGCTTCATTTTAGGGCTTGTCTTTGTTACCAGAAAGAACTATGGCATTTTTGTCTTAGCTGATAAACAATGCAATTACTGTCCATATAAATTTCACTCTAACAAGCTTTAATCCACGCAGAAAAAAATATGTAAATTATTCTGCTACCAAACTCACGAATCATAATAAAAAAACAAAAATTACTCAGTTAAGACGATAAACTATCTATAGGTATACGAAATTAGGAATAGTTATTAATTGAATCGTCATCTTCTATTATCGCCTTCAAAAATCACCATAAAAACACGCATATGTAGTTTAAAAAAGCACTATTAAGCGACTATTTAAGCTAAGTTTTTTAATAATAATCATTTTTTCTAAGGTTAAAATAGCAAAATTCCAAATACAACGAAATATAATCCACATATCTAAGAATGCAGTATCAAAAGTCAGCTGAATCCCGATATAAAAAGGTAGTTTTATTAAACAGTTTCTACGAAGCCAGAGGAGCGGAATACAAGTAATCCCACAGCAGGTATTACTCAAGAAAAATGAAGTCCGCGTGATCTCCCAGTTACTTGAAACAAAAACATCGCTTTTGTTTTTACTCGCCAACGAACTTTACTTGAAACTTTCGTATTGTGCTCTGGATTCGAAACATTTCCAGAACAACGGACTAACCTTCGACGCGGACGCTAATAAGATTTGGAAATTTATTACTTCTCCTTCTAACTCTTTAGGGATGAACCGCTGACGATTTGATGACATTTGACCAACGTTGCATAAAATGAATACGAAAAGAAAAATAAAACGGAGAAGTCTTAAGTTATATATAATTCAAATTAACTTCTGAGTGAACCTTTTAAAAATACAAAACATTATAAAATCCGCCTTATCCGTATGCAAATAAAAAAATGTCTGAATTAAATGCATAAACACTAATGAGATTCAAAACACAACCTGGAGTAGACTCGACGAATACAAGACGCAAGAAATATATATTAGTTCAACTCCACTTTTAAAAGAACCGCAAAACAAACATTTTTTAATCCAGCGACTCAACGTCATAAGGTTGTATAAGAACATAGGGTCACCTACATCTGTCATTTCGCCCCAGTTTGTATAATCCGAAAAAAGCAAGAAAGTTTTCTAAGGAGGCACTCGTTCTGAAGACGTGCGTCTTAAAACTTTATCTGCCAGTCAAGGAACTAAGATGAACGCTGGAAATTGAAATGAGTCGGCGAACCATTGTTTGCACATTGGACAAGTTCCCGTTTAAAAGTTTGCATCATCAGTTCGGGAATTGCTATTGGAAGTTATTTAATTAAGATGTTGTTATGAAAGCACACAAACTTCACATTTCGACTGCCAAGATCGCTTGTTACCTCGGAATTAATGTAGTATGCAAGATTATCGAACTTCTAGAATTTAAGCAAACATATTCCTTAAACGGATTGAAGTCAAGTGAATAGTTTTACTATCTACTTTGTGAGATGCATATTATTTTGATTAATGTTTCGTAAAACCGAACCGAACGAAACCAAAATAATACTAACTGGATATATAATAAATACTTTGAAGTATTATTTTTATCTTCTAGAACCTTATGAATACACGTAAGATGCCAATGAAACTAAGAAAATAATATACTCGTAATATACAGTGCACATATGTATAACTAGCTGTGCCCGCGACTTCGCCCGCGTAGAAAAGTGACTTTGGGCAGCATTTTTGAAAATGCCTAACCTGCGCCAGTCGCCAACAGTACAGCAAGTTCAACGTGTTTCTTTAAATTGCCATAACTTTTTTATTTATTAACCGATTGACATGAATGAAACACTAAATGTTAAGTGAAGCTTACCACAATATATCATTGAAAACCCCATATATATAGGATTAGCCTTTTCTGAGATTAGCGTGCACAAACAAACAGACAAAAATTCCACAAATCATTGCTTTGGGTTCTATTGCGTTAATAAAGCTCTCCTATAATATTTTTTCTCATATTTCTTCCATGTATAGACAGCGACTTGTTACGTTTTTATTATTTGTATAGATCTATATATATAATTTCGTGACGAAAATAATAAAAAATATAAATAAATATTCCACTAACTTTTTATTAATTTACCAAAGACCCTCCCTTAATGATCTCAGTACACATTATTCTCTTCGATGTCAATGCCTTATGCTTACAAATCGCGCAAAGAATTATTAAAAATGAATAATAATAAGAAGTTTCTAGTTTGCGTGACCACGGCTTGTTATAATCGTGACCCGTATAAGCCCAAGCCGGAGGGTTTAGTGAAGAAATAATGTCAAAGCTTCTGAAAGGTACTTCGGACCTAAATAAATATGAAAATTTACGCCTATTAACTACGCGATTAGCGCTTGGACAATATTTATATTACTCGCTTTAACAGCCCTAGAATCCTTCAGATATAAAGCGTTTGGTAATTATATGGTTTATAAAAACACAAGCTATTTATAGAAGGTATTTGGACAAGCTGTAACACTAGAATCAATATTAGTTTTACTTACCTAACCTTATCTCGACATATGAATATATACGTTCTCTATAACTAGCAGATACATTACATGTATGTGATTTAATATAAAATATATACTAAGTAACTTAATCCATACTATACCATTGAATATTATAAATGCGACAGTAACTCTGTTAGTCTTTCCATCATGTTTAACCTACTGAACCTATTAGAATGAAATTTGGTACACAGATGGTCTAGAGCCTGGGGAAGGACATAGGCTACTTTTTTTTTAAATGAACCCCCAAAAGATTGCGCAAGGGATTGCGCTTTCACGGCCAAGCCGCAGAACCGATTGTATTGAATTTCGGTACACAAATGGTCTAGAACCTGAGATAAAACATAGGCTACTTTTTAACTGGAAAAAAGGAATATAAGGGGGGAGGGGGGTCAAAGTTCATATAAAAGTCCACGCGGACGGAGTCGCGGGCACCAGCTAGTTCAATATAAAAATGATATATAGAATATATTCTGTGTACTTAATGCAATTTAGATAATGAATAATCAGAGTTGAATTGGCACTAATACATTTGTCAAACGCAAATAATATTCAACATAGCTATATCTCGCTAAAAGGTATTTCGTACAACAGGATATTAATACACTTTGTTATATTAATGGAACTCCGTTTCATTTACCGCCTTCATTCCCTTTACAATGACATTAAAATGAATAACATTTTCTTATTCTTATATTCGAAGCAACGACAATTCCAAAAGCCTCGTATCCATTTGTGTTCATTAACAAAAATGTTTTCCATTTCTATAGTAATCGTAGTTTATATGAGGTTTATATTAAAGAGATTGATGTTAAAAACTCGCCGACAGAATGACACGGTAGCTTGACCTAACTTCCACAGAAATTGTCGACAAAACACGCGGTGACTACGAATTTAGGTTAACCGTAATATAAAAATATATAAAACTTCGTACATCTTTAATTTTGCAAGCACTGTGTAAGAAAACATTCCTTAAGCTCTTTAAATTAAGATGTATTTTTTTATAAATATAATTATTATGTAACTATTCATATATTGACAATATTTGTCAAATATAACTAAACTAGAATATATGTTCCTCACACATCTACAAGTAAATCTATGCCTTCGATTTCCGCAAAATAATTCAAAATACATTACTTTTATCTAACGGTCTTTAGTATCCCAAAGTATCGAAATGTATGGCGTCCCCACCGGAGGTAGGAAGTCTATTCACGTCGTTGACAATGCGACATTGAAGGTAGCAGTCCATTCAAGACACGTGACTTCAGTGAAACGTCTCGATACATTTGTTCCAGCATTTTTCAAATGTTGATAGTTTGTCGGCATGGGCTGTGAATGTTGATCTCCTCAAGACTGAGTTCTTTCAAATGTGCCTATCTCCATTTCACAATGTAAAACTTCGTAATAATTTAAGGATGTAATGATTAATAATGCATCTTATTTACTTAATCATAAATCTATAAATCTTACAAGTCATATATGATATTAGTCTCTTTAGTATTTATCGAACGTTATTATGTGCTAACGAACGCTTTTGATTGCTAACTTTTAATCTTTATACCCACTTCCCTCGACAAATCGCTCGCTTCTAGACAGACTTGGCTATATTTTAAAATCTGATATTGACTGACCAATACAAGTCGTCAAGCATAAAATAAAAATCGTTACACATTATGTAAGCCAAAAGCGCTGCCCATAAAGTGTCTACATAGCACAGATAACCCGTATCTCTTCATTTTAGAGCTATTTTCCAGCTAACCTATTTTACTCCGAACTAGTTCAGATTATTAAACAAGCTCATTTTCCACATCAATACACTGATTCTGATACCATCGCCTATAGTCTTTTGAATGACGGCGATCGGTCGCTATCTGTTAGGTACGTTTGGCGACCATAGACATAATATTTTTATGTATTATTGTAGACTGTCCGCCCTACTTCGTTTATATACTTGTTATTTATTTACTCGGGATTATAAGGAAACACGCAGATTACTTGTATCGCTTTAATGGCCGACAATCAATTGCCACACACCGTGTGATGGAAGATTCATAATATGTACCTTCGCATAATACCCCACAATACTATATCATTAATAATTTTATAAATAACTATTACTTATTATTACTTATTTAAATTATATTAATGTCTATTACTTATTATAACTCTCAATTGCATTAGCACTTACATCACAACATAGCTTAACTGAGAAAAGGGCAACACAACAATTATACATCCGTTAAGCTTTGCTCTGTTTTCAAAAATTTTAACAATCATATTAATTAATAATTTATCTTCAAACAAAGAACTTCGAACACATTAACGACCCAATACATAGAATATACATACATTATATTATTCTGAAATATAATGATGTAAGATAATGATCAATCAACCGAAACAAATTTGGTAAAACACACAATACTTCAGATATTTTAGTAACAATATTACGCCTTATTTCGTTTCACATTTGACGGGGTCTGAGTGACGTTTGATCGACGCTCATTATTTGATCAGACGTGACTGATTAAATTCGACAAAAGCTCGCCCTAAGTGGGTGAATGGAGACCTTAATACAGCGATTCGGGAACACGAGCGTGTATTATGTAATACGACCAACCAAGTCAATACGACCGTGAAATTGTTGGGAATATTTTTTAATAACATACTAGCCGTGCCCCGCGGTTTTACCTAGGTTGTTCCCGATTCCAGAACAATACCGGGATAAAAATAGCCTACACACCAAATTTCAATTAAATCGGTCCAGCTGTTTTTGCGTGAAAGAATAACAAATGTACACCCTCACAAACTTTCACATTTATAATATTAGTACGATGTATATATGTGTATTGTTATATTATGTTTATAACATAACATCATAACGATCTGTAGGCAGAGGGTCCTCAAGTTCTTCGGACACACGGTCAGGCGAGACCCAGACAGTCTAGAAAGGCTAATGGCTCACTGGCTGTGTTGAAGGAAAAAGAACAAGAGGGCGTTCCCCTACAAGATGGACTCATGCAACACAGGACGCTACGGGAGCTTCATTACAAACATCCATCCAGATGGCTCAAGACCGAAGTGACTGGAAGAAAATGGTGGCCAGGGTGACGCACCATAGTCACGTCCCTCAGTCATGACGTCACGACGAAGAAGAATATATGTGTATTAATATTAGGAAAAGTAAAGTTTGTGAGGTTGTATAGATCTTGATTGTATAAAAGATTTTTAAAATCATTAAAGATCATGTTAAATTATCTAAAGAAACCGCATTACCTTTACGCGGGTAAAATAACCAAACATTTATTAACTTTCTTCTAATCGTTATTTTTTAATATTTTATAAAATATGAAAACAAAATGGCGTGTCTTAGTGTATGTTCTATATCATTATGTTTAGATCGGTGAACCATTTTAGTACAACATATATTACTAGTAAAAAGCCAACATAACCAGTATATATTTTCTATTGCTATATTCAATAAACGGATTTTCACACGTTATTTCAAATAACACATGTATACTTTCACATAGTATAATAGTAGATATACGCATATCCATACTTCCGATGAAAACCAATTTCGTCATTTACAGTTTTAAAAGCACATTACAGTTTGTAAAATTGTATTTCAGCTGGTATCGGACGATTATCAGGAATTAATTAGCTGACGTGATTATCCGATTCGATAATCGTTTTCGTCTATGATTACAATGCAACCATTTTCCGCATAATTCAAACTACGTTAAGCCATAGTTAACTACAGTTTAAATAACATTTCATCGAACGATCTAATCGCTTCTATTTGCTCTGTTTTGTAAATAGCGTTTGTTCTGTATGAAATATACAAACTCGTATGTTTGAAAATATAGTTTTTTGTTAAGATTTATTTAAAGCCATGAGAAGGTAGCTTGGTAATCTCGCAGAAAATGTATGAACTTGACGTACCATCGTAGCACCTTTTGCATCTACTTACTTTCGAATAAATTTGCTGTCTTACCTACTTGGCTAATGTTTGATGTTAGTTGTGTTTGAACAGTGTGTATAATAAAACTGTCGCGGACAAACTGATCTACAACTCCGACTTGTCTGCCAGCGGAAGGTGGATATGCCGAGGGTGAGTTCCCATAGGACTGGACATTTAGAGGTGACATTACTATCGAGATATGCAGGTTTAAATGTTCTATTACATTCGTATTCATATATAATATTCAATTCTATCAATATAATTTAATTCTCACAGTGTAACTTATAAATTGCACATGTTAAACTAATGTAAAAAATAAAAAATTAATCATTCAAAATCGATAATAATTTTATGTAGCTACGATATATTATATTTCTATAAATTTAAGCAACAATTAGAATGTATAAAAAAACATCTATATTTAAATAAAAGCCCGTCCTTGTATTGTATACAGCCGTCCAACAGAAATTACAATTTAATTTGTTTGTTAACGGCATTATGAGCCCGTTTCAGTGATTCCAAAAGGCGATATGTAAATTAATTTTTGCCATACTTTATTGGTAGAACAGTTTTAAAGCGTATGAAATATCGATATTCGTTATAATTGCAGATTTATTGCTGTGTGATATGATTAATATTTTACTTTGTTAATTTTAAAATTGCTATGTTTTATGTAACACTGGTTGAATTTGTAAATAACATAACATCTGTCATCAATAGTTTTTATTTTAAAAAGAGATGGAGGAGGAAAATTATTGTCTGAAGTACTACTGAACTGATTCTGAAAATTCTCTTATGTCTTTGCATAAAACTATTTTATTTGGAATTAAAGCCTTATTACACAATATTTATACACAAAATTATTACACAATATTGACTCTAAAAAACTGCTTTTAATAAAGAAACAAAGAGAATATATAAAGAAACATTTTTATAAAACAAAAAACATTGACCTATTTTTATCATGCTCTATAATAAGAACAGTAAAAACATTATATCTGTCACATTATCGTCGGCGTTCCAATAACACCGATAAATCATCCCAATAGACCGCTTTAAGCCAAATTACACACAAATCCTTAGAGTTGTTCACGAGGAACCCAGCTATAACAAATAAAAACAAATATCGCTTTGAATTACTTTTTTATTATTGTAATGGGATTTTCATTTCTGCCGCAGAGAATGTTATTTTCAGTATGGCTTCGGTATAATTATAAAATTTGTATGGTATCAAAGTCTAATATAACGTAAAACAAAACAATAGAAATAGCTTCCTATGAGTCTTTAGTGTTGGTTGAAATCGGGCTGTCTTAAAGCCCAGAACGTATTTTAATAATTCATACTTCTTCAAAATAGTACTATATACATATATCTGAACTTAAGAGCATAATCTAATGATAAATCGAACAGATTTACGAAATGGCCTTTACCTGGTAAACTCATACCTAAGTCAAATATGCATAGTCATGCAATTCGCATTTTTCAAATTATATTATAACTGTAATAAAGAAATGTATAAATCTAGAAAAGCGAGCTCTAACAAGATCAAGATCAGGCGACTATTGAATTGCTTTCTCAATAATAAATAGCAAATCTGTGTTACATACCAAGTACATGACTTTCCCAAAATTGACTTAATAAATAACATTGAACTCACAAAGTAACATAGAAGATACCATCTTTTTCAAAATATCACAAACAAATACGAAACATTCCTCTAAAAGCCGATAGATGATAAATACTAGTTTACCGGATTTCATCTGAAGCCTTTTAGCTTTGAAAAGATTCACAACGTATCAGAGGTTTAGAAAAAGAGGCTTAAAAAGCAAGAGATACAAAGGCTTAAATCTACCTAAATGCATCCACAAAATGATCGAACTCTGAAAAAAACCAACCAGATTACTGACTTCGTTCACGCACCCGACAAAGCCGAACAAGGATAAAACACGCTATTTTTCGCCCTCTATATTCCCTGAGAATATTTGAAAATCCCAAACATACTTACCCTAACGTATTAAGTCTGTTATAGCTATCATTTCGCATATCAGACGCCCGTGAGACCACTGATGTCCAACATGATATTTGACCATAGAGATAACCGTCGTAAACCATGCATGGAATTTTTAAACTAACGCTGATGGAATAGGTTTCATTTTTGAATAACGAAAGCGTGTTTTTGTTAGTAAGTACGCTGCGAAATGCGTGTTATAATCGAATTTGTGTTTCGGCAATTTAATCTTGAGTGTGGTTGGCGACAAAAAGCCCATTATCGGCTCCCTCTTATCTTGTTAACGGTAACGCTTCCTTTTAACTTCGACTAAATCCGTTATAGGACCTTTTATTGATAATTTCTATAAAGTACGCTCCGAGAAAATTAAAATTTTCTTTTATCCTTTCACTCGGAATTTTCTTGAATTACTAGCGCTATAAAATTCACTAGAAGTTTGTGAGATTTATAGAAGACATTCATCATTAGATTGCTATTTACCTACTTCCTTTTTTAACAATATTTTAATGCTCCACATTAGTTTAAATTATGAAAATGTACTAAGACCGCCACACCGTAGTAGTGTTTGATTACTCTGTGTACAAAAAGCCTTCCTTATTGTTGTCTTTGTTCCCGCAAAAAAAATCTCGTCACGCATCCCGAATGACTACGACACACTACAGGCTTCAATTTCTACGTCGCTTACATTTTACGTTCAATTTTGAAGTTCCACGTCTCGCTTTAAATAGTAAATGAAACTAAAAACGGATATAACTCTGATATTTGTTCTTTTAAAATTAAGAACGGTTCAAAGGGTGATTTACAGACATAACAACAACAACCATTACAATATTCATACATTAAAAGGGTCATTGTCAATAAAATAATTTTTATTATAAGAACTTATTTTAAGTTTATTTTTAATTCAAAACATCATATTTTATTATCATATATATAAGCCAAAAGTGTGATTGACTACCGTCTATTCTCAGTTCGCCTCAATTTATGTACTTCATTGTAAAATACAAATAACGAATATTTCGTGTCACAACTCACAACACTGAATATAGTTACAGGCCACGCAACAGAATAAAAACATGTATTAACGTTGAATACTAGGAATTAATTAACAAGCTTTCAAAAGCGCCTCTCTTGTAACTTACAAAGAGCAAGCTCTAGTTTTTCGGTGTATCTGACATTCCTTTAGATTTTCAATCGAGTATACGTTATTCAAACTTCAATTGATATCTGAATGCTTCAGCATTTTACATTTAGTTACACTCCTATTGAAAGTTTGAATTATTTCCCGAATAATATATCAAACAAAAATTATGTTTCTGGCTTTTTGAAAACTGAATAGCAGTCGTCACATCAAACGAACGATTAAAAGGCTAAATGTGCTTTATAAAATGTAGAACTCTTTGTATGGAGGGAAGAATAACCTCTCGAAAACAGTGTCGTAATATCCATTATACACGCGACACCAAAGGGCGACCCTACACATGCCTATTGTGCTCAGAAAAAAGTAAAAGGTAAAAGGTAAGTGACCTTTGAGCGAAGTTTATAATTCAACGCGGGTTTTATTTACATGTCGGAGTCAGTGTGTTTCCTATTCTATTCCATTGTAGTGCACGGCGCAATGTATGTTTGCGTATCGGCTCACGTGACCTACATTATTTGTTCCGAGCAAATGAAGACAAATGAAAGTCACGGAAAACGTTACTTATTCTATGTGAGAAAATGTTGTAGATTGTTTGTAGACATTAGGTTGATATAGAAAAATGACTAAAGACACATTACTACATTTGATAACAATATAGACAATAAGTTTTATTCATTTTATTTAACTCCAAATATTATAATAACTATTTACGTTACATAAATGATATTATATTAAATAGATATGTTAAGCGCAAATATTTAAGGACGCAAAAACATCCTAATTAGGACGTCTTAACTTTAGGTGATTCGTTACCGGTGCATTCACGCGCAACTAACAAAACTATCTATTTTTTTCTTATTGGTTTTATCATTTATCCCTTTCTATCGTTTCGTGTTGCCGCTACATATCTACTACCTACTATAATATCATTGCTTAGCATTATATAATATCAAACCCAGGAATAGTGAAATCAAAATATTAACATGATAATTATATACTAATTAACTTTTGTAAAAGTAATTAAGACCATCAAAATTCTGAATTCAAAATTTAAATGAGATTAATTTGTTTTGACATGTGTCAAGTAAACGCGATATGGCGGCAACTGCGTGATATAAATTCCAAACAGTTTCCAAGAAGAGATTAGGCGCGCACGACAACCCACTGTTTTATTCGAGCTAGGCTTTAGAGGATCAAAATTACATCTCGCAAATCAAACTGCCTGAAAATAATGGGAGAATCCATTGCTATGCTTAGGGCAACACTAAATGTTTACATAAATATACCTATTTACTTTGACCGAGAAAATTATAAGCAAAAACTTGCTCTAATGAGGGTAATACGAAACCGCTGGAGCGAAAATAATTTTTTGGGCTGCCTTTAAAACGAACTGTGAATTTTTGACGAGTTCCAGCCCAAAGCTAACTTAAAACTTGGTGTTAAATTTCGAATCTGAACTTTCAGTCGCTCGTGCAGTACAGCGGCTCCAAAAGCTTTTATAAACGGAATGGGTCGTGTTATATTTAATTACGTAGAGAATTGACCCAAAAACTTTAAAGGTTCACTTTTAAGTGCACGTAACCTTGAAATAAGTTTAACCTTCTAAAATATTTATATGCTCTTTACACAAATAAATTCCTAACGAAGCATCGTATTTCAAAATTCAATTCTGGAAGCTATTTCTTATTCCAATCAAGGGCAAGCAGTAATTGCGGTAGGCTGTAATTTAATATGTCTTATCTGACACGACGGCCGCATCGCACCCGTGGGTACTGCCCTCAAGACCCAATCGAGGCCTGTTTTTACTTACAAACTTATCACGAACACTTTTTTCTATATTGCTTTTCGAAATAAAATGAAAATCTTCAATATGTGCCAACGTGGTCGCTCTTTCTGTGAAGTATTCGAGTCAAATAAACACGGGTTAATCACTTTTTAAATTGGTCTAATGGTTTTTCAAGTGCACATATTATTTGTGTTAAAATAGTCAAAAAATACGTATAATGATATATAGTAAATCAATAATAATCAAGTGACTATATTTACATAAATTATATACCTAAAATTATTTTTATTTAACAAAATAAGGTTTATAGGTAGCCAAATAAAAATGTCACGAATCTAAATAACTAAAATGGGAAACCATACGAAGTCTCTATCAAGGTGACGTCGATACTTCTACCATGGGCATTAGTGAAAGTCGATAAGCCGATTTGCTCACTCTTAACACCGCATCAAATATGTGACTGTTAATTCCTATAAATACCACCGTAAATCTCATTGAAACAGTTTTGCTAATAGTATTACAAATGGTCACATTAATCTCTCCACTAGCACGGTCTGTTAAGTAAGATTTAGGTACTAAATCACATGAAACATTTTTATAAAGACATATTTAACAGATTATGTTAACGAAGCCAGTCTTCCACAACACAGGGAAACCTTCTTTGGAAGCTGTGCAAATGCAAATTTTGTACCGTTTCTCAATAAATGTATTTTTTTTAATATGCATCTCTAAAGAAATAACCAATGTCTTGCAGTCTTTTTATTGTATCATATGCTATTATTATTATGAGTTGAGAAACCTCCTCATTTTCTTATAATTATATTAAAAAAATGAGGAGGTTTCTCAACTCGACCGTATATGTGCCTTTGTTTTGTTAAGTTTCCTTTACCGGGGATACACAGAAAAGTGACCGGGTGTTAACTAATAGCATATTCTTAAAGACGTTATTGTATTTCATTCTTCGGATCTTCGATATCCCTTTTCATTGTAAAAATTCCACCATATAATCTCCATCTTCCTCAAAGCCTTGTCCTTTCTTCTATCCTCAAAGGCTGAAATCGCATTGGCAAAGCTCATTATGAATTTCTGTATATAAAAATTGCCAGCCATAGCATAAAAAAATCCCTAACTAACTCTACATTTATTATTCAAACAACAAACCGTCATTATAGCTAAAGTGTCCATATTTCAAAATAAGATAACTCGTTAAAATAATATCACCCACGAGCAATATAACACTAACACTTCCAAAGATAAAATTAAATTTAAATTCTTATAGCGCCATTTTCACTTGCATTAGCGACACTATTCGCATTTTTATTCATTCCCCGTTTATTGTTATACAGTGTTCGCTCCATTCAAGCTTCTACTTAATTTAATATCGGTATTGTTCAAAAGAGAAAATGAGAATTATTCACAACTTTAATCGAAAACTAAGAAAAGCTTCTGATTTATAACAACCTTAATGTTTAAGTATGTCCGTGACAGCTTTTGTTATTAACGTTTTATTTCATATACTGTTTTAATTATTCCTATATTAAAGTATATAAATGAGGGCTGTTCAATATAAGATTACTATATCTACATATTTAATAAACATAACCTATACTTTTAATTTATGATATAAAATATGGGTTTTACCTTAATAAAACTAAATAAATAAAATAAATATTTCAGGACATTTTATACACAGCGCCATCTAGTTCCAAGCTAAGCCGAAGCTTGTGTTATGGCAACTAGATAACGGAATAAATTACATATACATACTTTTTCTTTTGTAAATACATACATACAATACATAGCAACACCCAGACCCCAGAAAAATACAAATGTAAATTACAAATATATTTTTCCGGTGTGGGAATCGAACCCACGACCCTTCGCACAGAAAGCAGTTGTGTTACCACTGCGCCAAGCGGTCGTCAGGTAGCGGTAACTATGTTTATTTGGGAGTAAATAAAACTTAAGCGTTTCTTTTTCAAAGTACTCTTTATACCAATCTATAATTCCTTTGTCTGTAATCTATAATTAAAATATTATGGCTATCAAATGATTTTTTTTTTATTTTAGTAATGCAAAATAATAGTACACTCAATATGACTTATGATTTTTTTCTCTTTATATTATAAGCTTATACACCTGTATAACTAAAGGCAATTTTCTGGCCACAGGCAAGGTAGTTTCGCAAAATAAAACACCTCGACAAAGAAGTGGATGGCGCCCAGTTTTCACGGCTCAATCACGTTTTGAAAAATCCTATCTGAGCGACGGTGCTTCAGCAAACACACCTGGCTCTGTATACACTTCGTAATTATTGACCACAAGCAGACTTTTGTACTCATATTTCTATGAATAGTGTGGAAATATAGCGTATGGAATATTGATACAAAATAGTACATACTACATATTGTTTTCATTTAGATACATAATTTAGAAGCCTAATGATATTTTTTCAAAATTCTTAAGAATGGATTATGATGCCTTACAAATTATGTTGCGTTTTTTATTGTTAAAATAATTTTAAAAGGTTTAGTAGGTGCATAAATTATCACCTACATCATAAACTTAATAAACTCTGTTATATAACATTTTGATTTTCCTTTGCCAAAATTTTGGTTTACAAGATTGCTAGCTAAATTTGAAAAGCGACTTGTCTTCAAATACAACGGTACCAAATTGTATACTAACGCCGTATATCGATCCCGTGTAATGTGCTACTTGTGCTACAATAAATTCAAATTTCCGTCCCATATATTTTTGTCTCATTTTCACCAGCACATGACATTTCATTCCGCATAATAAATGAACGCTCACAAAAGCCAAGCAACGGGCCTTGACATGGCAACTCCAGTGTAAATTTAAACTAGCGACGCGTTAACGCTAAACATCATCAATTAATGCTTGATCAGAGATACATTAGGCCTCAATTGATGTATTAAATGTCAAATCGTTTAATTTGTACCAACATTTATCAAGACGTCAATGAAGCTATAAAACAAACGCATATGTTACCCTTGTTCCTGGTATTCCAATCTTAGAGTTCATATCTTTCTATTAGAATAGGCTAGCAACATTATATTAATATTATTCGAGTAGATACACACTTCTGTGATATCATTTAAGGCCATACATCTATAACGACCCTAAATATACCAGATAGATAATATGTTTGTTTTGATTAAGTGTGCTTAGGCAAGCCAAATGTTAATTCAATTCATACAAGGTATAATACATTACCAAAATTTACTGGTATTATAAAGTCGTAAAGTTTCATAGTTTATAACGCTGTAGGTTATGGTTAGGGTTGATATCTTGATTACTGAAACAAATTTTGTAAAAGCTTTTACAAATATTAGGCAAGAATATAAAAAATACAATCTATATTTTAACTCAGTAAATTTATGTGTTTTGGTACACCGTATACATCTACTTATACTGATAAGGATATTTCTAAGTCTGTGTCTCTAAACAATATACCTACACGCATTTTATATTTCAGGTCATATTTAATTAAGGAAAATTTTAAATATTTACATTGCACGATTAAAAGATATCGCGATATTAATATAATTTTCAAAACATACAGCTCATTGTATTAGCGAAATTGAATCATCGAGTAACAAACAATAAACATATAACCGACGAGACGAGCGACAGCCTCTCGCATCGGTTACAAAACTTCGACTTACGTACTAATGAGTTATGAGATGTCTAACAATGTGATACATTGCTCGGATTCACATCGGGACCGACTGTGACATTGTGTTTTAATGTATGATAAATGCTCGGAATGCCCGGATTACTGACGCTTATAGACTCTTCATATTAAGATTGATATAATAAGGATTGCTTGTCACTTATTAATAACGCTCTGTAGAATAATATTCGTAATACATTGTTTAAAAAACAACTTTGAAGAACACGTTTCTATTTTCATAGTATACAACAGCTAAAATGATATAGATTTGTGTATTTACGCCATTCAAAAGTTGTTGAACAATGAAATACTGTAGGTTCGGTTGATACAACAGATTTAAGCTGTAATCGATTTAATCTGGTACGTGTTATCTCAGGGAAAACTCATTTTCAGTGGCTAAGCCCGTCTATCCCAACCACCTAGAATTAATTAAAGCGCTCCACATATACCGTATTATAAAACCTGACAAATCTATCGAAAATTTAGGTATAGGAAGTCATTTGTAAACATTGTATTACGTTCCTTATAAATGAAAATTAATTATTGTATCAATTTTGCTTTATATTTTTGGAAATGAATTTCAAATTAATTCTAAAACAATGTACGAAACTAAAATATTTATTGCCTATTTCACATTCTTACGAATCAAACACAAAATAGTTTCAATATTGCATAAAAAATTACATGTACGATTATTGTATGTACATAACAAATTCATGAACCCAAATACAAACAAAAATACTACAAAATCAGAAGCAAAAAATAAATAGTTTTATTATGCCTGTTATAATAAATCAATGAATTAGTCTAAGCAAGAAGAGTATAATGTAATCGTAATTCTTGTTATGTATATTATTTACGTTTAGTTATCTTTTTATTTAACAGAACAACATCAGAGTTTCTTGCGAGTTCTTTTATATATAAACTGCCTTCCTAACCGGTGGTGTTGCTTTTTTATAATACCATGAGCCCCATAAGTAATGCTATGTCTATTCATAGGCTATACCTAGGAGAATATAGATATATTTGACTTTGACTTCAGTTAATTATATTTTATATGCTTATGATCTTAGATCTAATATAATTATATATGAATATACTCAATGCTCATATATATGAGAGCTAAAGCGAGCTACGTAGTGAAACTTCGCAATACCCGAGTAAGGTCGGTCGGTAACATTAGGTAGTAATGCGAGAAACTTGGCCTTATTATTTCATATATAAGTAGGTACGCTCATACTTTCTCCTTTATTAAATTTGTTAAAGGTTGACAATTGCAAGACGGTTGTATTCTATCCACCTTATACTCTTTTATTCTATACAAAACTTGCGAGAATCTTTTCAAGCTATTTGGAGTAGAAATTTTGTAAAAAAACAGTATTTTTCTGTTGATGTAGCCTCAGACATCATTTCAAAGTAAAAGGTCATTACGTAATAAATATTTACAAAATTGTATGAAAATTTAACTATATATCAAATTATTAAAATTAATCTTTCAACATTGTATAGAAGTAGTTTTATACGCGTCATATAAAAACGGTAAGTTAAAAATCAACGTCACTATTTACCATAATTATGTGATTAAAAAGATTGTTGACCTTGGCAAACGTTCAACTTCGGTCGTTTCATTGTAGACGTGCTACGGCAGTGCTACGAAATTGTAGCAACGTCGTAGCCAGTGACGCTACGATTAATCATAAACCGCCCTAAACTCATTAAGTAATTATAATAGACCCTTCTAAAGTAAATATTTGACAAAAGTTTAATTTGAATACAGCTTAAACCTAGCTTAGCTTAAGGTTTACAATTTGTTATATCTCTGATTTTGAGAGGCAATTATTTCATTCGCATTTTAAGTCTAATTTAAATATACTTTATACAAATTACAATTTTAATTATTCATATCATATTTTATAGAATTCTTATAATTATGAGATCATTACTACGAATTGAGAAAAGATAACTTTACGGCGAAGACCGAGGAAAATCCTAATGTTCCTTTAGTTGTTGCAAAAGGTACAAAACATTATACTTTTTGTGGCACAAAGTATTTTCTTTATGTACTTCATAATTTCAAGAGAAACCCCTTTTAATGTATTCATATTATCGTGTACTTGGGACGAAAAAGTCATAACAAAATGAATGCAAAAGCTTCGTCTGTCGTAAAATTCTTTGACCCATATATTTTAATATTTAAACGTAAATTAACGAACGTACAAAACGCGCGTATAAAGAATGCAAAGGGGATAAACATTTTGAAACATATTTTACCTAATTAAAGAGATGCCGCATTTCGTTCTAGAAATTTCTGCCGTAAATACAATTCGTTTGTTTTACTTAGTACTCATTGTTATAACTTACATTTTTTTATTTGAACGTTCTCTTATAATTATACTGTTAAATTTTATACTAACACTTTAGAAGTTAGAATTTTCACTAAAGAAAACAATTCAATTGTTATGTATTTTATAGAAAATATAATTTTCATTTACCTATAAGTTGATAATATAAAAATATAGGGCAGTAAATTTGATAATCTAAATCAATGCAAAAGGTAGAGACAGGGACAGAATAAGTGTATATTTTTCCAAATAAAAATCTAATGCAATTTAATTTTCATATGACATATTATATTTCTAAAACATATAATTGTATTTCTAAATAAGCTCAAAATGTGTTTTGCCACAACTACCAGCGGAATATGAAAAAAGAACACTCATGATTTTTTCTAAAAAAGACTATGGTATTAAACTGAAAATGATTTAACTTTTAAATTTGTCTGAAGTGTACTTACAGATATTAGTCCAAATAACCGACCGACACGAAACACTACTTACACTACACTTTACACTAACAATTCGAAAATATCCTCTAGCACTCGCTTAGTACTTATTCACTTTACTTAGTGATACTACAAGTGTTCTATATTAACCATACAGAGTCGAACATAGTTTAAACCGCACGTGTCGCATGCAGTGAGATTTCAAGAAGCACCTACAACACACGTTCAAACGGCTCGGCCACGAAGGCTAAACTGAGCTTCAAGCGTCTACGAAGCTTTCCGAAGCTTCATTTCCATCTCTTTCGTACTGTTATATCTTCGCGGTACGTAAAATGACTAGTAATAATATTTAAAAGACGATTACAAGTGTTTAAAGCGCACCACGATCGACGTGTTAGATAATGCAAATGTGTGCGTGAAAATTCCAACAATGAACGCGTTGTATTATATTTTAATGGAGTCTCAACGAGCATGAGGAATGTCTCGTGCGTGCTCGTAATGTGAAACTACTTTCAGAAACACAAAGAATAGATTAATCTTCATTGCGAGTACAGGTGTCCCCGATGAAATATTACGTTTGTCACAAACACATACCTACGTTCAATGCATTGCGGGTTGACGTCACTAAAACATGAAATATATAATGAATTAAGATTAATTAGCAAACCAGTGGAAGTTGCGTCATTTACTTGAACTGTGACATTTAGAAAAACTGGGTAGCTCAGCCGTACAAAATCTTGCTTTAATCTTTATATTTGTATAAATTATACATTTTACGCATTGATTTATTGGACTAAATATTCATATTCATTTCGCTTTTACTATAGTTATGTAATCACATATTTTTTTAGAATATATTGGATATAAAAAATTATTAGGTATATTTTTTAGACAGTACCTACTACTTCTATTCTACTGCTTTTATCATATCAAATAAACTTTTTTTATTTTTACGACAAACAAGTGTTGTTACACCTAATTAATATTATGTTACTGGATTTTTGGAAAGTAGTTGACCCGTTTTAATCGAGCCTTAGCATATTGCATAAATCCTTCTTAAAGAATACTAAATCAATGAATTAGTCTAAGCAAGAAAGGGTTATTAAGAAAAACATTATTTATCAATATAGTTAGAATTATATTGTCACTAAAATAACTTAACATTTAGCCTTGAGAAATGTCACACGCGACAGATCTTCGATCGTATTCTGGGAAATGGGATCATCTATGATTTTTCCCCACCGTTCTCAGATGTCAATCAACACTTGGCGGCTATGAGTGCTATAGCGAAGCCGATTTAATCTTCAAACGTCAGTCCTAAATCTTTTGATATCGAAGCTTGCCGGTATTCAAAGCGGATTTCAATAAATCCGCCTTAAAATCAGATTTAAGTACTTGAACACTGAATAGCGATTCTTTTTCTTGGGCGAAATATAGTTTTAGGTCGTATATACTTCAAAACATGGACGGTATGTACAAAAAATAAATGATAAACATAATCTTAATATATATAAATCTCGTGTCACAATGTTTGTCCTCAATAGACTCCTAAACCACTCAACCGATTATAATAAAATTCGCACACCATGTGCAGTTCGATCCAACTTGAGAGATAGGATAGCTTACATCCCGGTATTGCCCCGGGAACGGGAAGTGGGAACTACGCGGGTAAAACCGCAGGGAACGGCTAGTATTTTTATAAAAGCTTATTTATTTACTATACTATACCAATATTTAAAATACGTAAAAACTGATAATTTTATATAATATTAATTCACGTTACGTTTTCAAATTCAGCGTGTCTATTGACACAAAAGTCTGCCACAACCTCTAACACTCCGCACTGTCCAATACTTTTCTTGCCCATGTCGTATATTTACCACACTGTTTATCTAATACGTTTATCTAATAGAAAAATAAAATAAGAACGTAAAATATAAGAAACCTCTAAGTCATACCCTGAATGCATTTAATCGTATTGTTAAAAGGCCTTTTCATTTCCACTTCCGCAAATTCATCATGGCTACCAAAAATATTAGGGATAACGCAAAAATATTCCAATTTCGAAAACAGATTGCGGCCCGGCTATCCCTTATAAATATATTAAAGAACGAATTATGACTTGCACAACGTTATGTGTTCAACCTTTTTACGAAAGCCAAGGTCAAGTCGGAGCTTTTATAAAGTTTAACCCTTCAAAAGATCAATTACACAGAGCTACTTGATACCTTCTTAATTATCGTGTTTACAGTGTTCAGTAAATGTTTCGCTGATTTTATTTGTAAACTTTCTTTTGTTCAATACTTGTTAAATCTAAATTTACATTATTTATTTAAAACAAGGCAAATGTATTTCCTTATAACAAAGTAACAAGTAATTGTCAATATAATATTCTTATATATAGGTAAATACATATTCTAAGATTCAGATTCAGTTTTTTTGAAAATACAAAGATAGTTTTAGGTTATATATTGTCTGTACTTAATCGGCTTATAACGTTACTGGATTAACTGTAGATAAATGTAAAAATAACCTAGCCTATTTAAACAAGCTTCCCTTTCTCACTTAATTAATCTTTAAGATTGGGTTGAATCCCATATGGGATCTAGAGGCTTCAAGTACCCTTGTACTTCAGCCGACCCGGCTAAGAACGAATGAAACGCGAAACGAAAGATAACATACCTAACTAACCAGTAACTATAAGACATATTTGCTATATAAAGGTAGTTTGTGTAGCTGTACATTTTTGTTTTTTTATTGCATAATACGATGGTTTTAAAGTAGCTGTATGTTCTGGTATTTTCCAAGATGATTTAATAAGTCTTTATTCTTCTACTAAAACAATTAAAATATTACATTTAAACATTCATTACCGAAAACATTTAATGTAAGAGGAGTTCCTAGAAGTTCATTCGGACTTTAGACTTCTGGGCTATAGATAACATAAAAAGTTAAAATAACAATGAACTATTTTTATATTAATAAATATATAATTAATGGCACTAGTGCCATGACGACGAATATACGGGGTTGATGCGACATATTGGCATTAAATTAAACCACGTATACATATAAAACGTACCTAATACTACTGTCGAATAATTAAAAGTTTTGTTTGCGAACAAAGTAAATACTTTATAAATCATCCTCATAATATGAAAACACCATTTATAAATATTTACACTGACCTTGTGTAACCTGTGCTTAATGCGGCAACGTCGCATAATTAGTATACATCTTTTTGTAAGTTCAAAACACAAATGCATCGAAATATTTATTACAGTTAGCTGTCGCCTGCGACTTCGTTCGCGTTTCCGTCGTTTTTTCGTAAAAAATCTATTTTTTTTTAATAACACAAAGTGTGTATGTTATTTTGATGATTATAATTCAATTACATAATTGACCCACGCAACTTAGAATGTCAGTTTTTTATTAACGAAACCCTACAAATTATGAAAAAGGGAAATTAAAAAAAAGCTAGGTACAACTATAGAGTAGGTTACATACCTGCGGTATTTTATCTGTTTAAAGTACCGCAGGGACTGTTAAAGATGTACTTACGTAGGGATTCCAATCCGGTGGCTTTTTCAATCTAGCAGGATTCGGTCGAATTTTCAGCGACCCGGTCAGATCACCGAAGATTAAAACTTCGAAACTAATAAGAATATCGAACGAAAGAATATTTTTAATTTGAAATTTTACATTTTCTGCTATTATTGATATCTATCTACAAAATATTTCAATATTTCATTGTAAATAAACGAAACCTTCTTACCATTTAACAAAAAGAAGTTTAAATTTTATAACTTTTGACTCCGTAATAATAGAAACTAACATTTATTCTAAGGCCTATGCAGCCCACGCCATCATTACAAATCTGTTTATAAGTAGCGTCACGAATCTTTAGCGCTGAACGAAACCTGCGCAGAAGTCAAAAATAAGGTATCGAGGAGACGGCACGACGCGCGGGGCGCGTGATCGTCGGGTGCGCGAGCGTTGATTGGTCTTTCTCGCACCAATAAGTATACGTACATATAAACAACATAAGGATCCGAAGTCATGTCAAAATGAATCACTAAACTTTTCATATGAAGTCTATAACATCATGAATTCAACTCAGCCGTTTCTCTTTTAACGCAACAAAATGCGCTTTAAAGTTGCATATCTTTCAAAAGGAAGCTTAATGAATTAAAAAGCATCTTAGAAAACTTTTAATGGTTTTAAAACACATACCAAGCCACTATTACTTTACGTGTAAAACTGGGTACCCCAATTTTTTCCTTTCAACGTAATAAATACATAAATATAGTTATTATTTCATACATAGTTCTATCTTTCCAGGGTTGGCTGTTTGGACCGAGGACGAACAGACAGAAGGACACGGCGAAAGTGGCTCCGAGAAATTCAGAAACATGATAAAGAATTAATAAAGCATAGCAGTTTATAAAGAACTTACTTTTTCTATAAATTTATTTCTAAATATTTTTCTAAGCAAGCCAGCAAGTTTGACCTCTAAAACCTATATTCAATTATATTATATTAAATAGATATATTATAAGCGCAAAATTTTTAAGACGCAAAAACATCTTAATTAGGATACATACTGTTAGGTGATTGGTTGCCGGTGCTTTCACGCGCAACTGACAAAACTAAATATCTCTTACTCTTGTTGTTTTCATCTCATTTCTATCATTTTGTATATACCGGTTGCCGCGGCTGTGTGGAACACTTTTTTCGGTTGATTTGTATGGGTATAACATATCTATTATATAATATCATTGCCTATATTATAATTATTTCAAGATGTTGGGAGTACATGTGTACATCAATATGTTAAGAATTGACAAATAAACTCTTCTTACATATTCTTTATTATATTATAATTCTTCAATAATTCTTATTGAACTAAGAATTACATGGTTGTATCTGCATCTCGTTGTGGAACAGTGCGATTTTTTTTTTAACAATGGCAATACCGCTCACGCGACGATTAAGAACAAGAATATATCAAACGATAATACTGTATTAACAGGAACTCTAGTTTAGTACCTTTGAATTTTCATCACTTTGTAGAGGTATATACTAGTAGGTACAACTTTCACGAAGCACTCCAACTTAGAAATTGTGTTAGCAACATTAATGGTTAAGGTCCAGCCGCAGTAGCTACAGAACTTATATAACAATGACTAACTTCTTTCACCTTTACATGAATATACAGTACTTTGTCTTTGTACATAATTATAGTATAATTTTGTTTTTGTTGTAAATTCACAGCTCATGACTGAAGTCCAGCGATGTTATTTTAGATAAAAAAAAATATGCTGCAGCTCATGGATATTTAAATTACTTTCAGGAAACTAAATTAATTATCATTTAAAACAATGTTTGTATTATATGTTCTTTATTTAAAAAAATATTTAGAATAGGCATGTAAGTAAAATAACTTACATTATTATATAATAAATTTAAGAGAGTTGTGACTGATTCTTAGAAAAATATATATTTTGAAAATTAGAAATTCCTAATCAATTAAAAATTATTTTCAAAATTTGTCAAGTTTGGTATCTTCTATGTAAGAATAAGAATTAACACTTTTATAACACAAATATTCTAATTACACACTTGATAGAAAATACACAATATGTTTATCACAGAAATATTATAATTCACTAAACAAGAATCATAGATTCATTCTATACATCATTTTTAGATAGCAATGTATCTTACTGGTAGATCATTATTCATATTCCTGTAAAATAATCCATTCATACCAACTTTAGGGGTAAAATATCTCCTTAGAACTTCTCTTACTTCTGCAACTGTTATTGCTGAAACTCCCTCATACCCTGATTTTATATAAACTGCATTATTAAGACTGAGTGGGTTACAAAAATAACCACCTTCAAATTTACTAAACGGATCTCCTGATTTCTTTTTACTATCCTGCCGAATTAAAAATACTGCATCAACAATTTCAGCTACAGTTTCATAAGCTAAGAAACATAGTACTTCCAGAGCTGGAGGTGTAATCTTCAATTCTTTTGTGGGATTTATCCATCTTTCTATTTTAACAAAACCTTTAGAGATACCATAGCCTGTCCGGAAGGAGCTACACCTGGCTTTATGGTATGCAACATATTTTTCAAAGGGCATCACTTCAGTGAGTTTTGCAGCTCTCACTTTTCGTAAATAATCAATTGCATCAAATTTAATCTGACTGACTTCACCTGCCTCATCCAAATCATTAATAACATCAATATGTGTGCGTTTCTTTTTTAGTATTTCCTTATCATCCTCCATAACTGGTAGCATGGCATCAGGATTTGTTGTAGGAACAGTAGCACATCTATTTTTATCAATTCTATCCAAGTTTATTTGATAATCTTGTAAGCGTTTTAACTTCATGGGATTTTTTCTCATTAAATAAATGATATCGATATTTGAAATAGCTTTTGCTCCCCTCATAATTGAGTAGTTCAGAGCTTCTTGTAACATTGATCTTAGCTGTTGGAGAACGATACTTTCCACCAAAACAACCGTTGCAGCATTTGGATTGGGATTATCACCAAAGCCATGCATCATGTTTGAAATTTCTTTTTGAAAATTTGTCACTTCGCCGGTAGAGTCTATAGTAAAATATGAAACCATTGCTACAAATTACAATGATGTTAATAAACGCTTGTGCTTAAGGTCAATAATTTATTATAAACAAATCAACTATGAGTATGGGATAATGGGATAATGGGAAACATTTAATTGTCAGTTGTCAATTGTCACACGTCACTTGTCAGTTCTCAAATTATGTATAAATTTCAAATCCGCGTCTTACGGACGAATAAAACTTTCGTCTCACTTAAAAAATATCAAAAACTATAATTTTACTTTCAAGACGACTAATTTTATTACTAAATTAATTATATGATTCATAGTTGTATTATTTTTCATTAAATAATGGTTAATAGTAATTAGTATCGAAATATTAATTGAAGTAAATATTTATAGTCTTTCTTTTTAGTGTATTATAAATACATAATTTTTATTCTACTTTAGAAATCAGCTGTTTAAGACAAAAAAAATCACATGACAACTGAATGTCACCCATGATTTTGAAAATTGAACTTTATGCAAAGTAGATTCTTGACTCTTGTTATACAACGAAATATTGTTAATTGTTATTATGTGTTAATCAATTGACTCCGTGAATCATAAAATTTCAGGGTTACACTATATAGAGAATTTGCTCAGTGACATCGTAACCTTCGTGATTTTTACGTTTTATCTAATGTATTTGTTACTAGGTTTTACACAAGACTTTTAGATAAAACAGATCAGATATTTCTATCTCAATTATGAATTTTCGAAATTTATTGACTACCAGGCGTAGTATATTTCTAAATATAAATAAATATTCGTCGTCTTCATGTTGGTCCTGTGGCACTAATAATACATCTCTCGAATCAGACTTATTCTGTTCAAATTGCAAAGCTTTACAGAAACCAGATGGAATAGAAAATTACTTTAAAGTCTTGGGAGTCCAGGAAACCTATGATTTAAATGAAAATGATCTGGCTAGAAAGTACAAACAATTACAGAAATATTTACACCCAGACAAATATGCAAACAGGTTTGTATTATAAAATATATTATACTTATTAAATTTAATTAACATATTTTACCAAAATTAAATTTTTATGCACTTTCAGGAATAAAGAAGAGCAAGAAATATCAGAAAAATATTCATCTCTGGTTAATGAAGCATACAAGACCTTATTAGAACCATTAGCAAGAGGTTGGTATTTTCAATATTGCTTACATGACAATATAATAATTATAATAATAAGTGTATATTGTTAAAATGATCATTTTAACAATATTCACTTGACTACAAGACCAATACAACTATTGAAGCTCCTAGGTCTGCTATTGATTTCTTTACCACATGAATTTAAATATAACCTTAAGGTTGCTTTTTCTAATGAGATAATGACTAAACCATATATTGGGGCTCAATATCCCATTAATAAGGTTTCTTCACTCTATTAATTGTTTGAGCTACTAATTTTTATGTAATATAAGGAAATAGAGGGTTTATTAGTTCCTGTTATAGAGGTAATTTTTTAAATAAGATTTATATTTATTCCAGGAATATATATGCTGCAGTTGCGGGGGAAAAGTATTCCGGAGAACACAGAGGTTGACCGAGAATTCTTAATGACCATTATGGAGAAGAATGAAGAAGTGGAAAATGCTGTAACAGATGCTGATATCATTAAATTAAATAAAGAAAATAAAGCAAAAATAAGTGATCTGCAAAAGAGAGTCTCAACTGCATTCTTTGATGGTGATTTAAAAAGAGTTATCAAATTATTGGGTGAAATGAAATACTATACTAGTATAGATAACCAAATACAAGCAGCTATTAGAAGTAAAGGAATTATTAGATAAATTAACAAATATCCATTGTGCTCGTATATGCTTAACAAGACACTACTTGGGACATAAAAAAGATATTTTGTACATAGAAATGTTTTATGAAATATAGAAAGTAATATAATTTTTTGTTATAAAAACCTTTTATTGACACCTGTTCCTAGGCTATTTTGTTTATGTTATTGACTAAAACAGTGTCAGGACATTGTGTTGTCACAGTTTTTACATATGTTAAACTAGTTGTACTATTTTTACGGGGGGAAATGCTGTTACGGATATCGCGTCCTCCTCGGGGGAGAGAAACTAGGAGTTGTCCTGCCCGTAAGCTCTCGAATTTTATATAACACCTAGCTGTTGCTCGCGACTTCGTCCCCGTCGGATCTATTTCTATTATTATGTTATAGTGAGTCAATCTTAGAAGATAGACATATACTGTCGCGGACTTTTTTTTAGATCATTTAAAGAGGTATAATTCTTTCGTACATATCATTTTTGTATCTTGAACCGTTTTCGCAGCGCACGCAAAGGAAGCCCTCAAAGATGAATCATTTTTCCCAGTTTTTTCCATATTTTCCATTATATCTTCGCTCCTATAAGTCGCAGCGTGATGTTATGTAGCCTCGATAAGTGGTCAATACAATAAAAAAAGAATTTTTCAATTCGAACCAGATCCTGAGATTAGCGCGTTTTAACAAACTAACAAAGAAACTCTTGAGCTTTATATATTAGTATAGATATAGATGTTCACGGAAAATACCGTAAACATCTTCGCCCCGGGGTTTTACTCGCATAATTTTCCATCCAGAAAAAAAAATTGTTAGCAAAAATCATATACAAAGTTAAGCATCAGTGCGGTTTTAGGTGACAAACATTAATTTTTGACTCCATTAGCCCTATAAAAATAATAGACTACAGGCCCATGTCCAAAAAATGGATGGGTCATAAAAACCACCAGGTGACGTAAGTAGGACGATATAAGAGCATAAAATAATAAGATTCAGCTCTATGCCGTCACTTGTAAGCTGTCCAACTGAGTGCTGGTGAGTGGGTGAGAATGGGTCATATATTTTTGTACGGCATTTTTACCATCGGTAAATCCATGAAAAATAATAAGAAAGCGCGCAGTGCCGTAA
>JADANM010006423.1:4685139-4716558 GCA_026213755.1 Eurema hecabe
GCCGGAATAATGGTCGGAATGAAAATGTGTTAAGAAGTAGTGCTTCACGTAAGGAATATCGCCGTACGCAAAAGCGTCTACTGCGAAATGTGTCCCTGGAAAAAAATAGATATAGGTATAACTTGTCAGAATTATTTGATGCTAAAATTTATTCTATATCATCTTATGTTTTTATGTCAACATTAGTTAAATGTTATTAAAAATTAACAAATTGAAGAGATAATAAAAACACCTGTGTCTCACCTGCAACAATTTTATAATTTGGAATAGCTTTACCAACACTGGATGTTTTATTTGATTTAGATTTTTCTGGCAAATGAAATTGTATGGAATCAACAATTTTCCTTGGAGAGTAAGAGCCAACACTCTCATTTTTTACCTTCGAAAACTGTGTGGCCTCAGACTCTTTGATTTCCATCCGTGGGGACATGGATCGATGTGAAAGCTTCCTCGGTGACTTGATAGTATCATTGTTCTTTCTACTGGCCTTGGAACTCTGAGCAGTAGTATCATGTTTAATAGTAGTTATACACAGATTTTTACTCATGTCATGTGACTCATCCTGTGCTAGATTATCTTTTGAACATCTAGCATCCTCAGTCAAATCCACAAAACCTTTTACATCAGATACCTTCTTGCCCTTTAACACATTAGTAAAATAACAATCGATTGACTTCTGTTTTAGAGGACCATTCACAGTCTTCCCATTACTAACACCTGCATGGGACACAGATTTCCTTTTAGATGTGACAAATTTATTTCGATCTTGAATTTTTCCTTTTAACAATTTATATTTTGATGGTTGTACAATGACATCTGACAGCTTTTCAGGAGCATTTGTGTTCAAAATAAGAATTTTATTTTCTTCACTTTTACTCTGATGTGACAGTTTTTGTTTTTTAATTTCAAGATTGACAGCTACAGACAGCCTCTTTGTTGGACTTGGCTCAGTTAGCTTGTAGTTCTCTTCTGTGGCATCCATCAAATTATTTGAATCTTCAACAATTTCACATTCAATATTCATAGCATTATTATCATTTGAAACAACTAATTGCTTAAAGCTACTATACTTTGTGCTTAAGTCTAGACTTTTGGAGTCATTAACAGAAAAACAAACAGAATAAGATGGTTTAATGTCTATATTGTAGACAATAGTTTCGTCACTCTCGGAGTTACCTCCACTTTTTAAATCTGTACATGAGGACAAAGATATTAATGAATTATTATTGTCATCTGATAGTATTTTTCTACATACTGGTTCGATAACAAGTGTGCTAAGTGACTGATCATCCTCTAAACAATTACTATTGTCAAGCACAGATAATTTGAGTGTTTCTTCATCATCCAATCTCTTGATTGGGCTTGTGTCTTTTCTTTGTTTGGTACTACATTCTGAATTATTCGGTTTATTTTCTTTACCTTTTGAAAAAACCTGAAAGAGATAATTGTAGCTTCTCAGCAAAATGTGCTAATATATTTTTAACTGTTATCAAAGCAATAAGAATAATTACCCTTCTCTTTGGTTTAGTTTTATTTTTCTTTAATGATAATGAACTGTGACTTCTTACGGAATTCTGTAATAACACATCAATATAAGCAATAGTTTAAAAAATAATTAAAAAGGTGTTGTTCTATATTTGTAATTATCAAAAAAATCTTAAACATTTTTAAAAGCTATAAGAAATGAAAGAATACCTTTCTTAAGAGCTTATATTTTAAACAAGAGTTTAAACAAGCCGTCTTATAGGTACTGCTTGTTTACTTTATAAAATAATCAAGTTTATAAGAAACAATCGAACCTGTGTTAAAGTGAAATCTAGACTAGTCTTTTTTATGGATCGAGGGTTTAATATTGACGGTACAAAATCATCAATATCATCGCTCATCTTCTAATCATACCAATTCATTTTTATGCTAGTATTTCTAGAATATATAAAGTGATGTTTTAATTAAGTTATGTGTTTAATTTCATTTCAATTCAATTGGTGAAATAGCAATGCTGTGCTGCTACTATGCTGCTACTGATACACACTAGAGTTTTTTTAGTTATCCACAAATATTATATCTTAAGCCAATTTCATAATCAAGAAACAATAAACACCATTTATTTAGTATTTACGTTTGAAGTTCGCACTTTGCTGAATATTATTTAATCTTTTTCTGCTGACATGCTGTCAATAATTGTCAATGTCATTCCTGATATATTGAGCGCGGTATGCGTACCTATCTCGAAATTCAACTAAAAGATAAAACACATTTTAAATTGAACGATTCAGAATCGAGCCAAAAATATTTGACGATAAAAATTCTACACTGTCTCATTAAATATTTATAAAACCTGAATGTAATTTTTATGCAGTATTTTTTACTGTAGATGTCATAACATGAGAAATAAATTTAAGTTCAAGATTCCTATTATGCATGTTTATTATTTAGTGCGTTATGTAACATTACCGTTTTTATACTACATAAGTATTGTAAATAATTATTCGTATAGAATATAAATATTTTGAGTTGACCGATGACTGATGAACGAGAGTTGACCACACCACGTTTTCAACAACGATATCGTTCATATTTGCTCAGCGCGTCATTGACGGTTGAGTCATTCGTTCTTGGCTTTAATTTCTACATCATTTTCATTTTCCAGTCATTCTAGTTTGAACCAGTGCGAAAGCAGGTTGCATTAACTTCACTTTATAACGTAAATTAAATTAATTTTTAAAAATGGAATTCGTAGACAAGAAGTACAAAATGGTCTCATCGGAGAACTTCGATGACTTTATGAAAGCTATTGGTGAGTATTATTTTATAATTAATTGTCTTTTAAGTTATTTCGCTTTATTATTTCTCTGAAAAGAAACGCCGGCCGGCTTTTGCCCGTTACGGCACGCGATGGTTTTAACTCTTTTTATCTTCATGTGTTTACTTCGTTTCTTATTAGATACATAAATACGGTTCCTTAGGACATACTCTGATTAAGTAGACCTGATTTTTCTAATAAAATAATGAAATTCTTATACACGAACACGTCATATTCCACGAGTGGACTACCCCCTTTATTGTGTTAAATTTTATAATTTAATATATTGTGAACATGTTTACTTAAAATATTATATAAATGCTAGTATTGAAAGCAATAATAATTTATGAGGTATTAATTTAATGAGCCAAAACGTGCAAAAATATTTGCAATGCTTGATGGGGTAGATGATAACTTATCAGTGATAAGTATGCATACTTACCTCCATAAAGTTAATATTTTTAGAATTTAAAGACTACAAATAGATACTAATAATAATTATTGTATGTATTAAGATTATCTTCTTGGGTGTTGTATAAAATAAATTTGTATCATTATTTTAAAGGTTTTATTAAATGTTAAAACTTCTAGGATTTGTTTTTCGAAAAGAGAAAATTGCATATTTTATAATTTTCCACCAGCATGTGGGAATATGTTGCAAGGTCATTTTATGTAATTACCACCTTCGTAAAATCGTGATATTTGCTTTTCGAGAAAAATGTCTTCTAACCTGGTAATGTAACATAGGTACGTCATTAAGGTAATTATTTATATTATTATCGTCTTAAAACCCAGGTATGCATTCAAATTGAAAACAAGACACAATTGGACGCGTTGA
The DNA here is from genome assembly GCA_026213755.1 of Eurema hecabe. Taxonomy (NCBI): domain Eukaryota; kingdom Metazoa; phylum Arthropoda; class Insecta; order Lepidoptera; family Pieridae; genus Terias; species Terias hecabe. The sequence goes on from JADANM010006423.1 coordinate 4,688,781, forward strand.
AGTCTTTGTAATTTGGTACTTAAATTGTCGTCATTGAATTTTGGAAACTATTTTATGTGCCTTATTTTTTATGGACACTATAATCTTTATAACTAATAAAAAATGCCAACCATGACCTAATAGAGTTAGTAGGATATTATTCCTTACGTTCCATTAAAGTTCATATGTAATTTCCCGAATACACGAGCAATACTGCACAGCAAAACTAGTATGTAGATAAAAACGTATTTACAGGTATATAGTCTTAAAGGTATAAAGTCCATAGACCATTAAAACAGAGCGCTAATCTTTTTCCATGTATAAATTTATGATGTTCAATACATCAACTTTATCTTTTATTCTATCGTAATAAATTATAGCTTTTATTGTTAAAGTATAGACTTTAAAAATAAAATAACTAAAGAGTTATTCACATTTATATGTAGTTACTTTAACTTGTTATAGGTTCTGGAAGCAGATTAATGGCTAGTTACAAACTTTAATTTTTAGTCATAGACTGATGATGTCTCGCTCGTAAATTTTGTTTTTTAATATTTTTGCAATATACAGAACACTCTTGTATATAAAAACAATCGAAAGTACTAGATGGTAAAAACGGAAAGCGTCAATTTGTTTTTCTTTACTTTTTAATCCTGTATTCAAAATGAATAAGAATTCAAATGAATAATACCTAGGTACTCCTTACAAAGTCTTAAATCTATAAAAGTGTAATCTTTTATTATAAAATCCTGGGATCTATTGCTTGCTAAAGGAAATGAATCGTTACAATAAAAACTAACCTTGACCGCAGTCCAGTATAAATTGCGTATAAAAAGTTGAAACTTCTATAGATATTGCAAGAAATTATCCCATTCGCCGTTAGCTGTAATAATGTGCATTTATAAGTCTGTAAAAACTAAGATGCTTCTTGTTCGAACGATACCTTGATAGCGTATCAATGGTCCTCTTTCAGAATTCATTATCTTTTATTAGCGCACTTAGCGATACAATTATTATACGACTTTATTTGAAGTAAATTATTATCGCCCGTTCTTTTGGAATTTTACTACTGTAATTACTGCTCTCGACAAATTATTACGTACAAGTACCTAGCGCGGATTACAGAAATTAGTAGTCGTATGAACCTCATTAATTAGTTCGTACAATAATGAAGAACTAGTATACCTATAGGATACCTACATAAATAGCATCAGTTTATGTAAGTATCCAAGCGTAATGTTATTTTATTTAATAACTAATAAAACAATGCACATAGACAGAGGAATTAACTAAATATTTTATATATTAAACTACAAGCTTACAGACTTGCTTTTTTCCTCGTATAAAAGTTCGTAGTTAAATTAAAGTACTATAAAATATGTGCTCATTTATAACAACTTATGTTAAAATTAAAATAAATAGTTGGACGAACTTAAGCTTTTTCGTTTCTTTTTATCACTTATCACTAACCAACCGGTTTGGCGAAAAATGAGCCGGATTCCGCCGGATGCATGTAAAAAGTGGCATGGTCCCTTTAACATGGTTTTGAAAGCTTATTGACAGATATTTTACGTGGATAAGTACTTATAACTGTGACGCTAACAAGATTTTCCTGTGCAAAATAACAAGGACGAAGAATACCTACAGTAAACAAATGCATTAAACGAAAAAGTTGCAAATCATTAATTAATTATTAATCGTTAAATCTCGACCTTAAAAAAATTTTAGGTTTTAAATTTATTTGAACAATGAACAGACATGACGGTGCAGTGTTACTCGGAAAAAATTCAATCTGAAACATTATATTGTTCAGATCTAAGCGATTTGGTGACATTCGATTCTAGTGGCATTCTAGCATCCGATTCACAATACCAGACATCTAAAAAATGTCAATGCAAAAAATGAAGATCGATGATTAATGTTTTTGTGAATTTTGATTTAAAATTAATTCTTTATTAGGTGTGAGGTACGTATAATACTCCAGTCATTTAAGCTTAAATTAGGTAAGAATCTCGGAATTCGAGATACCCAGCTTTAATGTTGTCAATATACTTACAACTATTGTACATACTTACAGACTTACAGCTGGGTATCTCGAATTCCGAGGTGAACTTACTATAATGACTGGACTATAAGCTTAAAGCGGTAGAACAATTTAACATAATTATACCGTGTTGATTTTAAACGATTCCTGTTCCCGTGGCAGTTCCCAGCAGAAGGAAAATTCATTTTTTTTAAACCTGAATCTTCTATCATTTATTGGATGATAAAACTTTGTAAATCACATTACATTCATACAAGCTCACATACTTTCGCATTTAAAATATACTTATGATTCATTTAAAACATGACAATTTCTATACAAAATATAAATCATAGTTTATCTAATCATGTTGTCACATTTCAGATTTAGCTCTATGAAAGTAAGATACCCTTATCAGGATGATGGGAACTTTTTCAAATGTTAAAATGACAGTTGGGATTACTTCCTCGTCTTATGCTTTAAATACCAGAACTATTTAGCATTTATTCACTATCATATTCATAGATTGCTTTTAATCAAACATACGCCTTTGTTAAAATACTACAATTTAATAAAATGTTTTCAATTATGATTTTGGTGTGACTCATTTAAATTTAATGTAGGATGTACATTTAACTTTATTATTTTAATGATAATAAAGCTACTGTTTAAAAATTTAAATTACAATATAACTTGCTTACTTTATTAGTTTGTTAATCAACTAAAAATGTTTCATTTGAATATATAATAGTAAAATTTAACATCAATATTCATGTAAACTTTACACGAAATATGACCAAGCGAATCGCATACTCATTAAGTAGACATAAACTTATATGTATGTAGTGTCTAACTTCAGGCTCATATTTAAGACAAAGCGTTTTCGTCCGAAACAAAAAAAATGCTATACGAACCGCATCGATCGTTCTAAGAAACATTTTCAAAACCCGTTTCGCAAAAATATATACTCCTAAAGTTGTATTTCGCTTTTCTTTATTTGCTTTTAGTAAGTCTTGCTGTGTAGATAAAAAAAACTAGAATAAGTATACTTATTCTTTTTAATCTAATTTTATACAGATATTATTAATCCTTGGTAACCTTTAATATCCATTTTATCTAATCGAAATATATTGATGTTTATACTAACAGTAATTATTTTATTATTTTGTATAGCAACTGCAGTAAATTATAAGTACTATGAGAAATTATTTAAGCTTCATATGAGATAAGGATTAGTTTACCTATTGCGTCATAGCTACTTACAAGAAATAGAATGACTATAGGTACCTAACTATCGATATGACTCAAAACTTTATTAGTATCAATATAATGGAAGTCTTTGAATAATATTATGGTTGAATTACTTTTTATTTATTAACAATGCATCTACGAAAAATCGTTAATGAATCAATGAACACAACAACGGATATATTAATGTAGCTATCGAAACTATTAGGACGGTACTTGTGATAATCAATCATAAATATGTCGAATGCGGGTAGTGTAACAATACAAGGAGCGGGAAGCATTGCTTAATTACGCTCGCATGAGAACATCCCGACGGGTTCGTGGCTCCCATTGGTAAGTCACAATTGTCCGCAAATCGACGCCAATCAGCATCAATTCAGTCAATAAGACGGTTTGTTGAGACTAGCCTGTAGGATGTATGCGTGTCCGGTGGGCCTACGATTCTGACACATGAATCACGATTTATGATGCACTCTCTCTGTTCTGTAGTCTATGCCAAAAGTACAAAGTCTATGTGCTTCACGTAATTTTTCTGTTATCTCTTGTTGTTTATCAAGTTTTTATATACAATGTTAAAGGTGTAAAGTCAATAAAATCGATATTCAATGTATACAGTATATCTTTATACGATGATATATACGATGCACTAAATTAACCCTCGATTATCTCTAAAAATAAATTGAAATCTAATATTGGCTTTACCTACGCCATTACATAAAAATTTAGTAACCAATGGACCAATGACTTGCAATATTTATGTTTTTATATAATCATAAACTTTGTATACCAAGGACCCCTTATTGAGCTTTTTATGTTTGAGCCGGTCATTTTAAAAAAACTTTCATACAGCTTATCATAATACTGATAAAAATATGAGTAATACATGAAACAAACACGGCTTGTTTTATTTGTAATGCTAAATATATGTAGGATCAATGTCCACACGCCAGTGTCACGGTAGGTGACCTAGCCAAGAGATATTTATAGATAACTATTTATTATAATATTTAACTTTGAACTTATGACAACACTTGGCTTAGTCATAATTACTTTCAATGTTCATATAGAAAGAGATAAAATATTAGATATTAAATATATCTTACAGTCAAATTCAAATATGTGCCGATCTATTCATCTTACCTAGATGCTAATAAGTCACCGGTACTTTATAAATTTATTTCATACTAAGAGTACGTGTAAGGGTAAATATCAATTAGAAGACGATCTAATATTGGGTATTATATTCCATAATCCATTATTCAATTAATTTGTCGGATGTTGTACAAATCTGTCATATCAAGATATTCAAAGACAGATTTATTACCTAACAAAACTTCAATATGAATGGACTTTCAATTGAAAAATTACGCCAATTTATAGGTCGTTGACCTTGACGTGGCACCACGTTGGTGTAGCCAATGGCAGTACGCCGCGCCCACAAATCAACCAATGAAAAGCTAGCTTGTATTGATTCATCTGCGCCTGATAGATGCTTGCGGATTTAAATGGACCCACATGGTGGATACTGATAAACTACGCAGTTTTTACAAACCTGTTGTTAATACAACAAGTTTCAAGTTTACGAGCTGAATTTGACCTACTGAACGACAAATTGAGGATGTCTTTAAGAACGTAAAAGAAACTTAAAATGTCTACAAACGGGCTTCGCATTCCTTATTTGCGATAATTTATTATTATGCAAATACTTTCCAGTATTCAAGCAAAACCACAAACCATTCAGGCATAGACTGATTACATGCTGGTCACAATATATCCCTTAGGGCCACAGACTACCGGTTCGTCGATCGCATTTCGCGCCAAAGGTCTTCCGCGTATTATATTCGCTTACTAATCTATGAATTATGACAGTTATGCCTCAGGGGACGACATTGGATATAAGGAATGCGGTATTGCAGCGGATATTCTATTTGATGCGCTTGTTGAGAGTCAATGAAGTCTTATTTCTGCATAATAGATCTAAGACTTATTATATTTACTAGAAGGAATTTCCAATGGCATCTTAACTGTACAATGCAACCTCTTTATTTTTAAATAAAGATCATAGATAATTAATTTAATGTTTTTAATCTTTGACTTCTTTGCGTCAACCTGATTATCTTGACAAAAGGAGTCTGGTTAATTGCATAAAACTTATTTTTAAGATTAATTTTTATAACTTAATAATAAACTAAGTAACAAAATGTTATCGTTAGACGGTGATTTAAACCTAACGTTAGGTAAAAAATATAAACTTATTTCTTCGGACAACTTCGACGAATTCATGAAAAAACTTGGTAGGTAATGATATGATTTTTTTTTGGATATTTGGAACTGTATCCAATATAATTTAATATTCAAACGAAAATCTAAATTCCAGGATCATAATTTAAAAAAAAAACTATCGTTTAAATATTGGTTGAAAAATTCCTATTCATTTTAAATAATAAATTTATAACAACGCGTCTTGTACTGCTGAGATTTTTTACAGCTTTACTTAATATGCTTATAGCTAGTATGAGTGATTAGAATGATTGTTCATTTTTCCATTTTTTCAGGCGTCGGTTTGATCACCCGCAAAGCTGCGAACGCAGTTACTCCTACAGTAGAACTGAAGAAAGATGGCGACTCCTACCTCTTAGTGACGTCATCAACGTTCAAGAATACAGAGTTGAAGTTCAAGCCTGGTGTAGAGTTTGACGAGGAACGCCCCGATGGTGCAAAGGTTAGTTAAATTATTTATATGTACTATGTAAATTCCTACAGTATAAAACAAGCTCAGTTACGCTAGAATCGCCAGCTTACAAAATTTTAAAATCATACGCATAATTACGGTTATTTTTGCACTCACGTGTGAATTAAGATTTATGTAACACATGTCTAAATTCATTATAGACAATATCTACTGTGTATGTTTCTTTACTTTTATAGACGAAACTGACGAACTATTCGATATTTACATGAAAATGTGTAATGCAAAATTAACTATAATTTGGAACACTTTTTCGTTAACTTAAAATTTTAGTGTTTCGAATTTTACCTTCACAAATTCATTTCTTGAAAGATAAGCGTTATTATATAATTATAATATTTTCCAAACCATTACCCGAGTAAGTATTTTTTGTTTCAAATATTTAAACAAGAAATGTTATGAAGATTGATAATGTTATTCACGAAGCTTATATTATCTAATTAAATTTAATTTCGTAGGTACTTTTTACGTTGAATAAGAAATTGATGTAAATTTTAACATTGTTTTTTTTTAATCTTAGAAGTGATAACCTATACTTATATCATCATTACATAGTATAATACAAAGACGCTTTCTTTTGTCTGTCCCTATGTATGCTTACATGTTTAAAACTACGCAAGCAATTCATGCGGTTTTTTGTATCAGATAGCGAATTAAAGATGGCGTAAAAATGCAGGAAAAATCACGGGCCGTAGCCAGTAAAAAATAATAGTATTTAGTTTTATTACGAAATAGAAATAAATGTAAATTATTATATTATCGTAGTATATCCTTATCGATATTAAATTTACGACATTACTGTCTACGTAAATAACTTGGAAGGGTTACTTACTATTACTATAATATAATATGAAATTAAAAATTAAAACTGCTACCACTGGTTTGCTTGCTACATATTTGGATCGATACAAATAAAATTGCGTGACGAAGAGAACTATACCTACAAAAACCTCTATTTAATGAGTTAATAATGTTTCATACATTTTTTTTGTATCAGAAAATTATTGATTAAAAATAATAGCTACACTGCGTCACAAAGTAGGTACTATAGTTGGTAGGTAGGTGTAATGTACAAGGCCTATTTGGCCTAGCCTAGCCTATTTGGATCTGAAATAAGTGTAGTCGAGGCAAATAACATCGATATTTATGGGTACTTATTGTCATGTGTTCTTTATCCTCATTACAGTTGCAAATAATAGTTTGTCACTCTTACATAATATTGTAGATACAATTAGGTAAACATATCGAAATATTTGCTTAAATTTATAATATTACAGGTGAAAACCATATGCACATTCGAAGGCAACACCCTCAAGCAGGTGCAAAAGTGCGATGATGGTTCCGAGGTGGTATACACGAGAGAATTCGGACCCGAGGAAATGAAGGCTGTAAGTTTGAATGATATTATTACGTAATTTACTTCGCGCTATTAAACTGTAATCCCACAGCCCACTATTAATTCCGATTCGATATTCAATTACCTACCTATATATTCATTATTAATTTAACAATTTGTATGATATATCTCGGATACGTTTGTATGTATTGATATTATATAAAAAGATATTTTTTAATAAAAAATAATACTTTAGAATAAATAATTAACAATATGTAGTTCTAGAATCTAGATTATCTCTTCTGTCACAAATTTCTTAACTACCTAATTACAATTTTAATTTTAAACGATTTATATAACTCCAGTACTTAAGCAAAAAAAAAATATGATATATATATTGTATCCTGTTTAATCTGTAAATAGGTTTATTTTATAGGTTATAGGTTGATAATATAGGTTATTACTTTGTTTATTTTGACTAACTTCTGTATCGAATGTTTAAGGTAATGACCGCCAAGGACGTGACCTGCACCAGAGTGTACAAAGTACAATAAGCTGGAAGACTGCTAGGCTGTGCCTCGACTATTTGTCCTATTTTATATGCCTTTATTATTTAGCACAACTACTTTAAGATCCAAATAACTCTTTGTCTTACATGCTTTGTATCAGCACATGTGTGTTGTATTTATTGTATTAGTTGGAAGCCGAATGCAAAATTATGTTGTATAAGTTCTCAGTGTGTATTTAAATAAATAGTTTTGTAAAACACATTGTTTTATTCACAAGTTAGGTTTTTATTTCTAATTAAGCTTAGATCATTTATACCTTACTAATTCTTTTATACAGTCACTACTTTTCCTAACAAGTCTGTATTAGAAATACATCAACCCCTGACAAAACGCAAGCAAACTGAACGCGTAACAGTCCTTTCACACCTAACAAGACCTGGTGATCTTGAAGATCTGTACTGATTTCCATCAAATATAGCTGAAAACACTCGATGGATATACCTTTCTAACAAAAAAAACGCATTAAAGTAGGATCATCCGATTGGGAGCTACTTTGTCTCAGTATATACGTCACATACACGTCAAACTTACAACACCGCGTCTTTTTTGCGTCTGGGGTCAAAAATAAAAGCATAAAATTTAGTATACTATCTTTAAAGACGTTTATTTTAAACTAATTTTACTAACTTATAGCCACTTTTACATGAGTCACAAAGTTAACTAAAATAATACAATATACAATAACCTTTAGGGGAAATCCGTATTGTTTATCATATACTCTTTACGGGAACTGTAAAAATGTTTTCCATTTGTACTTTAAATAGATACTTTTCGAGCTGCGGGACTACAACATAACATAATTCATAAAAGCGCAAGCCGACTAGTGTTCACTTTCGTAGAAGAGTCTTGGAAGGTGCCCGTGACCCTTACCTTCTACGATAAGACTAAACACTGCGGTTTGGGTGGACAGTACGAGTCCGACATGAGTCACATCCATGGCACTTTCTCTGACGTCCATGGGTTTTTATAAAGATTTTAACGTTTAAAAAAAACCTAAGTAATCATTTTATCACTACATTACACAGTATTAAACTGTAACTTTTCCTTGTCCTTTTTAGCGGATATTGACGTGGTTCTAAATAGTCGTGGAAAGAGGAGGTTTTTATAATATATGCCAGCTACTGCCGGAAAAACATTAACTATTACAGCAACTTCTTGTCATCACGACATCAAGATTAAAGACAATTATAAAGTAGAAAACATTACTTGTTCTTCTGTAAACTTATTAACTTCTAAAGGCCCGTTGAAAGTAAAATAAATGACACATTTTACTAAGCAGAATGCAAATATTATTTTGGACCTTTAATAGTGATAATTCATATTTTAACAACCTCACTAACAAAGAAAAAAATCTAAATATTTAACAGTTTTCTCCTATCGTAAAAATCTGTGTAAAAAATTTATTAGCAAAATTAATAGATTTTATTAATATAGAGTACTTTATTTTAAAAGCAACTAGAGTTTCTTCATCTATTTTTGTAAAGCTCTTAAATAGCTTGGAGCTTTCTTATTTTCGTTACAAGCATCTTAAAAGTTTTTTCATTTAATGATTTAATTATATTAGCTTTTTATATAGTAATTATTATTTCAATAAGGAAATAATATATCCTCCAATGCTCTTTAGTTATTTACTGATTACATCGGATATGTCTAAATTTTCCTTTCGGAAGTGTTATAAAGTATAATATACAATGCCATCTAGCGATACGTAGCCGAATGGAAATCTGCCATCTAGCAACAAACAAGGCATAATAAATTCTATTCAGCCCTAGATGGCACGTTTACAAACGTTCAGAAATATTTTTAATAATGTTTGAGGTTTTAGAATAAAGTATTTATTAGTTTTATTACTATAAACCAGAAGGTATAATTATGCTTTCATTTAGCTTCAAATATATTAATTAATTAGTAGTAATTTAAAATGTTAAAAAAGTACTTTTGATTCTTGAACGTTACACATACATTCACTTTATAATTTAGATTAAGCGACTAAAATGAGTGGCATGTCATGCAGTTTTAGTTCTATCGCAAATGTAACTCTTTATTTTTCCGGGTAATAAAGTGCTTTTTACTGCAGCCTACTTGTGTAGTAGAGCTTGTTTTAGTTTATTCAGTGCATGTTAAAGTTGAATACGTTTTGGCAACGCCTTCGTATTTGTAACGCGATTTACATCTGTCAAAGTATTTCTTTGATTTGGAAGAGATTACGATTCGCGATTCGATCTCAAATTATGAAGTGATTCTTTTACCTCCGATTTTATGTGATGCATTATTCTATCATATTGCGGATGTGTTCCAGTATTTGTTTTTTACGTGAAGTGGTAAAAATATGTGCATAATGTTTGAAATTTGTGGAGTTCTTATGTGCAGTTAGTTGGAGGCCTTTTGAGGATTATCGAAACCGTATTTGCGTTATAAATAGGCACCAGTAAGTAAATATTTATTCAACTTAGCTTGTAATGCTAGGTGAACTGATAAATATCATTCTCACTTACGTACTTAGTTTATCACAGCTACAATAATTGCTTTTTTACTACGAATGTTAAAAGGATGAAACTTTGTTTGGTATGATTTCATAACGAATAATATATAAGAACAAAATTATGAATAAATGGTCCTTCTCTTACAAACGATAGGTAATTAATTATAATTTTGAATTTCGCTACTAAACATGTACAAATAATAAACACAATACAATTTATGAAATAATAATTAGTATTAATACTCAAAACTCAAAATTAGTAGTAGGTATTATTAGTTTCCAATATATGTATTGTAGAATTAGGTAGTTTAAAATCCGGCTTTATTATTAAATTGTTAAAAAATAAAATAATTTATATATATCATTTATCTAATATATATCATTTACTATACAAATATCATTAATTATACTTCAAAATTAAATATGAAAGTAATTGCTACCTACAGGAAATATAGATTTAATTTTCAAAAATGTCATTAAAATTCCTATGTCACATGTAACGATGTAAGAAGATTCTAGATGACGGGTTTATACATTATTTTAACTAAAACAAAGAATTGTACATAAATACATGTATTGAAAAATTCATCATATAATATTTCTTATAAGAAATTAAGAAGGTTTTGAAGTTATCTAGTTTCTGGTCTTCATACTTACAGTCATAAGTCCATACCTAAACAATTCTCCAAAAACCCTTTTTTTTACAAGTTAAGATAAATAAGTAAGTCTTTTATTTTTTGAACATTTTCTTAATTTTTTCACTTATATAATAATTATACATGTTTAAGTATTTAATAAGCATACTTTTAAATTACATAGGTAAATAAATTATTTTAAGAAATCACATTTTAAACCCATGGCATTATAAATATAAAGCCAAGAAGAAAATGATAAAGTAATTAATATTACTATTATGTCCCGCTCATTGTTTATACATTGATATTCCTTAGGGGAAGTGGCCATGTTAGGCTTATCAATTGTTCAACCGATGGCTCAAAATGGTTGTGGTGAACAAAATGGAAATATTGTTAGATGAATAACAATTTACTTTAATATTTTTATAAGAAAGCTTCATTCTATATTACACTAAAACATAATAAAAATAGATAGTGAAATTGTATCTAAATATATTCAGAATTATAATATATAATAACATTGTTGAAAGTTCTCCTGATATTATAATAGATAATTATTATGTTTATTGAAGGAAAAAAGATTTTCCTACAAATTTAAACACAAAACTGTTACACACTAGCTGTGTCCCACAACTTGACTATCATAAAACTTTTATGATAGCCTAGTTTTTTTTATAAATTTTCTGTACATATCTCGCAACTGCTAGTCATATGCAATGAATAAAAATTAAAATTGATTCATTAGGGCAGATGTATTCTCTAAACTAATAGTTTGCAGTATAGAAGGGCTTACAATTACTTAAATTCACGAAGTTCATCTTCTCATAATACTAGCAAAGCCTCAAAGGTTTTGCCCTTTTGATTCTTGTTCTTGTGCCAATACAAAATATTAAAACATGTTCTATGTGTTAATCTAAGCCTTAAGGTAAGGGTCCAATCTGTCTGACTTCAACTGACTTCATTCAGTACCTTTTGCGCTTCCAACTCCCTTACTAATAAGGTTAGAATGGATCAAACAATGCTTATAAATAACTGTGTAATTCGCCTGCATATAATCTATAGTGTAGTAAGTTTGTAGTGTTTAAATGGGATAATATTTTAAAAACAAATAACACACAATGTTGTACAAATACACCTTTATTTAAAAAACTAAGGACAAAGAGAAAGTTAGTGTTTCGCCAGTTTAATTTCAAGCTGATTTCTCTTTACAAAATTCAATTGATTATTTTAATTGTTTTTTAATGTGGAGTTATTAAGCATGGAACATTTTTACATTTACATTATATGTATTTTGACATATATAATTAATGCTACTGCATTATTATATGGTTGAAGGTACACTTGGCTGAACAATTTCTTACTTCTAAGCTTAGTAGTGTAATCTAACTCGACTAGGGTCTAGGGATCACGGGCATTCACATCTGACGGCCGGGAGGGATTGTATATCGATTTCGACGCGCCGCGGCAGCCTACTCGCGAAAATATAGTTACTGTATTAGCGCTAGGCTTATTAGTCCATTAATATTATTTATATTATTATTATAAGTTTATTGATAGCCAGCATATATTATATTAAAATCTCAGATTAAAATATAGTTTTTAACAGGTCGATAGAAAGTTAAAGACTGATCACTGATCAGGTATCTGTATATTTCGTACGTCTAGGTTATAATTGAAATTACTTTTTATAATGTTGTAACATATTAATTGAGACGATCTTAGGAAAATGCGAAGATATAAAAACTTAGTTTGTATGATATTCAACTATTCTGTTGTAAATCATGATAATATTGTCGTTCAGAACGAGAACTTTACTAGTGTCTTATTCGCCTTCAGACAGACGCTTGAAGAGTTTCTTATGCCGGTAATATAAAGCGATAAAGATAAATTTATATTTTTGAAAGTGTAAGGATATGATGTGATATTATGGCTCAAACGCGAGGTGTGTTGCCCTGTTCCCATTTCCTTTGTGATTCATTTTGAATTTCCGTAATACAAGAGCATATAACACAGACAGACACGCATATTAAATAATTTGTTTATGTTTCAAATACCTGGCGTTAAATAGGCGATTTCAGGGCATTTAAGGATGTGTATTTTTAATTAATTACTGATTACATTTTGTAAGATCTAAATATACATCGTTTTATACTTCGGTTTTTGTTTAACAATGCGATGGTAAGAAACTGAGCAGGAGATTCGCATGATGTTAATCGATCACCTCCACGCATCAACAATCGTAAAAGTAAATGCCTAACGATTGTGTTGCCGTCCTGCAAATTAGGGAAAAAGTTAATGGTTTGTGATAAAAGGGAATAAAGCATAGGATCAAGAAAAATAGGCCTGCGTTTTCTCAGTCACCGAATAAAACTATAGCTATAATATCACGATGATTTTCTGTGGGAGAGAGAGCCGGCCCAATTCCGACTAACGGCATGGCTCTGCTACATAATATATATCCATATTGACATATAATTTATATAAAGTTGTCTCCTATCAAATCAAAATAACCGTTCGAAAATATATATTTAAGAGGCGTGGAGAACGTCAATTATTGTAATAACACTATCTCGATTATTGCGGTGTTAGAGTTATCATATATTTTCATACTGTCGCAATGCAGATACGCTATTGCGAGTAAGCCACTATCTGAATGAGCTTAAATGTATGCCTAGTGTGAAATTAAAGTATCTGTTTCCATGATCCACTTTTCAGGCTTTTACTTTGCGGGATTTTCAGACTTCGCAAAAGGATTCATTATCCACTTTTGAAATTTGTAAATGTCCGCATAGCATGCAATTCTTTAAATCATTGTTACCGTTTTCGTTTCACACATACTATATGGTGGTCAAAGCACACAGACAAACATAATTTAGTTTTTGGGATAGGCCTTTTTCGGCTTACAGCCATGTTCTTGGATCCTAGGAGCTGCCAAAAACGTTCTTTTAAATCCTATACTAAACATTTAACAGTCCGGTTTTTTCTATCCACTTCTTCATATTCTTTAAACGAGCTGTTCTCCGCGAGTTTCATCGTATAGTTTCTATTCCCATGGCACTATTCTACCAGATCTTAGTATGTGCTAAGTAATTTACGTATTTTGGCAAATCCATTGAGTAAAGAAGAAACATTACATGCATACGCATGATAATCTTATAACCGATATCTGCCGAGAAAAAAATTGTTTCACACTGTTTCGTACTACGAATTACGATTCATTTGGAATTTTCTGTAAAGGTCGTTCTATCGCATAAAATGCGAAGCGCGTATAGTATTTGTGTTATTTTCCTCTTAATAAAGGACAATTTTAAAATAAATAGCGCACATGTAATAAATAATTGTTTAGAATTAATAATAATATCTACAAGTTTTCCTTTAAATTTAATATAATTTATTTAGGTTTACTTTGGTAATTCTGTAGTATTTTGTTATTTTATTTAGTGTGTATTAATAATATTATATTACTTTAAGTCGATTTGTTATTATATGATGATAATTACTTTACGCTTATGTTGCCAGGATTTAATAAACTCGTAAATGTATAGCAATTTAACAAAATCCAGTTTTTGTATGGATACTTTTCACTATTCAGCATAAATTCTGTAACATACAAGTTTGTATGTATCCGTTACAATGGCATAAATTCCTTTTAAATCCGTTAGACACTTTCTTGTTGACCTTCGTTTTAGCAAGTTTCGTTTTTTTATATTTAGATTATAGAAGGATAATTCTATTAAAATGCCTTTCTCTTCCTTTGATCTATGTAGTTCATAGATAAAAAATACAATAGTTATCGTATAAAACTTCCTCTCTTCCGCAACAGCTGGTGCGTTGACCCCGCACGGAAGCGTGCCCCACGTCCATCTAACTGTGTCCAATGGTCAGCTGGTGTCATCTTTTTTTATTTTATTATATGTGGTCTAGACTGCATAAGAATAACTATACTCATAGAATTCTAATCACCACTTAGTGCATAGATAGTACATAGTACACGGGAATAAACTGACATTTTCGATAAATCGCTTTTAAACTGTTCTTTGTTTTTGAAGAATATCTAAAAAAATTAATACATGTATAGAATTTTTTTTAGTCGAATAAATATCTTGAAGCCGAAAATCATTTTAATTTACACCTGTCCAATACACGTAATATTACGTGTATTCAATAGTACGGTAATATAATATTACGTACATAGATTGTCAGCCAAATCACGGAAGTAATAGTTTCGCATAATGTGAATATTATAATGTATTCGTAACAGCTGCCTACTTCCTAGATATTACCTGCTCTTATCTTTTAAACGCATGTTTCGATACTTCCATTATGATGAATAGACTTATTGATCTTCATATATTTTTTTGTTTTTGTAAAAAAATATTGTGGTATAAACGTAGATAACATGGAGTATTGAGGTAAAAAGTCTATCCAAACAAACAGGTGGCGTATTATTAGATCCTCTATTATTAGAACGAGAAAATCACGAAAGATTTACATTTTATACGGTGTTAAATTATTATATTCACATGTATGTAAAATCTTAAGTAAATTCACATTTTTAAATGTTATTATACATATTTAAATATATTTATTTCGATTAGGGAAATAAGGAATAACGTATTATAATTCTACCCAACTTTTGAAAGGTGTTGTGGACAATAATGTAATGTCTCGCATTTTGTATTAAACATGAGTCTGGAATACATTAGCTAGGGAATAAAAATTCAAGAGTTGCTTTCGAGATCTATTTCTAGGTATATTTGTGTCACCCGGTAATTGAAAGTTAGTTGTTGTTGTGATCAACTGATTTTATCTAATATTATTAAATACTAGATCTGTTCTGACATTTACTAATGTTAAATCCGATTTCGTTTCTTGATAATTTTGGCATTAACATAATAGACTTAATAGCCCAGTCATATTAGGGCTTTCACCTCGGAATGAAAGATAATAAGCTGCAAATTGGTATGAACCTTTGTTTTGTCATTCTAAATGTTGTCTCAAAAGTCACAATCGTTATCGTGTCCGCGTCTCAAGATATTCAAGGTCAAAGGTCACAAAAATCGGTTTTTCGCGAATATCTGGCTTCCTATCGGTTAAATGAGATTTGCATTTATTATAAAAGTTGTAGGCTATAAAATTCCCTATAACTTTTGTTTAAACTTTTTTTTCATACGACCAACCGTTCTGAAGGTAGAGCGCGAAGAGTGCACATCGTACAGTCATATACGGCCTGAGCGTCAAGCGTGAGTTATGGTTATCAGTACGTTATAAAGTCAATTATTTACTTGGAAATTATAATTATTAAACAATGCCCATTATTTATGTACTAACTATTAATTATTTATATTTAACTATTTAAGTATAAAATATTATTAATTCTGGATTATATATTTTAGTTTTATTTTAAGTTAAAATGATAGTAAGAGTATATATTTTACACATATTTTTATTTATTATTAAATACGGCATAATATACATTTATCAAAATGTGAGTTCAAATATCAAAAGTATCTTTGTTGATTTTAATTGTAATGAAATTGGAAATGGAAGCTAATTATCTTCTTCTTCTTGTCGCTCAAAAATGTTCGATTCATTGTCATCATCCTCATTATCTGTCATGTTCATCTCCAAACCTTCCAGAATATCGGGATCATATGTATTTTCTTCATCGGGATTACTTGGATACAGTGAAGCGTTGAGGCAAGCTTGTCCGTTGCACTGGCCGCAAGCTAAAGAACATTGTAGCCTTGATTTTCTGCATCCACAGCGGGAACCACAACCATTTTTGCAATTGCAAAATATTACGTTTAGTAGTTCGGCTGGTGCTGGAGGTAATAACGTTCGTATGGGCTCCAGGATTTCATTTTCAAGCATCCAGCCCCATTCTTGAGGTTCTAAGTCCTTCCCTAACCGCGTTTGAATCTGGTAGTAGACACGTTTTATGTGTTGATGAGCTGCTACACTTGTTGGTGGAAGTGTTGACAGTTGTACAGGTTTATTTAGTTTTGTAAATTTCCAAGTAAATAATTGACTTTATAACGTACTGATAACCATAACTCACGCTTGACGCTCAGGCCGTATATGACTGTACGATGTGCACTCTTCGCGCTCTACCTTCAAAACGGTTGGTCGTATGAAAAAAAAGTTTAAACAAAAGTTGTAGGGAATTTTATAACCTACAACTTTTATAATAAATGCAAATCTCATTTAACCGATAGGAAGCCAGATATTCGCGAAAAACCGATTTTTGTGACCTTTGACCTTGAATATCTTGAGACGCGGACACGATAACGATTGTGACTTTTGAGACAACATTTAGAATGACAAAACAAAGGTTCATACCAATTTGCAGCTTATTATCTTTCATTCCGAGGTTGACCCCTTTTTTTACCTAATATGACTGGGCTATAAATATAAGCTAAGTAACTAATATAAGTATATTGCCTATTTATTATTTCATATTATTTTGGTCAAGAAAGGTGTGTACCTACTATTATCTGTCATAACCGTTTGTTTCAACTTGAAGTCGTAGTAAATGTCGAAACTTGAAACAATACAGTGATCAGTGATTAATACGATTGTGTATCCCCTTCCACGGCGCAAACAGGTTGTTTCAATAATAAGCAATTATATGGATCTCTTTGCATTGTAGTGAATGGGTGAATTAACTTGAGATTATGTAATCGGTCAACGAACTCGACACGTTGAGTGCATTGAGCAAAAAGCTGATATGTGTTTGCATGACAGCATTTGATGGATCGCCAGCATCTTTCAAAATTACATGACGCTTTTGGGTTAAACAACTTGCAAGTGACTTTTTCGTAAGTAAACTTAAGTAATAATAATCGATACGTAAGTTTACTTACGAAAAAGTCACTTGATAATCGATATATGGTTCGAATTGAAAACATACAGGTAAAAGTTTGTATGTTTGTTAAATTGTAAGGGGTAATCTCGGGATCTACTAAAGCGTTTTTAACAATTCTTTCACCAATAGAAAGCCACATTATTGCTCAGTGTCATAGGCTATATAAAAAACCGAAAAGGATAATTAACATTATGCCCAACGAAGTGGGCACGGGTCGTGTTAATACTATTTCAATAACGTACCTATACTCGTAATATAATACACCAAAATTAAACACATAACAATCTTAGGCTTGGACTTGCATAATATGCCTAAATGAGGATGATAATATACTATAGAGTATGCACAATACATTGTATGAATCATGGACATGTTTCTCGTATTAGTAAGCATTTTAAAATAAACATGGTATGTAAACACAGTACGTTTACTATCTCCGTACAAGTAACATATACACAATCGGTCGTTAAAAAGTTATTACATAGTGAGGAATACTTGTACCAGTCTTACATCTGTGTCAATAATGAATGTTAAGGTCACTCTTTCAACCGGTGATGACTGAAATAATAAAGGTTTTTATTTAATCTTATTGATTTGATATGAATTACATCTGCTCGTGTATGTTTTTCTTTTGATTCAAAGAATATGTATTAAGTATGATATTTATACCAGAACGAACATCCAAATATCTATGCCCATAATGTGTAGAAGGTTACGCGTTACATAAAAATACCTAACAAATAATCTGTAATAGGTGTTAGATATGGATAATGTTTACAACATACTGTATATACTATGTAATTTATGTTCAATTTTTTCCGCGTATTTCTTTAGTGTGAACAAATGTTTCAACATATAAGCGTTTAATCCACGATTGAATAGTGAGAGTTAACGTAAGATGAAATGTTTTTGCGCGCTAACTCGTATTGCCAAACATGGAAGCATTCATTTGCGAGGTAATTAAGGCGGGTCGGTGCATTCCGTTCCAGGGCTGTCGATGAAATATTACAGTTGAATAAAAACTCATTGCTTCGTTTTCAAGAAAAAAAGCTCCTAATTCAAGTTAGTTCTAAGTTAATATCGTACCTAAATTAACGTTATGTTATTTTGTTTTTTGATTTTGACATGGTTTTTATGAAAACAAATTTAGAAAACTCGCCTTTCTTAATATATTATAGCTGTTTAAATAAATTATTCAGTCTTCCGTGAAATATTTGCTACTTTAGGTAGCAAACTAGTATTAGCACGTGCATGTTACTCTGTGTACTTTGTTGTGAGGCTGTATATTTTTAATATTAATGACCTAGCTGGCAACCCTATTTCGGTCCATTGTTGCGTGTCGCGTGCGGAATACTTTCGCATTGTGTTCTCGCATGTGGGGGCCGCTTTTGTATTCAGCTTAGAACTTTGGATGGAAACGGCTTGTAGATGTTCCATGCATTGTACAAATCAATACACTATATGACAAACTTGACTTATTGTTTTGAAACATTTCATTCATTCAATCACGTTAAGAACTCAATAAATTTCATTCATTCTACTGAGCGACATAGTCTTTGTTTCAACAAACTTCAAAAGGAGGAGACAAATCGAATGTATGTTTTTATTAATAGGGATTGTATAATCGTTTTATAAAGAATGTTAAACGACTAGTTTTTTACCATCCAAGAAAACATCTTACATAATTCATAAACATTCATAAATAAAATATAAAATCACATTTTTCCGATCATATTTCTCGACGTTGCTAATGGTTATTGGGGATGCATTTTTTGTCTTGTAAAGTGCATTGTTTACAATTTATAACGCATGTATGAGACGTGAGATGTATTTTATCTTTAATGGATGAGAAGGGCCGCTGATTAGCGCAATTGTGTTGTGATCGTAAAAGCGTGCACGGATACACTTTTTCTTCCACGCCGCCGTATTGTGACTCACGGGCTATATTTATAAAGCGATAAATTTATGTGAACAGAAAAAATTAAATGGTGCCTATTTTTAACTCGAACTATTCTAGTCTGGACGCAAAATTCAATAGTTTGACGATTTTGATATTGTGTTATGTGTAAAAATGAAATAATAAAGAGCATTGCTTGCTTGCTTTGGATGTTTACTTTCAATAATATTAAAATACCTATGATAGTACTATTTGAATTTGTGCTAGTAAAATTTCATTTCTACCGTGAGAGAAAAGAGACAATATAGTGCCAGTGTAAAAAGAAGTACAATGTCACTTTCCGTCTCATATACTAGCATGGAAAGAAATGAGAATCCCGTCTTTGTTCCGTTGTTGTAAAAGTTAATAGTGTCCGCTTTACGTTGCTTCTTAAATTCATGTTCAGCTGCTCGCTTGCCGTCCAATTAGTCTGATGACGCAGTCCAATTGCGAAGTTATTAAGCATATGAGATTTAATTATGTGAGAGCATCCGAAGTACGGGTGCATTGACGCATAGCCGTTTGCGCGCCATATGACTTTGATACAAACTAGTATAGTAACATAGTAACGTCATTCCTTTTTAGGTTGTTTTGGTGTTTAATCGAATAAAATCTCACAGTGTTCCATCATTACTGTATAAAATAATAATTAAGAAGCTTCGTTCACACTGTTCCGTAACGACATATTTTTAGACGACGCGACAAAATTCACATTCAAGTTGAGAATTCTTGGGACAGACAAGGAAATTTTACTTTATGCTTTATTATTAGATAACTAATAAACGTTGGCGATATTTTTCCACTTATAAATACATGATATAGGAGTTACAAATGACGCGACTTCTTCGAAAATTAGTTCGCGAATTTTCTAACATGAAATCAAAGTGGTTGCGTGTAAGTAGTAGGTAAATAAAGCAGCTTAAACTAAACATCGAGAAGCTCCTTAACCGTAGGAACTCAAAAAGTCAAATTAATAAGTGCGATGTCACAGTCTAATTTCAGTTCATTAACATATTGAATTGTTAATTGGGTGAGAGCTTTGAATACAAAATGCATTGACGCATTAAGCTCCATATGACGCTGGCAGGCTGTCGTCATCGCTGTCCCAACTTATTAATGTGTAATTTAGTTCAAACTATTGTAGTTACCGGCTTGTTACGTAACTCAGGTTGTTTTACTCTGTTGCTTTGATTAAACTTTGTCATTCTCGTTTGTAAAGTTATTTATAGGTTGGGTAATTGTGTAGTCCGTGGTTATTTTATACTTTTCTTAAATATTACTTATATATGTATAGCTTGATAGAATATTTATTGATATCGTCATGTTAAATGTACGACAAGTTTAAGGGTACACAATAAATTAAATAAAAGAAGGTATCCTACATTTACAAGTCGATCTTAAAAATAAAATATAAATCCTTAATATTTTTTGTTTCACTTTTAAATTATTATTATTCATTTAAATACTTATAATGTAATTCATTAACGTATTATGTATTTCATTTAATCGTGTTAGTGACACCATTTTTATCTCGAAAACGACTATCATTTTTGCTTTGTTAGATTCATCTGTTCAATAGAATAATAAATATTAATATAATTAAAAAATAACGCATGTAACGGCAAAAACCGCGGGACACAGTACATTTATAACATAGGTATTTGACATAAAAGGTCATTTAATACAGGGATAGTGTAAAAGTCAAAGGTTTGTTTTATCAAACGAGACGAGTGAATAGCTTACTAACGCAATTAACCTTGTGCGTAAGGCTTCATACATGACAATACGACCTCCAATTTGGATTAAGATAATTTATTAGGTTAGTCGCATTTAATCTCTTTTTAAGTAGTATTAAATTAACTAAAACTATTTTTTAATTATGTGAAGAATTTAGTAAGTATGAGCAAAAAACTTATAAAATTTCTTTACTCTTATATGATTGAAAGTTTCTTCCTGTATGAAATGGTAATTTACATATAACAATTTTTATTTAACTATGTACTATATAGTTATTTATGGACACAATAATTTAGCAAATTGAATGAAATTGGTGATGATATTAAAATCGTATTTTGATAAAATTAAAGTAATATCTGAAGAAAATATTGTAACTATTAAAATCAATGACTCATTTATCAATCGTTATGTCTTACTATAAATTTGAACTCAACTTTGACCTACAATGCAGTAATGTTACGAAAACTAGTTTCGTCAATAGAAAGGTTACGAGATATCCCGTGAACCGTCTCTGTAATGTCATGACTGAATGAGATATTACTACGAGTGATTAAATTTATCGTTTTTCTGTTGTGCAAAAACTGCAAACCAATTTTAATAAAATCATTGTGTACTTAGACAGATATAATAAGTTAAATTGGTTTGAATTTTAGAGTAGATAGTATTTTATATCTCTCTATTTCAACTATTTGTCAGTTACAATATTTGACAAGACTTTATAACAATAAATTTAAGTTTAGATAATTAGGATAATGCAATAGCATTATCCGAATCTAAACACATGTAAAATGATACAAATGTACCCAATTTACAAGATATGCACACCAAATCAGTAAAGCTTACTTGAGCATTTCAATTAAGAGACAAAAAACGTATGACATGCATCATCAAATGCAGTAGGCGTCAGCACGTCTGGAGCGCGTCGGGTTCAATGTCCACCGACGCATTAGACACGTTCGTCATAAGTAGACTTACATTCATAATAGAATATGTCATCAAAAGCTAACATCTGGTTCCCTAATACAACAATGTCAGTATGCCTGAACTTCTTCTGACATAAGAATATAAATCGGTTTAAAACCTCCGTTTTATTCCTGTAAATGTACTTAACAATTCATCACACTCTAGATTTTGAAGCTTGTAAAATTGAATGACGTGCCAAAAAGGGGAACTTTTGGGATTAAAAGGATTAAACGTACAATGTAACTAGGGCTCCTCTTGTCGAAGCTTGTTTTACGAGCCTATATTTGCACAGGATTACTGAGAGTTCAGTTGGCTCAGTTAATTGAGCTAACTACACCAAAGTCTTTTCTTTTTTACTCGTTAGGAATTCATCCGCTAAAATGCAAATTTAATGATTTATTCAGCCTTTTTTACTTTACCATGCAGTGAAACGTTAAAAGTATTAATCACTTCGTTGGTAGCTTGCCAATATGCAAGGACCAACGTACCAGAAAGATTGGCTGCAAAAATATGGCACAGTGTGACTCGGATGAAAGATTGCCAAATACACAGCCTTTTGTTGAAGAACCTACCTACCTACTTATGAAAACGTATTGTCGCAATGTTAGTACCGTACATATAAATGTAATCCAAACGAAATGGTTTGAATGATTTAAATCACATAATTCTAGTCATAAAGGCTTAATTAATTATTATGGGAATTGCTTTAGATGAAAAAATCGCATAACTTTTGATGATACATCATAAAAAGATTGCGATTTTTTTTCTGCAGTCATAACTTATTATGTATCCAAGTTGGATCTCCACACATTTTAAACACCTCCATAATACAATAGCTTCGCGTTTTGCATACATACAAGCTATTTAATTCAAAGCACATAGTATAGTAGAATGCGGGGACAGTTACTTTAGATAGAGCGGATCGTTTCCAGCGAAATAACGGTTTAGTTATTGTCATCGGTACTTGCAAAGCGTGTCCAGTGAATAATGGATTACAGTGACGTCCAAGCAAAGACATGTATGTAGGCATTATACATAGACTTGGCACTTAGACATTGTATCTTTCATAAAGTGGTTAAGCGAACTTAAACGGTAATTATTTTAAGAAGGCAATTAGGCTACCGAATTTAGTTTCAACTAAATAGAACAGACCCTTAAAGTAATTGATTTACTCTTTAACATGTTTCATTTGACGAAAAAAGATAAGGTTGTTTAAAACGTGACACACTTAAATGACAATATTAATTTTAATTACATTCATTTGTTAACCAACAATGCATAAGTAGTCGCTTTTGTGTTCACTGTGATATAAAAGTATCATTATGAACAATTTTCTTGCGTACATAATCAAGAAATTAAAGAGATAATTGTTGGTTATGAGTTTTATTTAATAGAAATTTTTGTTACTATTTACACTGAATGCATTCTAACAAATAAATGAACAATTCAATTTGTTGCAGGTACATTCCAAAATGTTTAACTTCATAAAGAAGTCGACCGTTCTAGCGAGCGGCGACTCGGGCAGTTATGAAGAAAGAGATGGGGAGAAGGAACGGAGGAAACGGGAGAAGAAAGAGAGAAAGGAGCGAGAGAAACGGGAGAGGATCGCCGCGGGACTTGAGGAGCCTTTACGATTGGAAGAGGTTAATATATATTATATAGTAATTTTTATATAGGTTCTTATAACGAAATAAAGACTTAAGTTTAATCCGCTTTGAATCAAGTATGAAATTGAAAATACAATAATTTGGCGCTAAGCCTCATTTTATTATTAATATTTTACGTATTAAACATAGGGCTATCCCTTCAAGGTAAAATTTCAAAAGCGTCCTCTTAAGTACATCGTTTGTATTTGATTTTGAAATCATTTGCGATTATAGTCAAATGGCATTTAATGTATGTACTGAAGCCAATTAACATAATACCAAAACGGTTTAATTTGTATTTAATGAACAGATTTATAATATATAATATGTAGCACATGTTACGAAGTACTTATATTTTATTAAGCCTTTAGTAGGTAAGTAAAAACGTTATTGCGTTTTATGATTATAAGCGCTCATACTTCGGCAGCCCCAGTTGCAAAAGTCTCGCAACACTGGTTAATGAACTCTTTCACTGAGCACAACAATGATATTATTCACAGATTTTTTAGCAGACATTTACGCCAATAGTTACAGAAAATGAGTTTAAACACTTAAAGCTTTAACAAACATCGTATTGAATTTTATATCTTCTATTAAACATCGTAAATTTACAATCCTTGAAAATAAAGATTTATATGTTAAAATGATCTATTAAATCTGTTAATCTGTACGTTGTGTCTCCGTCTGCCTGTATGCTTAAGGCTTTCTTTATTCGTAGTAAATCAATGCTTTCAATATTAGAAACGAATATTCATATTCATAAAGCAGCTATTAAGTCAAAACATATTGATGAATTACGTAGCTTTATACACATAAATGTTCTATAGTAAACTATGTTTATGGATCATGATATCAATCTATACAAACATTGGTATTTATTAAATAGTTATTCATACAATACGATCTTATTACGAGACAGGATGGTGTTTATTTTGTTCGGTTTGTTTATGTCAACACGATTACATTGGATGAGTTTGTATCGGGCGCATCGCAAGTCCCAAGTAGGTCGAGTTGTGGCTGTCATACATGTCGAACGCATCGTGTGGTTATGGGTGATTTCGTTCATGTCGAAAGAAACGGATTCAAACTGATTGGATTGCATCTCCGGGCGTTGGTACGCGTTTTGTGTTTTAAGAAGTGCGAAATTGTTTTTTTATCATAGGTATAATTGTTGTTTAAAAAGAAATTGAGTGTTAGAAATATGTTATCAAACGAAATTTACTTTTATAAAATTGGGAAATTTATGTATGGGAAAATTGGGTGTATTAGACTTGTCGCGTTTATGTCCAGTGAAGTAATGTTTAGTTGACAGTCGATAAAAGTTAATCTGTGCGGGTTGAATGTTTTTTTTAAGTTAACATGAGAAGAAAAATCTTTGACTCGTTTTAATTATTACCTTCAAATCAAGAGTTGTTTTTTCTTTTCTACTTGTTCACTCATATATGAATATTCTACTTGGAAAATAGAAAAAAAAACATTTGTAATAAATTGCATATAATACATTGTTACAGGTTCGCCGATCCCTCAAGCTAAGAGGCCGACGTAAAGAAAAAGAAAAATTACCCTCCGGTATAACTGCCGACTATACCGCGTCCCTTTTTGCTCATTTAGAACAAGATACAAATTATTCGAACTATCCCAAAATAAATAACTCCGGCTCAAATTCCAATCTTAGCGATGAAAATAACCATTTATCACCTGCGTACCCCACCACACATAACTGGAATAAGAGAGACGGTATTCTGCAATCGGACAGTTCGGAAACGTCGCTGAATTCTCTGAACAATCCTATTAATGCCAATAGCAGTCCACGACAAGCACCGAATCTACCTCCCGTACCACCGCGACCGCCAAAACGAGGCATACTAAAAGGTCCACGATTAAGTAACACGAGTTCTAATTCTCAAGAAAGCAACGTCCCAAATTCCGATACCGTGGACTACATTAACGGCCAAGATTCCAACGTTTTGGCGCGAAATACTCAGCAAAATGAAGTTATATCTTATGGTATCCCACCGTCTAAGAGTACATCGTCTAGCGATGATATGCAGCAAGTGCAGAATTTTACTAAAAAAGTTATACATAGTCCCGTGGAGAACCAATACAAGAATTATAAAAATAATGCCAACCCGGCCATTACTAGACAGGATATGGACGAGACACCAAGAACGAATGGAAACAGTTACCTTGGCGTGACTTCTACCTCACCGAGTGCAGATTCTTTAACTGATACAACTACGAATTCTTCTTTTGCAACCCCACCTTTTTCTACCTCGCCTGTTGGAGAGTCGCAAGGTTTCCACCGTTGGTCTAGGACCAATACATTTGATGACGTTTACTTACCATTACCTGCATTGACACCGTTGCAACTGCCTAAGCCTAGAATACTAACTATACAGCGACAAAAGGCTCCAAGAAATGACTTTGGGTTTAGTCTACGAAGAGCCATGATTCAGGAAAGAATATTCATTGGAGACATAAAAGATTTACCAGGAATTGATGAAAATACAGTGCTCAATGGAGATAGTAAATGCAATGGTAATATAATGGTTAGCAAATTGACGCATAAGGCCGTGATACTTGCGGAACCTGGTTCATATCCAGGCGCCAGTGAGACAGGGCTACTGCCCGGAGATAGACTTATTGAAGTGAATGGGGTAAATGTTGAAGGGAAAAGTAGAGAAGAAGTTATTGACCTTATTAAGAGCAGCCAAGACTCAGTAACTGTTAAGGTAAGCAATGTTATGAAATAATATAGACTATTTTAAGAGTTTAACAATACTTAAATGATGCTCTAACAACAAATTTTGACCAATTTATATTCCCATTGTTTCAAAAGTATGTGTACCTCTGTATGCCTCGACCGAATGAATGTTATGGTCAAATTAACCTAAAATTTAACCGTTATGGGAGATAACAGTACTCAAAAAGTTCTCGTTCTTATTGTTACAATCAAAGAAACATTTATTGCCGTAACCGATTTTAATTGCTTTATTAAATACAAGCTGGTTTCTGCGGTTTCATCTGACGATATTTCTTCTATATTTTCGGGTTTATAGTATCGCAATTATAGTTCTTAAATAAATCCAAAATCGCAAGGGCGTTAAAATTAAATAAAAATGATTATTATATTGAAAAAGTTCAAGAACTTATGCGTTAAGACACTAGATTTTTTTAAGTTAGCACGATGAAATTGACCCAATTTTCGTCTTACGTAAGGATAAAGAGGACATATCCGTTCACAAGATAGTGTGATTGTAATGAAGTATCTGTACCAGGTGCAACCAATAGCGGAGTTATGCGAGCTCTCCCGTCGGAGGGCGGCTGACGGCGGCGTGGAAGTGGACCTCTCTGATAGCAACGTCAGAGGAGGCACGCTCAGTCGCTCCGGTAGCAGAAGATTTACTAGCACTTTGGTGAGTCGATCTTTTTACTTATTGATAGGTTTTGAAAGAAGAACTGGGAGGACTTACAAACAGGCATTTTTATAATTGTATTTTTTTAATTATTTGTATTAATATTCTATAGGAAAATAACATTAAAAATAATAATTAATCTTATACAGCATCTTATACAATAAACTGGAATGCAAATAAACAATGATAAA
>JADANM010006423.1:4716658-4752325 GCA_026213755.1 Eurema hecabe
AGTTTGTATAATTGGACATCGTATGTCATAGAAACATATTTGTTTGAATATTCATATCACCCGTGACCTAATAAGTAGGAATAATTATCCAGTGCAAGGCTAGTGCACATTAATTAGCTCATAATAACGGCATATCATATTACGTTCTTCTACGTATATTGAATTCTATGTATTTCAGTATTGTACATAGTATATAGACAATAAAGAATGTTTATTATTATTATAGAAGTAGAGGTTGATATAATCTATTGAAAAACTTTTCCACTTTAAGAAAAATGGTAAATTGTAAATCGCTCCTATATGAGATTATACGGTGTACGAAATAGTGCTATTGTCACTGAATTTCTTAGTCATTATGTATATTTAATGTATAGATGTATGTTATTCATTCGCAAAAATGAATAAAATATATTGAATGCATTTGGCTGTTTAGCACGTCATTTACTTTTTATCCCAGTATTGCAACGTAATTGTTGTAATTGAGATTTATTATTTAATAAAATTAAATGGTAATGTCCAATATACATTACGATATCAGTTCCCCCAAATGTATTTACTGATACCCTATAATGGTCACACCATTACTTTAATTGAAGGTCAAAATTAAGGAAATCAGTCGGTAAATTCCAAAATTTTATCTTCATATAAATATATTATTAGAAGCTACGTTTTTGAAGTTTTATATCCAGTAGTAATATAGTTTATTATCTCCAGTGAGAATTACGTAAATAAGGCCTTGTTATATTATATAAATGTATTTGGTAGAAAAAGGCTTTCGTATATTATTATGGTCGTGTTTCGGGACATTTCAATATAAGGACCTTGTTAAGGCAACACTGGGTGTTCCATGTTCTACATACGCATGCTTTCAATCCAGCCACTCAACCTAGGGTGGAAACTGGGAGACATAAGCGCCCTCATACATTAGTATATATTGTCATTAGCGAGCAAGCGATTATGTTTCTTTTGGTGCAGTGAATAAGGTCTTATTACGGTATATATAACGCGCGGCTCCTTTGAGATATTGCTGCGTTTCAGAAACGGGAAGGAACGAATTTCATGACTTTTGTACCGTGGATTTCTATGGCGTTGCCTATTAAAATGCGTACGTAAATTTTATGCTTAAAATGTATAAACGTAATTTATCTAAAAGCGGTAAAATAATTTAACTTGTGATTCGACATTCCTTACTTAAAATCATGAGAATTAAAATATAAAAATGCACCTTGAGTGCAATTTTTAAATCGCTCGCCATTAGAACTGGAAGTATTTCATGGCTAACACGTAAATTGTACAAAATCATCTTATGTAATAGCACCCGCCAAGGTGATTTTGTCTAAAAGGAATGCAACTTTTTCGTTTCATTCTAAAATACAAACATAGATAGTAAAACATATTTAAGATTCTACTATAAGTCTGAAAACGCGCAATATTTTCTTACAAATACGTTGTTCAGTAATAATAGTAAATACATTACTATTTATACATCGCACGTGTATAGCCTTAGCCGACTAGTAAATACAAGCTTAGTGAAATCGATACTGTAAACAGTCGATAATCACATAAAACGTAAGGTCGCCCGATGCCCTTCGCAGGATGTTACCGTGAATCGAAATAGTCTAGACGGGAGACGGGCCTCAATCCTCACGCAAGAGGCTTCCTTGCAACGTGCAAGTATTCATTAGCCAGTCGTATGAAAGGATTATGAGATTAACTTTTTTAAGTGCTTAGATTTGTAAGATGCGTTTGATTTGTATTTTGTAGTCTCTAGTTTTAAGAGATTTCATGGCTCGTCGTTAATATGTATAATCATATAATGTATAAGTAAGCGATTCGAAAAATATATTTAAAATAATATCTCAAAGTGATAAAAGAAATAATCAAATCAACTTAGTTCGATAGAAAATTTAAATTGCATTTATATACTATACCAATATATTATATTATACATATAGGCTTATACCATTTTTTGAGTTAAGTATTTGTTGACTCATTTATTAGAAACATTTACACATAATCGAAATCTATTAATCCTTAAGGAACAAATTAAAACAAAGAAGAAAACCTTTAAAACATGATTTAATAATAACATTATTTTTTAATAATAATTTAATATATGTAAATGGCAATCACTTGCCAGCATGTTGGTAATTCATTAAGTTTATTGGAAGAACTCATTTCATCATTTTGACATTTTTTTTATATTTACAATATAAGTGACAAGACTCCTCGTAAGGAGATTGTATATTCTAAATTATATAAATTTTATAATTAAAATTAATTAATTGTTCTGCATTTGTTTGTCAAAACTCTGCATTTCATATTTAGCAATAACATTACATACTTCCATCTTTACTTTAGGTATTAAATTAGGTTGTAATTTTTTTACACTAGCCGCCATACTTCTGAAGAACACGTCTATTTCATTAGTGTTTTCTTTGAGTATTTTTTCTATTAGTTTATCTATGACCTGTGATCTTTGTTCAGGTGTTTTTGGTTCTTCTACATATTTCACTATTCTAGGTTCATTAACAACTATTGGCTTAGGTAATATTTTAATTGGTGTGACATTTCTAGGCATTGGTATTGATTTCTTTCTGCCCGCATTCTTTCTACCTATTTTCTTAGGGGGCTCCTGCGATAGAACTTGTTGCAAATTGACAGTTTTTGGTATAATTTTGATCAAAGGCTTGTTTTCTACTTCTTCCTTAGGACCGTCCACTAGAGTTATCTGGAATAAAAAGAAGTTTATTATAATAAATATTTATAAGCTATCTGGAATATTATCTGCATTCCAATATCAGTCTATAAATAGGAGTTATTTTTTAGGCTTAATGATTAGTATCCCTGTGTGAAAGTAACAAAATCTAAGTGTATTTATAGGTATAGACTTTTTATGAATACAATATGGCGTTATTCTTACCATCAGGAGTGCGTCTAGCTCGTCTCCTCTCTTCATATTAAAAAAAAAGGTTATTTATTAAAGCATACCTCATAATATTCCTGGTTATCCGTAATAACTTGTTGTTCTGTGCACATTTCGTCTCGATCTTCTATACAATCTTCGATTGTTTCGACATTTTTTATATCTATTCCCTCCACTGACATTGTGTCGAGAAATTGCAACTTCTCAAAAATGCTAGCTTTCGTCTTGTGCATAGTGCCAAGTCGTTTGCTTCTCATATATCCATCGCGAAGACCTCGCCAGCGCTTTTTGCACTCTTCCACTGAAACATGTTAGATAAGTCTAATAGTAATTCATTTATTTAATTCACTTATCAATATATATTATTAAGATTAATGTATGTTTGAATAGCTAATTAACAAGTAAAAATATTTCTATATATAGGTTTTGTATCTTACCCAAGTATGAATATGGAAATCATGTTTACAATACTCATTTTATTTTTGCTAGGTATATGAGCACGATACTATCAATATAACAATTAGTTGATTTGGATTTTGGAACAGCTGACCCAAATGATAGTAATATTGTTATTATTTCACTCCCCAGTTAAAAAGTGTGCAGTTGCCTTGCGCAGCACAACTTTAACCAATCGGTTATGACCTTACCTGGTTTTAATAATGCTTGAGCTATTTCCTGCCAAGTCGATTCTCGGGCCAAAATGTTCTTTCTAGATGGGTCAAGGAGATTGTATAAAAACGTATGTGGTTGCACTAACTCAACAAGGGCTTCGTCTTCTTCTGAAGTCCATCCCACTGCATTCAATGGCATTATGCGGTAGTATATGACTAGATTTCGCTTGCGTCGTTTCGTCAAAACAAAATGTCTGCCGCCTATCACGAACGAAAATACTTGCGCTGCGCAGCACGACGTCACAACTGCAAACGTAACGCGTTTAAAGCTGCTCTCTGATTGGCTAGTATAAATAATACAGATGTTTGTTGGTATAGGTAACTATGTAGCGCCATCTCTCTTTCATATAAGGAAACTAATTTTGTGTGCTATTCGCCGCTTGATGTCGCTACAGCCTGCAATCAAAATGGTAATGAAATCATATTTTGTAGTTTGACTAGATGGCGTTAGTGTCATATGCCGTGCCGGAGTATTTTAAAGAACAGTCCATTTTTACTATTTAGTATTTATAGTTTAAGCTCTTTTTTCAAAGCCGATTTTTTTTTATTATTGCAAATATCTAATAAACAAAATGATCACTTTCTTCATGATGTTTCCCGGATATACTGTCATGCAATCACGCCCATGAAAAAAGAAAAAAAATTATGAAGTACGTATGGAAATCCATACTAATATTATAAATGTGAAAGTGTGTTTGTTTGTTTGTTTGTCCTTCCATCACGCCGTAGCTGAGCAATCAATCGACCTGATTTTTGGCATACAGTTAGTTGAAAAGATGGAGCTAGCAACAGCTAGTAATTGTATAATGAAGGATTTTTAATTTATTAAATTTTAAAGCTATCTTTATTTAAAGGCGTATATTTGACGTAATATGTGGATATAAAATATCCTATATCTATCAAAGCTCTGAAGCGTTATCAAACTTAGTGATAAAGTAAGCTTATGTTTTAAATTTTTCTGTCTAGA
This sequence comes from Eurema hecabe, assembly GCA_026213755.1. Taxonomy (NCBI): domain Eukaryota; kingdom Metazoa; phylum Arthropoda; class Insecta; order Lepidoptera; family Pieridae; genus Terias; species Terias hecabe. The sequence continues at coordinate 4,721,223 of JADANM010006423.1, forward strand.
AAGTATGTTTGGCGATTTGTAAATGATAAGATAACGTTTTTAGGCTTCGTACACGAACGTACACTCGGATCAAAAACAAATATTTAATTAACACAGAAAGCTTTTAAAAGATAGAAATAGAAAGTTACTGCTATGACAAAGTTGATAAGAATTCGATTTGGTTAGTTTTCATTTCACATTGGGACTGATTACATTGCAGGTAGGTATTTTTTTTATTTAAAGCAATCTATATAAAAAAGGTTAAACTACAAGAACAAAGGTACCGATATAGTGATGACTGGTTCGTTTGTTATTTTAAACTATCGACGAAATTTTGTATGTTAAAGCGGGCAATTGAGCAGTATTTTCGCCTGAGTGTTGAGCTGTACGTTTCTAAAGTGCATTGTTAGCTTAAAAAAATAGAAAAATTTATGGTGTCTCCTCTTACCGAACGAAATATTTTTTGTTGGAGTCTATCTGAACTTTCATACATGATAGAGCGAAAATGATTGTAAGAACCTTTTCAACATTAGTCTTACGATAGATTACACATATCTTATACATTAATAGAACTATATTTTGTAATCATATAAGAGACCTGTAACGTGTGTACGTACTTAACATTACTCTTTAACTAATAAGATCAAGCTATGCAACGCTCCAGCCCATTCTTTGAAGATAAAATATTGCGCTCTTTAAACCGCTTTTGATGTTATTCCGGTATGCTACGGTTTGTTACCTATATTTATGTGTAACCAAAATACGATACGTAATCATATTTCCGATAGGTTACAGCTATTGTAGGTTTAGATTATGCTGACATTTTTATCTTTTTACATATTACGTGATATTATTTAATACGTCATTGCTGTAGACGTGTATCTTAGACGTTTGTAGTTGTCCTATTAAACGCTTCAAAATACATATATATGTACATTAAATTCTTTAAGTGATCATTTATAACTGAGTACGCTCCCACGAGCGCATAGTGCAAAAAATATTTCGAGAGGATGAAAATCACGTGAGGAATGATACGGGGCCCAGTCCTTTTAATTATTAATTTCAAAAATTAACAAAGGTATATTTTCTATGATATAAAAAGGAATCCTCCAAACGTGTTGCTAAGCTCATAGCTCGGTAACAGCGTAACCGATTACGATAAATAATTTTTAGAATATTCCATGAAGTACGAGAATGGTTCTTAAGTAGTGAATATTTTCTCTGCTTAAAAGGTAGGATAGCTATAATATAACATGAACGACGACTTAACGTCGGCGAGCTAGTATTTAAAAAAAACCTACGTCCATAATGGCTATTATACTTTAAACTTTTAAGCATAAATATGAGGGTAACAGTCGCTGATGTGTAAATACGTATCCATTCGTTAAATTAGCTTCCTGCTATATTATTATGTCATCTTCCTTTTTGTCATGGAATACATTACTTTGATATTATATCCAGAATAACTATTTTATACCTATCACACATTTAGCGACGTTGATATATGGAAAATGTATTTAGAACAAAAGAGCATTTTTAATCATATTCAATACAGCTTTCAGCTAGGGTTTTTCCTATATTCACAATTTGCGTCAGCATCATTTTAAATCAAACGACGTGTTGTCAAGGCAAACGAAAAAGTGGAATAAAAAAAACATACCTATCGAAAAATTGCAACAAATCATTTTCATAGCGTATTTCTCAATTCGTTGACGCTATCTAGTAGTTCTATCATACCATAATTAAGTTATAGAACACTAAGTTTTCACTAACAAAGACAGTTAGCAATTACTTTCGTTGATTGATATTAAATGGTGATGTCATTGTATTGTCTACGGCCGTCTGAGCGACGATTGACATCTCCAATTGTTTCATTAAGATGTTTCATCGGATTAAATGGCAACAGATAACCATCTGCTGTTTGATGGTTTATAGTACTGATATATATTTATAAGTGCTCTCGAATTTCTTACTATTTTTGAGCGCCTTGTTATAGTTGTACTATGTATGTATTCTTTATGCGTTTAAAAACATATATAAAATATTAAAGAATTTATTAGGATGTCCTTATATGTATTTTCTATATTTAAGAGTTTGTACATAAGCCTTGCTCAAAGGTCAAATACCAATGCAAATGTGTTTTTGAATGGCTTAAATCTTAGCAATTTTAAATGCATCTATTCTTAATCCCAAATGTATTTATAGTGTACTTAGTTTACATTAAAACAAAGTACAAAGTTATTAATTTTTCCTGTTTTGTCGTATCGTTTATTACCGATACGATTTATAATCTTCAACATAATAATGCACACACACACACACACACACAAATCACATGTTATTAAATATCTACGAAAAACTTTATAAATTTATTTTCATGGTGTAGGTTATGATTTAAATCGTGCAAAAATTATCTACATTTCCATATTCGCAAAAATTTGTACTTCATACCTTAAAGCTCCAAAATAAACCGAGCTTAAAATATCCACGCACGAAATCACCATATTGTGTTATGTGTTATACTAGATATTATCAGCGTAATATTGTCACAGCGATTAGAAAAGGCCGCACACCAACCTTAATCGTTCGTAAACACTAAGCCAAAGCTAAACAGTTGAATACCGCGCAGCGTCGTACGCGCACGCATAATACGCGTCTACGTTCGTACGTCGATAGTTACGATACGTTTCGTCGACAGTTCCGATACAAAAATCAATTTATTACACAATCGATTCCGTGAGTGCCAGTGAAGTTCAGTGAATTTCATGCGTGAATTAATTAAATTATTCGAAGTAGATCGGTGATTAAATTGTCTGTCAAGATTCGAATTAGTAGCAGCTTTTCGGTTCAGAAGCTTTGATTGATGTATCGTTGATGTGTGACGGCAGTACGCTGATTGCAATTTTTACGCCTGTTACGCCGACGATATTTGATAGAATTAGCTATGAATTATGTATTCGCTAGTTGATTGTTAGGTAACATGATAAATTATATTATCACAAGTTGATAGGCAAATCGCGATGATATTGTCATCAATCATTTTGAGTTGGGCGTTTTTGTCTAGGATGTATTTGTATGAGATAATATTATTTTTTTTATAGCGTTTGGTAATTCTTATAAATACTTAGAATATTTAATGAAATAACGAAATGATTTTATTCTACTTATTCCTATAGAAAAATAAATTCAATAAATATGTAAAATATCTTTATATGTTTACATAGATGTCTATTTTTTTAAAGTTAAAGTATTACTCAATTGGTCAAAATTTTAAATCTCAACGCGCAAATACTGAGGAAGAAATTGTTACATAAACAAAGGCGCCGGGTTCTTTGTACCAAAAAATACACATAGATCTAGAGAGAATCGAGACGTTCATTGTTATTGGCATAGATAGCTCAATATAACTTAACCCTAAGCACAGTACGACAGTAGTCTAAAATACAAAATATTTGTGTCAAGACTGAAAACGAATAGCACGAGTGCACCGCAATCCAGTCCGGGAATGTTTTCCATAATTGTGCATCTATAAAAGGGATCGGAATCAGCCGATGCGCCGGCGATGACTATTTTCGTATGAGATTGACTGAGGAAGCTAAGCATAGCATACAAATGCATATGCACCATGAATAATGGATTTCTTTATCGGGATATTTTATCCCACTTCGGTATATGTTACGCAAGTTTAGTGCAATAGTTTAATAGCAATGCCCATCTGTAATACTTGCTTTAGCGGCTTTGACAGACACCTTAATGTGCCTTTGTGCTTTTTTGATGTACATATTTGAATCTCATGCAAGTTCATTTAGTAATTAGGCTGTAACGAGTAACAAATATTCTTATTCTCAAAGTTGCCTGGTGCCCTTACCTGCTTAAAAATCATATATAAAATGCTATATAAGTAAAGTTATTTGAATAAAATAAAATATGTGATATAATATAACATTATATATAACATTATTATGTTGCGTTAAGCGACGCAAATTCACTCAAATAAATTTATTCTAAAATAATATTTATTTTCTATTTACGATGTTGTTGACCTTTCGACTCTATCGTTTTTGTGTATCGTGTCTCCTTGGTGCTTTAAAACTATCTTATTATTATTAAATATTGAAAGAAAATTAAAATCTCACTAGATATAATATCCACGTAGCATTTAACACGTAAACAATCGTTCTCCTACCGTAGACAACCTTTTGCATAGCCGATAAATATTATATCAAAACTAGATAGATACTTCATAACTTTTGCAAAACCACACATTTTAAAAACAATTTTGAATGCTATTCCCTGTCCTAATGATGGTTATGGTGCAATAAATGGAGGTCGCCCATAAATACTTATTGACGTTTAATGATATCCAATATGTTTTATTAAACAGTCGTTAGATTGCTACACTTTGACATTCGCACGTCTTGACTCCACAACCAGTCCACAGTACGTCGACGCACCTTGAGAGATAAGAAGGGATATTATTTGGGCTTGTTTACCTAAATTTCACTGAACTCGAACGCTTCCTACGCGCACTTAATACTACGTGTTAAGTTGCAGAGGTGTGGTCCAATTTGTTATTTAAAAGTTTAACGAAATAACTTAGTCTTAGTATTAATATTCTTTACTTCGTTGGATAAGAATACGTGTCATCTTAAGTAAATTTCAGACTGATATTACCCGCTTTTTTCCATGGATATAGTAGATATCTACGTGAATTTATCTAAGAAAGACAAGTACACTAATTAATTATTATTATTAATATAATTTTAGTGACTTTATATTGGTGAGACATTAGCTTAATGCTAATCATTTAGATTCTACGTTCACGTTTGTTATTTTACAAAGGTCGTTTCAAAATTTCGTTTATCATTAGCAATGATACTTTATAATAATCAGCTTATTTGGATTTAAATTACTTGTTTATACGAACTTAGACCAATTTGGAGTGCACCTATAAAATGCTGCGGAGATTGACTTCCGTACGAAGAAGATAAAATCATATTACGGTCGTGTTAACAAACTAGCCATAAACAATACGATGTGTCAGTGTTAAAAAGCCCGAGTGGGTCGTGCGGGGGCGAATTGTTTTCACTTTCTTACAATATCTCAATAATATTTATTCTGTTAGGATAAGAGAAGTAAATGTCTTCTTCGTTCGCATCATAGATTTCTTGGTAAATATTTACATAACCTGAACGGATTATAGATTCGTTAAAAAATAACTTTATGTGATAAAAATAAATTAACTTTTAATGTCCTAAAGTATAGCTATTATATAATATTAAAAATGCTTATTAAAACCTGTATTAAAAAATTATTTAAACGTTAAATTGAAATTTACAGATACAAAATCTTACAAGTAATATTTAAACTTCTAAGTAAGAGATTATTTTCAAAAAAACATAAAGCTTTCAGTACCCATTTCAGTAAATCCATTTTTCTTAGAGCACAGTACAGTTTTAAATGAAGTATCTTTCCAAGGCAGTGTTTTGAGCCGTTTATTATTGTCAACATCGCGTCGACTACGCCTTGTGTTCGATTAGTCACGTCGATCGTGCTAACCGATGCTGTTTTAATGTAAATTGCTGTATCCTTGCAGTTGTGCCTCAAACTGAGGCATTGTCGTGAATACGAACACACGCCTAGAATATTAATTATATACCTATAGAATATACGTATTATTTCTAAAGGCGCGAGACGCACCGCGGTTTCTAAGAATGGTATTTTTGAGGATAAGCTTCTCGGGAAAAGATTTTTTGCTTTTCAATGTTGTTTTGACGGTTATAAACCTGTCCGTGATAAGCTTTGGTCGAATGTGAGTTCAAAAATAAACTAGTCATTGATTTTTAATATTTGTGATGCTATTTTTGTATTATTTAAAGTTGTTCTGTATTGATGTTTTAATATGAAATATAAAAATTTCTATGCGTGAATATATTTCATGTAGGTACCAATATATATGGAAAGGAAACATTATTGAAACAATATGCAAGTTATTACAGTTTCAACCAAACAACTCAATTATTATAATTATCATTAGATATTATTACAATTTGGCCATACTTGAGACAATCGAATAGTCGCTGACATTTCAGATTGATTGATGTTTGCATTATTTGCGTCGCAACACGACGGGGTAATGATATAATTCATATAATTGATTCGATTTATCCCGCCACAATGTAGGTTAGTCTAATAGTTTTCTCGTTAATACTGTAATATTTGTAATATCGATTTTATTTTACTATTCATATTAGAGCAGAAAATGTAATCTCTGAAAGATGTTTAAGTTTTATGTAAATTTAGATAGAAATTTTCCAAAATAAACTATATTTTATACAATGTATTTTAGTGGAATGAATATGTTACCTTTATAGGGCTATTAAATGACAGTTCTATCATCACCAAATCACATCGCACTGTTGTCTATAAAGCCGTATACGTTTTAGAACGATCGACAGTTTTTTTGAAGCATTTTCAACTACCACATAAAATTGAGTGCATTGGGTAGTAAAAATATTTCTATCATAGTTACGACGACAATTATTTTTACAGCAGTATAAGCGGGCGTCTGATTGAAACTTCGTTAAGTTTGAAATCAGTGATCAGATACCTGAAATAAAGAATATTAATAAGTAATAAATAATATTAAATTACAAATGTATTTATCAAAGTGTTAAAACCAGTACATATTAAAACTATAATGTTCCTTCCTATTTCTAAAAACAACCAACTAACTAATTAGAATAGAAATAACTCAGAAATGCAAAAAGCATAAAAAATGTGGTTCCTTTGTAGCTAACGTCTGCAGTAGGGTTGTGAGCGTGTCGACACATAATTTATTTTGATTATCCTACCGTTCGTTAATTAGGAATGTTTTGCTATGTAAGAGCTTTCAAATGACTCTATATTTGGATGATTTTGTACAGTCGTACAGTTATTAGTGACGACCGCTTGGCGCAGTGGTAGCACAACTGCTTGCTGCGCGATGTTCGATCCCCACACCGGAAAAATATATTAGTAATTTACATTACATTTGTATCTTTCTGGGGTCTGGGTGTTGCTATGTATTGTATGTATGTATTAACAAAAGAAAAGTATGTATATGTAATTTATTCTGTTATCTCGTTGCCATAACACAAGCTTCTGCTTAGCTTGGAACTAGATGGCGCTGTGTATCCTGAAATATTTATTTAATTATGATTTACAAATGTAAGTCATTGAGGTCATTTGAGGCGGTCCTAAATACTCGACAATTTACAAGCTGAAGTCAACCTCAATTTACGTAATAACACAAGACTTAAAAAAAATAACGAAATAATACAAGAAACTCAATAATACTAAAAATAAGTTATACCTCGCCATTGAGTATCGACCGTTGAATAAATTAGTTTCATGTTTTTGTATCTTGTTGGAGCAAGGGTTATATAGCGTCAACATAATATGGCTTTCAATTATCGAAAAATTATAATAATAGAAGCAATTTAAACGTATTATAATGACAATAAAATGTACCAAAAGATTCTATAATGTGTTTTTGCGCATTTTTGATGTTAATTGCGTTCCTAATTGGTTTATTATTCAAATCCTGGTTGAATACTTTCAACGCACGGTCTTATTTGCTCTTTGGACCACGAGTAACTGAAAAAATGCAAAATGGTAATATAACGTCATTATCAGAAAAACTTGGTGGTTAAGTCAGTTTTATTTTGAAATCATGTTAATACATCTCAATTGCTTGTAATAGAATTGTCGAATAGCTCATTGAAATAGTATGTTTGTGAGTCCTTGAAATCACCTGAAGTAGATTTTATTTTTGTTATGTTTTTGATATGATACATAGAGAGGCTCGCAAAAGCTTTACCAGCTTATAAAAATGGGAAAATATATGACAACATGGGGGAAATCTGAATGAACAACAGAAAAAAAATTGGCTTCCGATTTATCGAACGAAATGTTCCACGAGATGCCTGTACTTCATACCAGTTTGTGGAATGGCGGTACGCGCTGGCCTAATTCTGTCTCTGTCAATATAGTCGTCTCATTTTGACGCTACTACAATCTACCAAAACAGTTTTACTTTCCGTCAAAAAAAACTATTTTATACTAATTGGCAGATTTTGGCGCGTCCTGACGTTGTAAAAACATTTTTTAACTAATTACGTAAATAAATTATGGAGATAATTATTATCAGAGGGAGATACGGTCACCTTGATCTTCGTTTTGGCGCATCGCGTGTCATACGATCACGTTTCAATTATTTGCGGTTGTCGCTGCATCTGTTATGTAAATGTCGACATTTGATGCTTTTATATCGAGTTTCATTATGAGATTTGTATTGGATATTCCTGTTGATTGAATTGCAACTTTTTACGTTGAAACCTTTCAGCTACCACGTTACTCTTAAATTAAATGTTACTCTAACGGCCAAATACTCAAACGAAAATCAAATTACGTAAGCACGCCTTAAGTCTAGCACGTCTAGTCTAGTTTGACCGATTTGAGTCGTACTTTAATTTGAATAGTGTTTCAGTATTCCGGTATAAGTTATAAATTTTTTAATGGCTATAGAATAGATATACATTTCTCAACTGTCATAATGATTATGCAAGTCTTAAATAAATCTGATTGCAGTGTATATTTCACTTACAGAGTAATGTTTAACGTAAGCCTCGTTTATATTCCAACATCATCAATATCGCTTACCGAAATCATTAATAAAGTGATCCATTAAGATACAATATACATGTTTACCAAACGGCGATTGACAAAACGAAACTTGTCCAATTTACCTACTTGCTTATAATCGGTTCAGAAAACGGGTTGTTTGATTGGTAATAATGAACGAGTTATGCTTAACCGTATGCGATGTTTCCTAACTGCATATTATATTGAGGTTGTAAAAAGCTAATCATTGGCGTCTTAATCAGTGATTAAGTTCATTAGTATTTCACATGTTGAGGAGACTTCCGCAAGAGTAAAACGATAAGAAATTGGTAATTTATTATGAACTTATATATTACGCGTTTCGAGGTAGTGAAATTTGGATATTTTTTATATTATTGTGTTAACTTTTAACTTTTTAATACCAATTTAATGTAGATAACAGTAACAAGCGGCTTTTTCACTAAAAGTATATTTTACCTGGCAACTTGTAGAATAGACAATAATAAAAAAGTTTCAGTAAATAGGCTAGGTAAATTGCTTGTATCTATAGTTTATGCATAGGTATAGGTACGTTTTATTCTTAATACTAAATAATAAAAATTTTTTATATGTATGTGTTTATTTATATTGTATGAAATTTCGAGATTTGTTACATTTATAAGACGTACCTATAACATCCAAAGCAGATAGACATTGTATTGTTACGTATAAACACAAATCGTTTGGCTCAGTGACGTGTAGTTCGTATAGTTCTAAGGTGTAGGTCGAGAGTATTTAGGTCATAATATAAATTCTTTAACGTGTGATTACCATTGCATAATTAATGTTGTCTGCTACATACAAGTATGCATTGTTGTTTGAGGTTTATCATAATAAGTAGTATCACAGCGTATAAACCTGTTTTGTAGTGGGTTTTAATATAGCATTTTGATTCTGTACTATAGAATAAAAAGGTAATGTTTGAGTGGTAGTGCGCTGCAAAGGGACAATATGTATGTATATGTAAATCAAAAAGTATCAAAAAGCGGTACCAGGATTTCAAAATATTTACCTTTTTTCACGGTTAGAATTCCTGCTACTGATCATTTAACGATGAACTTACAAACTAATATAGTTTAACAAATAGTCTATAAGATATCTCGGCGGATAAATAATTTGTTTCAATTATGAAATCGATCTCACGACTGTATGTGCTATTCAAATAAGGGAGTTGTTATAAGTCACGATCTCTCATAACACGGTGTGTGTTGGGGAATGAGTGAATGAGTGAATGACAGACCGGAGTTGCTTCTTAGGAAATATTCTTTTTAATTTATTTTGCACTTTCACACACTTATAGCTATCAATAGAACACACTTATCTTTGAAGCATTATCATCTGTTACTGACAAGCATCTAGCGTAGTTATCTTTTCCAGGCGGCAAAGAAAAAATTTGCAATGATTCAAAACCATTATATAAATATTTTAAAAACTAAAACAATTGATAATACATGATGTAGTTTTTAATAACATGAATTTATGCTCTCCAATTTTATATTACTGTATTTTCAACCGTTAAGATACTAAGTAAGCAGCTTCGAGATATCGAGTATTTCATGATTATTATTATTATTGAGCGCGCAGTGAAAACGTTGTGTAACAGTTTCAATATTATCAAATAGGTGGGATCTATGTCGCTAAACCAATTTGCATGCGTAGTTGGGCAACGGTCGTGTATTTAGAGATTATTTACACACAGCTATGTGAAAAGCATTTTAGATAAACTTCAAAGAACAAATACGGACCGTGGATAGCTTCGATATTTCTATTGATTGAAAATATGTGTCCCGGCTTAAGTGGTTTTAGGTGTAAAAGTCGTATTTACTTTTCTATTTTGCTTAGGAGATAAGCTTGAAAATATTTGTTCCTACCTATTTTTCTATAAACGATTTTTTGTTTTTAATTATCCTATATTCGAAATAAGGATCTTTTCTAAGTATTCAAGGATTCATATACAAGCTAATGGTGGCTAGTTCCGATAATTACTGCATAATTGAGAGAAAATATTTTTACCTTGACGCAATTCATCACTAGATTTCGCGAATGACGCTCTATCTTTGTATTACGGAAAAATTGACATCTAAGAGTGTGGAGCCTCATTCCCACGGTCAGATACGTGTAAACGCTGATAACGACAACTCAAATATAGATAACGTGATAACTAAATTAACAGTCCCTCGAGTTTCAGAAATACTCTTAATGTTCGCAGTTCTTACGAGCACTTTTGTTCTATTAATCTGATAAGTATCTAAGAATATCGCTTATCAACTGATGTTACGAAGATTGGTTTATGTACTTAAATTGACATTTTATTGTATGCAAAGTATCCTTTAGAACGCGTATTGACCTCCTTACTGTAAATGCTAGACAAATTATGGTTTCTGAGCAATTCTCAATGAATAATAACGTTTGAATTATTATGCAAGATAAAACTTTTAACTTGTTTACGTTTCTGCAGCATGACATCGCAAATGTTCATGCAGACATTAAGTCACCTTTTCTGACGGTGCTACGTTGTATACGATATAATTGCTTCGTGTTATGTGCTCAATAAAGTAGGTATATATGCAGCCCTCTATTAAAATCGTCAAGAGTATTGTGTAGGAAGGATATCCTTGCAAAATTATGTGCAATCAAATATTATAGATTTTTTTAGTGCAATCGATTTAATCACTGATCTACTAAGGTTAAATCCGCTACTTCTAATAATATAATGTTCAATTATAAAATTGCTTACAGCGGCTTTTAGTAATCATAATAACTGTCATGATCAATTCGATAGAAAATGATCTTTGAACTCTTAAAATGTCAAAAGATCACTTGAATGCCCGCATGAGAATTGAAATATAGTGCTATTGTGAAAAATGTTTCACATACAAGGACCGTTCGAGCAATCACTGCGAGGCGGTGATGATGTATCACCCGGTGGTAACAAAACGTTAGCCGCCCTGGCGAAGATTCACAAACATTGCACAGGGAAGTCGCATGCTCTCGGTTGTGTTGAACATAAACACAATCCACTAACTAAATCAGACTCAAACTCCAGTTTACAGTCGAGAAAGTCCTTTCGAAATGACTGCGTAATAGAAATACAAGACCCCGTTAAAAACGGCGGGACTTTACCAAAAAATGGTAACGGCTCATTTACTAAGAGCTTTAGCAACAGCACGAGTTCATACGATGGTCATAGCGATACTGACTCTGAATCAACATTTAAAATCCGTCCCGATCCAAAATTGACGAGCCCATGTGAAAGATTATTTAATCAAAACACGAAAGCATCCTTGATGAAGACCGTTCGCATGCGATATGCTGATGATACTACCACGGCTCTATGTGATGAGGTTGATGGAGACAAATGGAGGAATACATTTAACAGAACTCCATCCAGAGGTAGTTTTAGAGACCGGAAATCCGCTGCAGTTACAATAGAAGAAGTGAAGTCAGATGGGCTAAATTTCGATGATGACGTCATTAGTCCTGGAAGCTTAGATGAAAAAAGGAAGTTGGCTGCCCGCAATAAGACTCCTCTCATTCGCAAAGGCTCTGGAGGAGCCAATAATGGTAAAAACAACACCAATGGATCTAAACCACCATGGCGCGGTGCATCCAAAAATGGTGCTCAGACTGAGCCATTTGTTAGGTCGCCTTCACTGCGTGGAAGCATAAGAAAGAAGAAGCCAGACGGTGTGCCCTGGCGCAAGCTTTATGAGCATGCATTGTGGAGACGATACGGTGTTAGTTTTGCATCTAAAGAAGCAGATACGGAGCGTGCTCTTCTACGTCCCTGGAGTGAATTATCATCTCAGCCATTGCTTCCGGAGGTAAGTGAATATACGTCGAACTTGATTACATATTTGGCAATAACCGATCGGTTGTATGCGATCTTATCTAAAGGTTTCAAATACCCAAATGCGGCGCGAGGCAGTCACGCTATGCCTCCAAAGCCGTCCAGTTTATTAAGTTAATTGTATTTTATTGTTATTAGGATTAAAGATAAAGGGGTTACGGCGAGTATAAAGCTCGGATGTTGAAATAGTGCATGTAATCTTATCTTGCCTTAAAACAAGTTCACGCGCCTTATTAGTGGTATCTTTGTCAACTTACTAAAATAGTCATACATAGTATAGAGTATAGAGTTGTAGCGATAACAATCGATTTCACTATAATTTTCACTTTCTCTCAATTGGAATACTACTTTGCCAGCCTCAAGACTGATCTCAACAGCATTTCCATCTAGCGCCTTATGTGAGCTTCCAGATATGGCACCGAATTGCTTCGACCACCGGCGATGCATTTATTACCTTACGAAAGATCGAACGTCGCATATAGTTCTGAGAATCCATCACAAAATTATTTTAATTACAATCTCATAATGAACGTATCGTCCTTCAGCTAGATACTTTGTAAATCTAACCTGTAATTTTAATCATTAACAATATTGCTAAAATGTGAAGTGCAAACTATTAACATGTGTACTCGACAATTACATTCAAAGACTTGCAAATAGTTTGAACGTACGAACATTGTAAGATTACTAAACAGCCAATGTCAGTGTATGTTACAAGGCTTACATAAGAGTCGAGCTAGAACACGAATACTAATGAATTGCAGATCAAACGTGCTCCTGATCGTCGCCAACTTGTAGGCGGTTGTGATTTATGGACGTTATTTAATAAATACGTTGACTATTACTCGTTAATAACATACCGTAAAATTTGTTTGTCAGTGTAGGATTTTTATTCATGTCATGATTTCAACGGTGTTTAAATTCAGTAAAGGTTTTCTTTGGGAGGTGAAATTTATTTTTAAGTACTTATATACTAAATTCGTAGGCAAAAAAATACCCAATAAGAGTCACGTTAAGCTGTAGCTTGATGGGCGCGTTAAAGGCGATATTAATTAATTTATGTATTTTTTGTAATTTAAAAAAGAAATTTTTTATTAACGGCTGTATAAAAATATTTATATTATTTAATAAAATATTATAGCTTGTTACTCGAAACGACCTCATTCACATGTTTTGTTACGATTGCGTTAAATTTATCGCCAGTCTTAAATAACATATAAATGCAATTAAAAATAAATTTATGCGTAATTTGTTTAGCGAAAGTTTATACTATTCAAGATTATAATCACTGCGCAAGCTTTGAAGTAGGGTCTTTATAATTCCAGAAGCAGCTATTCTGGTATCTATAAAGGTTTCTGTTGCCATAATCCCTTTCATGATTTGTACAAGTATATATTTTAGATACGCTATAACGAGGCAGTAATATTTAGTTGACAAAACATAAATTTGTAAACTTTATTTGATGTTAATTTCAGTGTTGTAATTAAACTTTTGTATTACATCCTTTACTAAACCCATTTCATTATTATTATTTTTAATGCAGATAGTATTACCGTTAGATATTTAAACAATTTTCAACTCAACCCTATTGTTGCAATGACTGGGTGAATGTAAATCTTAGTAATCATCGTACCGTGGTATGTATTTGGTTTCAACGGGGCTCAATTTGAATGTCCCATACGCAGTTATAATTGTACTGTCACACTGAATATTATTGAACGTACGCATGCAAATAAGTGTATGAACCGGTGTAATCTGTGCTCTTGAACAGTGATTAGCTGGATGTAATCTATAATGTTAACTGTGTTTTAATATGCTGTTTACGTTCTCAGTGGCGTAGGACTTATTTTATATAACTGTTTTAAGATTTACCTTTAATAAAAATATCTTCAAAGCTAAAAATACCTGGAACTATTTTACCGTAGTATTCTTTAATTGAAGGCAAAATTACAACGCTAATTTGTAATTCAAATACACCAAAAAGTCACCCGGAACTAAACAAGATCTTTTAGAAATGTCCCGTGTAAGCTGCGATTTCCAATTCGACTCAGTTCGTAGGCCCTAATCTGCGTATACCGAAACCAGTCGCTATTTGTCGGGGGTCGTATTATGTGCATTATTTGCAACGTAAGCCGTAAGCTACTAACAGACTGTACCAAACGACTGGTAGCAGCCCACGCGCGTTTCGTAAGAGCAACGCGCACGCATCGATTGTACAAGTCTCAGTGTCGAATTAGCATGTCGAGTAGGAGTTAAGCACTTTTATCGAGCCTTTTGTTGAATACTACAATGCTCCCTATTAACCGTATCAGGTATCTGACGCGGCGGTGATATATTTGACGCTGTTGAAGAGATCAAAAACATAATCGTGAAATGATGTCGTCTACGTCCATGTTCAATATTACGATAAACGTATGGCTTAGGAGTGAAATGACCAAAGAAGAGTAGAGCTTAATGATCAGTCCTGATATTGTGTTATATGCTAAGTTGGAAAATTGTATTACAACTTAATTTTAACATATAAAATCTATATTCACGGTTAAGGACTGAATTGATAGATTTGATTGGCACCTGTAACACAGCTCTCAGCTACAATGGCATCAACCCTCCATCAACCCTCAATTAACATATTTCTGTGTATTTCTGCTTCAAAACAAAATTGTATCATTATTAGTACAAATTCGAAAATTTGTTAAGAATACGAATACGTTCATAATGGGTTATAAGTCTATTTGTTGAGATAAATAATATTTATTTATTTTTAAGTTAATTATGTCTGTCCTAAATCTCCAAAGTGATTTTTTTTTTTCCTTTTGCGTAAAGTGCAGGTTACAACCCAACCACATACTGATAAAACCGATTATTATATTATTATTATCAAGTTTTGATTGACTATTTAAAATTTTTAATTCGGTTATAAGCTTTAATAATTGTAATTTAGTTTTATTATTAAATAGTTTATTAAATAGTTAATTTCTTATTTAGTCGTACCTACAAAATTGTTCCAGATTTATATATTAAAAAACTTATTCGGTAATGTCACTTCAACGTTATGGAGACCAAAGTTGGGATACTGTCGAAAATGCGGTATTTTGCTTGAGTTCTGTGTTTTTATTTTTTATTATATTAGCAATTTTAAGAAACGTATATCATGTTAAGTGAGATTGCACCAAGTGGTTTTCGATTGAATTTATCTCTGAAGTGATCGTATATATAATATCTTGAGTATCTGCAGTTCAGTTGGGTATTGGTGTTTATTTTAAGCAGTCTACGAGTGCTGTACCTAAGTCTTAAGTCCGTTCATATAATAACAAAGTGCTCTGAGTGTTGCCCTATATTGGTAATAATAATTTCGAATCATAAGTATCTATACTAAAATTGAAAGAAATATAGATGTTTTGAGGTTGTAGGGAATTTTGGTAACTTTTATTAGCCTACGCATACCGTATTTTTGCTTAAGATCCATCCTCGTATATCCAGGAATATTCTAGAAAAAGAATTATGCAAATAGTTCAGCTGTTAACAAGTTAGGTGCTTACCAATACATTTTGCGATTCATTTTTATATAAAAGATAGAAGGTCACATTATTTGCGTCATAGGCATAATTAAATGCTCGTATGTATAAAATACTAAGTTAGTCTATAACTCACTTTCTCCATTATTAATTCTATAACAAATATAGACTTACTACTAACTATATTACGTTTCTTTGAATAGAGTTAAGCTATTATCACAAGATAAGGTATCAATCAATACGCGCAGTAGAATGTTAATTTTATTTCTTCCCAGTGTAAAAACTTCCCGTACTTCTCAGAAAGGACTTATTTGACATAAAGAAATACGAACATAAGTTTCTTTGTAAGCTTTGATTTATATTGTAACGATTGCTGTTTTAAGAAACATAATTCAATGTTTATTTAATTATTTTGGATATTATTGTTAATCTTGAATGATGAATTCACAAATAAATCTGAAAGACTCATTGTATGAAGGAACTCCTTCAATACCAAATCAAACTTGATTTGGTATTTTAAAAATGAAATCGTTGTAAAATGTAGTATGTTCGGTATCAAATATAACATATACATAATATTTTAAATAGAATAATAACAGTTTAAGAAAAGTTACATATCCTAGAAATAGGGGAACGTGTAATTATATCATAGTTGTCTAAATATGGCTACCAGGGTATAGGAATGCTGGCACGTCCACACTTCCTGCGTTTGCTTTATGTATTCCGTGAACGAATAGTTCCGTGACTGGATTAACTATCAAAAACTTCGATGAATTAGTTAAAATGCGTTTGAAATTGGATACAGCGCCCGATTTTAAACGTATGTCTTTAATAGAAAATCTTGTTTTTTATTTAATTTAAATTGTATTAAATGTAAGTTTAATAATTTTTAATTTAACTTCAGATATTTTTCTTCACTTAAATGTTTATTTAATAATCTGTTAAGTATCATGACAATCTTTGAAGTAGGCTTCGCAAATTGTCTAAATATTAATTAATTACCTAAATGATATTATATTAAAATATATAGGTAATTAATATTAAATAAACATCTTCTAAGAGTTACACATTAGTCAATTAATACTTGACATAATAGATTTCTATAACAGTTAATGTATATTTATATATATAGAAGTGAATAGTGGCTAATGAAATGACCACCATATCGAGATGACTAGTTTCCATTTTTATAGACAAGTGCAAGTTGAGATTTCTAAACGCATAAACGACCTTGTTATTGTGATGTGACCATCTCGAACTTGTGCTTATAACGGAGATAATAAGTGTTCAGCTTTGAACGCGATTATTATATTTATAATAATGCGGATATTTTGTTGGTAAAATCAGTGTTTGTTGTAAAAAATCTTGCGTTTGATAGCATGGGCGAGTACATTTTAAAAATTTTATGTTTAATTTTTTATTCCAGCTTAATTTTAATATGAATTTCCTTAAAAGAGAGATGCGTATAAATCCAGATGGTTTTTTATTAAATGGCTTAGTGTGTTATGTTTTGGAATGTTGGAATGTCCTCTGTAGTCCACTTGTCATTTATAGCAGTACAAAGCTACATAAATTAAAAGTTCAATTTTCAGTTAGAAATTAGTTTTTATGGAATCTATTTGTATCAGCGTTTCTTATTCCCACGCCAAAACCATTCTCGTTAATGTTAATTACATATTAAATTTAACAAAGTTATGCATACCTCAATAAACTGAACAGAAACATGTCAAATACGTTGAATTTGAGGGTATAAATCTAGTCAAATCTCTGATCGAAGTCGGACATTGGATACAAGTTCCAATAGTTGACAGGCGAACAGAAATCCGGTCGCTAGAACAAGTTAAACAATGTTAATAGTTGCTTACATTTAATAGCCATTGTTCAGCTAACATTAATTAGAATTGTCATTCAAATTGATTTAGATTAAATTATAACTTAATTGCAACATTTCGTAATAATCTGTTACATGCGGCACGGGTAGAAAGAAAAGATTGTACTTGTTCATTGTAATGTCGTGTTAAAAATTAATTAATTGTATAAATGAGATTGTACATTTTATCTAACACAAAAAGTGAAATATAAAAATATTTTTGGTTTAACGATTTGATCCCCGATACATTACCTAATTTGGTTAAAAAATTACATTCTATATGCCTTAATATTTCATGGCACCTGTAATTTTTCGTTATTTTTTTACAAGCATATGAATATACTTAGTAGGTTAAATATACGACGTGTGTAACCGACGCATCTGCTTAGCAGTAAAACGAGGCAGTAAATACATGGCCTAGTTCGTTTGCTATTTAAAGACATGTATGGAGTTTGTTTTTTAATATTCAATCACAATAACCTTACTATCTGTACTGATTTAATTATAACGATAATGAAGATCTTAAGTGCATGTTTATTTGTACAAAACGTACTTTTCTCTCGTGCTCGTGCTCTCACCTATGTAAGCTTTCGGTTATTTGAAAGTTATTGTTATATTGAAGGCATATGGACGAATTCAACAAATAATACGTCATTACATTTGAAATGCAATAATCTGTACTTTATTGATAATGCGATAAAGAATGTTATTCAAACAAGAATATTTTTAAATTCACCATTGGGTACAATCGATGCTCTAAAACTGCTCATCTATTAAAAATATCATCATAAAAAATGTAGTGTGGGATAATTCGTATGACCGCAGCTTCTTAAGTTTTACGACATACCGCATCGTTTCAAAATCAATAGGTCAAAATGCGCAATAGAGGTTCATGCGAAGCACGTCTGCGTATTTTGCGAACTATACATAGTTACTACTGAATACTGATTGATTTTAAATTCACATACAAAAAGACACATCAAATAATTGAATGGCTATTTAGGACCTACGTTTTTTAAGAAAAAGGATAGAAAATCGATTCGTATGTCATCTCTGTCTTATAAAAACTATAGTATCATTCGATATCCTTGTGGGTTTGATCTCCACTCGTATTCTATGAATCAGTAAATTGCGTCATACACAAACCACAATTTTATTTTTTTGTTGTATAACGAT
Source organism: Eurema hecabe (assembly GCA_026213755.1). Taxonomy (NCBI): domain Eukaryota; kingdom Metazoa; phylum Arthropoda; class Insecta; order Lepidoptera; family Pieridae; genus Terias; species Terias hecabe. Next base: position 4,740,316 of record JADANM010006423.1, read on the forward strand.
GAAATTGCAATTAAAATAATTGATCTATGGGAGGAATTACGGAAATATTCAAACAATATGTTAGATATAATTGCTTGTATAGACGGAGCGTAGGCTCGAAACTAATACCTAACCATTGAGAATTCGCTTCCTTAATCATATGTTACGTGTGGGTGGAGTCAATTCATCGCAATATCGTATTATTCATCGGCGGAGACATAATTAAAATAAAGTATTTCTATACCTAACGTCGTTGCAGATTACGAGTTATAATACGAAAGAGCCAAGCTTTTAACTTGATTGGATTGAATGGAAAAGATGCGAACGATAGTACTGAAAATGTTTTATGATCAGGGAATGAATCTATGTTCGTGTTTTAATAATCTATACTAATATATAAAGCTGAAGAGTTTGTTTGTTTGTTTGTTTGAACGCGCTAATCTCAGGATCTACTGGTTCGAATTGAAAAATTCTTTTTTTATTGAATTGACCATTTATCGAGGAAGGCTTTAGGCTACATAACATCACGCTGCGACTAATAGGAGCGAAGATATAATGGAAAATGTGGAAAAAACGGGGAAAATTATTCATCTTTGAGGGCTTCCTTTGCGTGCGCTGCGAAAACGGTTCAAGATACAAAAATAATATGCATGGAAGAATTATTCCTCTTTAATTGATCTAAAAAAAACGTCCGCGACAGTATATGTCTATCTTCTAAGATTGACTCACTATAACATAATAATAGAAATAGATGATCCGACGGGGACGAAGTCGCGAGCAACAGCTAGTTTTAAATATGTAAGTACAAAGAATAAAAATGTGCCTTTTTCATATAATAAAATTATCGAAACACATACATTACAATTTTAAAGTACCTATATTTTACAGTATAAATAAGGTGTGCCTATTACTATCCATTAGAACAAAGATAAGATAAGAATCCATTGGTACAAAGATAGTCTAAAGCCTGGGGAAGGACAAAGGCTACTTTTTTTTTTAAATCAACCCCCAAAGGTTGCGCGAAGGGTTGAAATTTTTTATAATTTTACGCTTACGCGGTCAAAGCGCTGAACCGATTGTAATGAAATTTGGTACACAGATGGTCTAGAGCCTGAGATAAAACATAGGCTACTACTAACTGAAAAAAGAGTTATAAGGGGGAAAGGGGGGTCAAAGTTTATATGAAAGGCCAACAGCTACTGTATAATAATTTATATCTGAGTGTGATTAGTGTACTATATTCTTAATTTATTTTTCCCTTACACTAAGCAAACATAAGTTCTGTAATGTCTATATAATCAATACCTAATAAACCGTATATAAACTGTTCGCAATATAATTTCTCAATCAATCAATAATGTTTACGATTGACCCGGCGCTCCATGACCGGGTGATGTGGTCGTTTCGTGGACATTCTCAGTTAATTTGCGTTAAAGCTGTTGTTAGCCAGCGTTGCAATTGATTATGCATGATTTGCACTTACTGCGTCTGAGAAAAGCCTTACGAAACGGTACAAGTTTAATTTACCATTAAATATTCATAGATATTAGATAGCTATTTTGAAAATATGATAACATAGAATTTATTAACTTGCGGTGCGTATGATTAAAGAACTGCATTTTTAGAAAATGAGCCTTATTTTCCATGTTTTCAACAAATACTTTCCTTTAAAATATTTTTGCCAATAAAAAAGGCAACAATGCTTTTAGATACTAAATATTTTTAAGGAAATAAAGCTCTGACTCAACTTTAAAAATCTTATCCTTAACGTACCGATAAACCTACATTAATACGATTCTTATAATACATTCTTATATACAAATAACCAAACAAAACAATAGATAATTTAGCACTAGCGCAAATCTCTGTGGCAATTCCATTTGAACGTCCTTGTTGTTACGTAACGTGTTAATATCTGCATAAAATCTACATAAATTCCCGTCGCGATCAAGGCCGTTCAAACTAGAATGCTTAAAAATAATTTTCAGTTATATAACGACATAGGTTTTACCAACAAAGCAAGCCTGTAATACCTGGTCATAATAGAGAAAATTGTTTCCGTCAGAATTTAAATTTCTACAAATATTATTTAACAAACGTGTGTCTTCCGATCTGCAAAAAGTTGGATATGTATTATATAGTTATAAATGTCATTTCTTTAAATAAGTTGTCGTTAGTGATTGTTTAGATTCGGATATACGTAGGTGGATGTTTACCCACCACGGAAGTGTGATTACTATGTACTGTTATTGATTAAATTATCCGCCTGCTATACCTACTGCATTTTACATTGGAATTAATTTAATTTATCATTTGTTCGATTGCCTCGATTAAAATACCGTTTCCAATACTCCTTAATTACTCTAATGTATTATTATTAGTCTACTAGTATTATGTATTAGTCACTGAAGTATTCGTTAATAATACCTTAAGAGAAAACTTTTTCTTCCTAGGTTATTTCTTCTTCTGCTTTGGCTCTTGACAGAGTGGTCGTGGTCAACAAGACACCTGTCTCGTGGCGTCCTTAATTATTAAGGCGGCATTCCTCTCTGACCGCTGTCGTTTCTTGGTCCTTGGGGCATTTATGAGACTCATTGCTCTTTTTATATGAAAATTTTTATTGCAGGCAAAGTCAGAAGAGCAATTAGCTTGCGAGAAACAATGGCTACATACAAGTCACATGTGGCTGGCTCACCGTGGCGGTTTTACAGCAGTGGTGCGGGAGGGCGACGCAGACGCCGGTCGGGTGAAAGTGCGCGTCATCCAGACGGGAGAGGTCATCGCCGTTGATGAGGATGACTTGGAGAAGGTAGTTGGAAATATTTTTCCTATATTTTTTGGTGTTAAGCTTGTAGAATTTAGCTCATTGAAATTAGTAAACGCTGAAACTGGATGAAGAATAAAGTATTGCATGCATAAATTATGAATGTTGAGCAAATGTAGCTGAAAATCGTAGTATTTTCTTTTCTTAACATTATGGTAAAATTTTAATGAATAAAAACAGTTCTCATATTGAATGTTACACTTTCTGTACCTACTGTGTGCTAGAACTGAATTTTATGTTTATAAAATTGAACTAGTGTTGTTATTTTTATCCAATAGTTTGCACATTAATAGCAGCTCTTAACGTCCCATTAACTTAATTTGTTAATTTAAGTTCTGTTAAAGATAAGTTCTGTTAAGATCTTAGTGATAATAATTCTCAAATAATATATAATTTATAGGCAAATCCACCACAACTGGAACGCGCCGAAGACATAGCGTCGCTGCGTTGCCTGAACGAGTGTGGCGCGCTGCACGTGCTGCGGGCGCGGTTCGCGGCCGGCCTGTACCACGCGCGCGCGGGCCACGCGCTGCTCGTGCTGGGACCGCCCAAGCGGACCACGCCGGTCTATACTGAGAAGGTTTGTAGTATGTAGTCGTTAACTAAATGCTAATCGCTATAGCTCAATGTATGCTTTAATCATGAAAACTATGTAACCAATACTCATGCGTTTTTTTTTTAAGAAAGATTGTTGTAAATATGAAACATGCGATCGAAGCCGAGGCAGGTCGCTAGTAGAGTATAATATGTCTGTTCAAACTAGTGCGGAGTGCTGCACTTATGCGGTCGGGACACGCATAACTATAACTGACATCACTGAAGAACTACAAATGTTCATTCGAGATTGTACGTTTTAGATAGATTTATAATAAGCTCTAAAAGCAATAAACCTCTTGGTAAAACCCATAAAAGATTTAAGAAACACGTTTTGCGTTGTACGTATTGAAAGTTCGATGTCTAACACTGTGCTTCAAAGGTAATTCAATTCAAGGTAGCTCTGTCACACAGGGTGGATGTTATTGATATTATCCTTGAGTATAGTTAAATTTTTTTTTTCTTCCAGGTGGCAGCAATGTTCCGCGGCTGCCGCATGGACGACATGCCCCCACACGTGTTCGCAGCCGCTCAATCGGCTCACAGATGTATGCTCGCATCAAGAAAAGACAGGGCTATTGTCTTCCTGGGAAGGTAGGATACACGTATAGCGAAATAAGTCCTAAATTGACTATAGTTCAAAGTCCAAGAATGCAATGTGCTTTAATCTATCTACCTATATAAAAAGTCACTGAGACAAATTCTGCCTTAAACAGTAAAAATGTAATTTATACAAATCTTATGAAAATTTAGTGTTTTTTTTTATAATCGAGTCTAGACTTGAATAAAATAATCGCATATGCATACAGTATGTAATAATCGAATGTAAAATCTAATATGTCTCAAATTTTTTTTGTATTCAGCACAATTCATATTATCATATTGCTCGCATTAAGACGAAGATCAAGGCTTCAATTTACATTTGATATATGACCCGGTTGTACCATACTAAGCATTGTTATTATATACGACTTAACTAAATTGCATTGTTTTTAAAGAGTCTTTTAGATGTTTTTTTTTGTAAGAAGATAAGTTCATAAGGCCATATTTTTAGGTACATTTAAATCTTCAGAATGCACCATTTTGTTTGCTTTACTCGGGTCAAATTATTTTTTCTTGTGGTTTGTGGTGTGGTGTCACACCTTATAGAAAATTAAACGGTATTTTATTTAACAAAAACATTAATCATTTGTATCACAACAAAAATAGTCTTATGCACACAAATTGTCTCTGTAAACTACTACTATTACTTACTTACTTATTATTTTTAACCGACTTAGGAGGAGGAGGTTCTCAATTCGTCTGTATGCATAATATTTTTTTTAATATAATATAATTACAACAGATCCGGTTCAGGCAAAACATCAGCCATGCGACACTGTGTATGGTACCTGGCCAGTGCATATCCCGCCCAAGGCTCAAAAATCACTCCGGAGAGACTTGAGGCCGCTTTCGACGTCCTCCATGTGTTTGGATCTAGCCGGTACGTAATAATAATTGTTCTGGTATCAGATGGGTTAAAAATAATGCAACACTGCAATGCTAATAATGTATCTGTTGATCTCAAAGTTCAAAGTCCAAAAATATTTGATATTCGGATTTTTATATGAGCTAATACAATTCGATGATTAGATATTGTCATTGGTCATGTCTTGCAGAAACCAGGCACGGTTAATTTTTGTTGTTACCGAATAAATTTAGGTAAGGTTGTCCAATATGACATGACAATTATGACATTATTTGAAGTGGGAAAGTTAATAACAGATAATTTTATTGCTTAATTATAATTATAATTATAATAAATTAGAAGATGCATGTGATAACAGATATGTTAATTTAATACAATAATTATGCTATTGATGAGCAAATGTTAAAGGTTGTATTAAACTCAAAAGTTTAATTAAATCAAAAGGATATTCATGTCACAGACAGTATTTAACATTATTTAATTTGCAAGATAATAAATATAATAAGGAACTACGTTGTAATACTTCGTCTTTGAATATGAATAAAGTGTTTTTTCTAAAGAGCAATATTTTTACATCTTTTAATTTTACAATAATTTAAATAGCTTTCATTTCTTGTAACATTATAGTAAACTAATTTTTAACCATTGCCAATGCCATAAAAATTTATTTTTCTCTCCCTTCTTTTAAAATAATTAACAATATTGGCCAGTGTCAAGATGTTATTAAAAAACATTTTAAAAGGTTTATAGGTTTTTAATATTATTTCCGAAACGTTCGAACGCTCACGCTACGTGTCGCACTATTTCTTTCTTTCTTTTCTTATATATTATGGCATTAGCGTCTAGCTTTTTGCCAATTTCAAGTAAAATCGTCATCAAGTCGTCTTTAGTAGAGTCAGTCAGTCGTTTCGTTCTGCCCTTCGTAAAGTAATAGTGAGCTTTACGAAGAACCTAGACGAATCTTGGAGCAATCGGAACGGCGCTACTAAGCGCTCTCAAATGAATTCTTCATTTCTTAGACACTTATTAGCTAGTTTACTGCATGATACACTATCACAATCATACATTAAATCACTTTATGCACCAAAAAGGAATATTCAATCGAGATTACATATAGACGCCGCACGATTCCCGCCAAAACTCCATCGTCGCACTATTTCAACATTTATTTTTACAACTTTTTTTTTCTCTCTTCTTTATATCTCTTAACAATATTGGCCAGTAATATGACTAAAGTTAAAAAAAAAAACATTGCAAAAAGGTTTATAGGTGTCCAATACGTTTTTCAGTACGGGGTCGAACGCGCACGCGTCGCGCTACGTGTCGCTCACGTCGCTGGACTTCGACGGCGGCGGCGCGCTCGTGTCCGCGTCGGTGCAGACGCTGCTGCCAGACCTGAGGCCCGATCAGTCGCACCTTAAAGCTTTGCATATGTAAGTTTTACATTATAATAGAGTTTATTTATGAGTTATTTTTGTTTAGGGGGTAATGGAAGACCAGCATTATAGTATTTAGTTCAATGGGCTAAATATAAATTATATTTCATTTTAACAATATTATATGGGAAAATAATTGTTGTCTTATAGATAGTTGGCATAGTAGTTGGTTGTATTCTATTTTTTTAGCTATATTACTGTGGTTGAATATAGTAATCAAAACAAAATGTCACCAAAAATAATAATTTATTTTAAATAACATATTTTATTATGCAAATTTAAAACGTATTCTCCATCCGTGTTCGTACATTTGACATTTGTTTGACACAATGCAAATGTACTAATTAGTAGTTTTATAAATGAATATGCAAATTATTTTATTTATTAAAAAAAGTCATATAATTGTTGTTTACTAAAGGGTCGGTTCTTCATAAATTGATTATCACATTTTCAACGCTGCAAAAAAAAAATTCTTTTAATTATATATTAGAAGTCATATCCATAGCTATCTGTCATTGTCAAAATATACGGTATATTCTATTATTAATATGCTCGATACAAATTTCAGTCTATTCCATGGCTGCGACGGTCGTCTCCGGCGCGAGTTACTCCTCGACCAAGCGCCAGTGAGCGCACCGAACCCTTACGTCAGCTCCAGTGAAAAAGCGGACGCGCCCGCAGACTTCGCCGCACTCAAGGAGGCGTTCCAATTGATCGGTGTCACTGAACAGGAGCAGATGGCTGTGTGGAAGATACTAACGGCTATATGTCATCTCGGCTGGGCTGGCGTTGTCAAAGGTGAACCGTCTTTTAAGACTTATTAATATAAAATTGTACTAACGTATTGAAAAACAGCACTTTGGCATTTTTTAATTCTTTTTGTGAGGTAATAATGAGCGTTATTAGAGGATACTTCTTTATGGCCTAGAAAACTTAATTTTATTGTTTAATTGAAAAGCAATACTGTTAAAGCAAGAAGTGAATTGAAAACAAGTGTTAAGCAACTGCTTATTAGGGTCTCTTATAATCTTGCAAATGAGTCCTTAAATCTATCTTTTCCTTATCTATTGTAGTTTATCTCGTGAATTAAAATATCATCCTGACAAAATTAACTTATGTACTATTTGTTCTTTCAGCAAACACAGGCTCTAGTCTCAAGTATCAGTTCGCGAGCACGGGGTGCGCGACGCGCGCGGCTCGCGTGCTGGGCACGGGCGTGGAGGAGCTGACGCGCGCCGTGTTCGCGCCGGCCGCGCCCGCGCCCGCCTCGCCGCAGCCGGCCTCGCTACGGTAACGTACTCATGTCTCTGCGTATGATGCTGCTGCGGTTGAGTACACATTGACTTGCAACAAGCTTGAAGTGTGTGCGTTACTTCAGCAGGCTCAATGTTGTGATTCTATACTAGTATAGTATACTTCTTAGACAATACTGGGCGATAATTATGTAGATAACCTCATTCCAATCGCATAAAATACGTCTTTTGTTTAAAAATTGTACAAGCGTTGAACACACTTGTTGTTCATATACTGATAAATATTTAAGTAGACCCAAAAATATTCATTGCATATGGAATACTACGGAACACAATGACTACTTAATGATTACTATTTAATCTGATTCCATACTATTTATTATACAACGTATTGTAATCTAGGTATACATATTTAATTAATGACATATTATGTTTATAGAACGCCATCTCCTTCCAACGAGCGCGAGTCGCCCGGCGCGGACGCGTTGGATGCATTCGTTACAGGACTATACAATGAGACGTTTAATATCGTCGCTGCTCTTGTAAATAGGCAAGTATTACATAAGTGTTGTCTTTGGTCTATTTGAAATAAGGTTTTTAAAATAGTTTTTTTTTTCTCTTTTAATTACAAATTTCTATTATAATTGATATGAAAGTGTGGATGTTTTAAAGTGGATTAAAATAAACATTTAATTAATATTCATTTTGTCACGCACGCTTATTTTATATAGATATTGTACCTATTGTATGCTATGTATTGTATGTATGTATTTACAAAAGAAAAGTATGTATATGTAATTTATTCCGTTATTTAGTTCACATAACACAAGCTTCGGCTTACCTTGGAACTAGATGGCGCTGTGTATAAATGTCCTGAAAATATTTATTTATTATTATTATTTATTTATTGTATTATATCTATACCTACAGTTTAAAAATTTACTTTCACATCCCTTCTTAGTAAGTATTTTAGCTTTAAGTCTTGTACCAAGAGAAATTTTATTGATTGATTTTTATACACAGGAGTATATCGACATCAGCTCGTACGTCAGCATCAATTTTACTGTTGGATACGCCGGGCGCCGACAACCCGCTGTGCGCCGGCCAGCAGAGCGGGGCGCCGCTGTCTAAGCTGCTCTCCAACTATTTACAGGTGATTATCTCTTGTTTTAGTCATTAATTTCACTTTGGACTTACTGTGTAGCTGTAGCGTTCCAATAACGTGCATGGATCCCTTAAATAATAGAAGACAGGCTAGTCTGGAGGAAAATAGTGTTTATTACTTGGTCGGTCATGAAAAACCTCGGTCATGAGAAAACTATTGTGAAGAATTTCACTTTATATTAGTCACTAATATTTAACATAAATAAGTATTAAGTTTTTAATAGTACTTTGTTATGAAGCAATAAATTGTGAATTTAAATTTTTCTAGACACCTTAGATCTGATTCACGTCAACATCAGTATCTAGATGAAGATCAGTGAAGGCTTCGACGGGTCAAAAATTTTTCCATTTATAAAAACTATTTTGATAAAATATAAATTTTAAGACGTATTGTTTAATGGTACCTTTGTCTTATAGGAACGACTTCAAGGTGTATTTCACGAGGCGACGTTAGTAGCGCCTCGAGAACGCTACGCCCAAGAGGGAATCACTCTTGATGATGGGTCAGAAGAAGGTATTGAATAGTTACTACTACTTATTACTGGCAGTTATATTAATATATTTATTTATTTCGAAACACCAACAGCTTTACATATATTTCAAAAATTTTCATAAAAAAAATACACTTGTATGGAAAGCCAGTTATTGGCATATACAAAGTTCACAAACTATACATCCACTACATGTCTATGTTTCAACACTTTAGAATTTAACCATAATACTAATTTGAACTAATTTAAAAACATATTAATAATAATAATAAAATCTACAATACCAAGAGAAGAAAATGGGTTATCACCTTGTTTTTTAAACTGGAACACGTATCAGAAAAAATGTCAATGCTATCAATTAATGAGTCCATTGAGTTGTAGTCAATACAAATTTTGGATAGAGGGGAATATTTTAGGAGAATATAGGTACATATAAATATTTTTTTGTTTTATAGATTGGCTGTCAGAAACTGTGAATCCAGGACCTATGATAGATTTGCTCGATAAATCGCCCCAAAACACGATCGTGAGAAGTTCACAAGCTGATCTGCGTGACTGTGATCGACGCGGACTGCTATGGTAAATAATATTTATTTATTTCATACTAGAAAAATAAGAGGTTCAATAATAATATTTTGTTGTAATATGACCGCGTTTACGGAGACAAGGGGCGGCAAGGCTGTGCTCCGTACCATTGTACACATACAAACAATGTTTGTAACGTAACACACAATGCCTCACTCACAACACTTGCATCGCCATAAACACCCGTCAGCAACATACACGCAATATTAACAAATGTCTTTTCCTTATTTTGAAATGAACGCAACTTTATAAAGATCCCGTTGTTGACCCATCTATACTAATATATAAAGCTGAAGAGTTTGTTTGTTTGTTTATTTGTTTGTTTGAACGCGCTAATCTTAAGATCTACTGGTTCGAATTGAAAAATTCTTTTTTTATTGAATTGACCATTTATCGAGGAAGGCTTTAGGCTATATAACATCACGCTGCGACTAATAGGAGCGAAGATATAATGGTAAATGTGGAATAAACAGGGAAAATTATTCATCTTTGAGGGCTCCCTTTGCGTGCGCTGCAAAAACGGTTCAAGATACAAAAATAATATGTATGAAAGAAATATTCCTCTTTAAATGATCTAAAAAAAAGTCCGCGACAGTATATGTCTATCTTCTAAGATTGACTCACTATAACATAATAATAGAAATAGATCCGACGGGGACGAAGTCGCGAGCAACAGCTAGTTAACAAATAAATACCGCGAGGCCAAAACCCGCAGGGCTCGGCTAGATGTGTTGTAATAAAAATTGTTAACTCGCAGGTTATTGGACGAGGAGTCGATGTACCCGGGCTCGTCGGACGACACGTTCCTGGAGCGCGTGCTCACGCACTACGGCGCGCCGCACCACACGCACTACCTCGTCAAGAAGGCGCCGCACGCGAGGCAGTTCAGCCTGCAGCATCTACAGGTGCGTACACACACACACGCACGCACGAACGTACACATGTACGCACACATGCACGCACGCACGCACACAGACACATATATACAAACACAATCTGAGTGTGCATGCACAATTTATTAAAATTGCTCATAAGGTTACTTTTAATAATTAATAATCGCTATAAATAGGGTTGGCACTTTTACATAAACCTACAATCTTAGTGTACAAGAGCAAGATGCATATAAGGTACTATTAGTCTTTAATGTATAGTCAATAATTAATCCTTATAAAATAGGGTTTACACTGAATTAAATGTTTTGTCAAATAAAAATGGTAATAAAATAACTAAATTAATAATAAACAGTATAACTAATTTCTCTTATTTTATATTTTGCAGGGAACAAATCCAGTATTATATGACGTTACCGGCTGGGTAAAGGCGAGCCGCGAGAACCCTGTTGTGAAGAAAGCACATTCTTTAATACAAGAAAGCCAAAAGTAAGTTCTGAGTATGAACTTTCAAGTTATATTATTAATTAGTTAACAAAGTTGTAGATGTTATATTAGAAACCACGTTTCGGGTCAGCAATTGTAATTTAACCGATTTTTTTATTTGAATGTATTGCAAAGCTTACAATAATTGTCTATGATCATCTTAACAGAGTAACATGTAAGTAAAAGAACTGTCCGACACATAAAATGCTCAAAAAACATGTGGGTATTATCTCATAAATAAATTATGCAACATTATTATCAAAAAGTTATTGTATGTATGTTTGTATGTATATTGTAACTCGTCAGTGAAGACATAGTACGCCTGTGGACGTGGTCGCGCGGCGCGTGCGGCACCAGCACGTGGTCGGCCGCCATCGGCGACGCGTCCACGCTCCGGCGCGCCTCCTCCATACGACGGACGCTCACTTCAGGTATTATATTCACTAACAAGACTTTAAAGCTCATAATGAGTGGGTCTACTTTAGTTTTCTTTGGCAGTGAAGTTTTCTGAGGGGGGGGAATAGGCCTACTGTGTTTTAATATTTTAGACAATCATTTTAAACAATGTGTATGTATGCTATTTAGGCAGAATCATATTCCAATTAACAATGTGGGCGAATAAAACAAATAATATTTTAAAATTTCATATCACATCAGACGTTAATAAATGATATAATTATGTGATTTAAACGTGACCAGGCACGGCGGGCATGAAGCGTCGCTCGACGGCGTTGCAGGCCAAGTTCGTAGCGGACGGCATCGTGGACACGCTGCGGCGCTGCGGCGCCGGCGGCATACAGTTCGTGTGCTGCCTGCTCGCCGCGCAGCCCGCCGACGGCG
>JADANM010006423.1:4758984-4791953 GCA_026213755.1 Eurema hecabe
ATAATTTACATGTCTTTGAGAATGTTAATATTGATGCAATAAAGCTAAGCTTGTGATGGATTTATAATGTTCAATTCTAAAAGTTAGATGAGAGATGACCCTCGTCATTCGCGATTGTAAAGTTAGGTACAAAAGCCGAATCTTAATAAATAACTATACGACTATAATGTCATCGGATTTTGAATAAAAATAATTTAAGATTCTTTTTTATATATTTTCAAGGTTTTTACATTAACTTTACTAAAATACATTAACCTTCGTGTTTTAAAATAAAAAGATTCGTATTTTTAATTTGTTACTATTTGCAATAATCAGGATGTTTGCAAAGTACATGGATTTGTAGGCTTTCTTTGTAATAATTATATTATCTTAAATTGTTTTCCTCGTGACGATAAGGTTTTCCAGATTTCAAAAATCTAGCTAAAATCTAAATATTATGTACATTGGGTCGTGTGCGATATTTATAAGTCCATGACTTAAATCCCTAAAGATTAAATAAATTTGCATTTGAAGAAGTCTTATAATGGACTATGCCCTATAAATTATATATCAATGTTCAAAAGTCAAGTAAATTCCATTAATTAGTATTTATAACGTGAGAATTATACGAATTAAATATACGATGTCATAAAATGAATTGACAGTGTCATAAGTCATAAACTAGTAATTAATCATAATAACCGGATCGGTGTTTTTGACTCTTTAATCTTTGACCTCCCGTAGAAAGATGAAAAGGGCCTGCAACTTAATACCATAAAAGTCGACTTATTGAGTTTACCAGATGTTAGAGAAGTAGAAATTCAGATTAGAAACCTGCCCTTGACGGCGGCATCCTGAGTATGGTATGGAATGATAGTTGTTTAGAAAACGTAATTGTCGTCATTAATATTGCTTTAAGGAGACATTCATTAACCGTCGTACCCTAGAAAATACTGTAAAAGGTGTGTAATGTTTAAATCTTATAAATCGAAAGGAACGATATTTAACTATATACATTATACAATCGTCGTTGTGACTTGTGACCTAAATATCGTGTTACATATCCAAAAAGTTGATAGAAGAAAGTTGTTACGACTAAATGTTATATATTCAATGTATTGTATATTGCGTATCGTTATCTTTCTTTTATAGTTTGATTAAAAACAAATAAGTTTATAAAAAATACCTAGGTACCTTATAAAAATGTTCCGAGCAACGAAAGTTATTAAGAACTTCGTTCTGATATGAGTAATGAGTATATCAGGTTTTTTTATCGGGTCTTAAAATGAGAATTAGTTTTCGGTCCCAACGTCTTATTATGATCATAATTATAAGATACCTTAACGTTGTTTGGACCAAATCTCGTATTTAAGATATGTATCGCTAAGTAAATAAGCTTACCGAGTGATAAGAATCTAATATTATAGTTTAAATATATTTAGACAAACAAAAACAAAAATAGGGGTAATTATTATTTCAGATTCATAATCCTTTTTACTTTTGAAAGGTAAAGACTACAGATCCTTTGAATCGTATATGTTCGGTAACCTTTATAAGATAATGTCATATAAAAAAATATAAAATAGATATTGTTTGGAATAAATCGAAAAAAAATTCTATGAAGTGTTGATGTTTTGATTATTATACGATGATCAGCCGAATTGAGTTTTGATAACTTGGTGGAACACCGTGGGGTTTTAGTCGCTTTGAGTCCGACATAACTTATTTTCTACATTAATACGACATAACTTAAGGGGGAACAAAATAAAAAATAACCTTTAATTCTAGAAAAAATTGAAAGTTAAGTGGCAACTGGCAACACAGTAAGTGGTATTTTTGGAGTAGGTGTTAGACAATTACATATTATTATAATATATGAAATACTTTCACCGATTGCCAAACCCCTATTGTAGCTCATTATGATTTGAACAGTATTAGAAGTGGCCCCAAGTAATCATTTGAACAAAAAAAACACCGACTTCGCACATATCGATATTTTAAGTTTTGATCAAATTGGAATATACTGCACGGAAATAAAAGCCTTAATTCAAGAAACGGTAACGTACAAGATAATCGTCAACATCAGACCAGACCGTTAAACGTAAGTGCGTAATAAATGAGATTTTTAGTAAAAGTGGACCCTTGACAATGTCAAAATGAAAGTTGTCATGTTTCTCACAAGATTTTGTTACAGGCTCATAAAACCAGACAATACGTAAATCACATGCGTAAAAAAGCGGTAATTCTAACACGCTGAAGTAACTGAGCTTTCACGGGACACGTAAGCGTGGGCCAAATTATGTAAAAACATGCAATTGAAGAGTGATAGGGCCATAAACGCAGACGTTAATGTTATTAGCGAACATTCGATGATTAATACATTATTTGAAATTATATGTCAACGGTTGTAACTCTTGTTTAATTGCTGGGTGATGCGACGCGATGCTATCGGATGGGCGTGTGATCGGATATCTTTGACACTTTTTAATAGTTTATTATTAGTCAAATACATAGTATATGTCAAAATTCATAGTAATGTATGTATGTATATTTGATATGGATGATATTTCATTCGCTTAACTTTCAATATAACTTAAAGTATATCTTACTTGCCTTTGAAAGGGTATTACGTCTAAATTTAAATATAACAAGGTATTTGGTTGATTGATTTTTTTGTTGACGTTTCTACTTTCTAGCTAAATTATTTTTAAGTCGGATATTAATGTGGATGATAGTGTACTCATACTCTTTATGATATTAATATTATGTATATGCAAATTACCTTCAAGGTAATCAATTCATTGAAGCTTATAAAAGTTTTAATATTAATGAAAAAGACATATTTTGCATATAAATATAATTTTCTCTATGTTTAAAATTACGAAAATGGTATGGTTTATAAGTAAAGGTAAGTTCATTAAAATATTAATCAACTAATGAAATTTCCATCATCGCATCGAATGTGGTGTCGGTACTTTGTAATTTTCATTTTAATTAACAATCTTATTGATGTGGGAATGAATATTAATACAGAAAGTATATTTAAAGAAAGATCCAGTGACGAGAAGTATAATTTCGTAACCGATACGAGATTTAATATTCTTTTAGAAATAAAATATTAGATATACATAATTGGTAAGAAGTATGATCTAGGAAACGTCAAAAGAAAATTTTGTCCCATCTATTATTCGATAGGACTTCTTTTTAAATGCAATATAGATTATTATCGAAACATCCACTATCGAGAGGACAATAACCTGTCAACGCGACGCTAAGAATTTGAAATGAATTATTATAAAGCTATAGTTGAAAAGAGTCATTGCATTTAACTCATTTGAGACTATTGTTCTTCCAAGCATTTTAGTTTCTAATGCATCTTTGATAAAATCTTCAAATCTATAGAGATTTTAACGATGAACACTTCTCTTCTATTTAATGTTAGTAGGTCAGTAAATGTAGGAAGTTACAGAGCTGTAGGTATAAGATTTACTCGTAATAATGACTGAGTTGGATTTAGTTGCGTAATTCCTTATATGTGGGCAGTTGCACTCGGCGATTACTGCTCATAGTTTCATGATTATGTTATATAATGACTTCGAGTGTTTTGCAAATACTTAGAGCATTTGTGGATTACTGTGAAATGAAAGAACATTATCAGTTACAAGACAAAGTTCGTTTTTCGAATCTTGTAAAGTTATATACCTTTACAAGATTCGAAAAACGTTAATAAGATTAGAAATACCTAACTTGGTAACACGACACCAGCATATTTCATTGTCACTGCTAATTCTGTAATCGATATGAATTATATTATTAACACGTAACAGACACAGTTTCAGCTTAACAACCACATACGTAGAAATAATAACCACGATGTTTCGTGTATATGTGTATTCGTGATTGTAACCAATTTACGAAATTAATTTATAATAGTTTTAATTATTTATATAGAGGTCAAAGTCATATAAAGGATTACATATAGAACGTATAGTTTCGATTCTTTCGTATATTTTTTTGTCATGTGTTTATTAGATCAAAGTGAAAAGTGGGAAATTAAGTTTTAACAATATATTTTTTGTGATAAATAAAAACACAGTTACACTTAAAACAACAAAAGTTGTTAGCATATTTTCTCGTTCTCCAAGAGATAACCATACACCATTAAATTACCCGGTTATCAGTACAGCGTCCCTCAATAAAACTTTCGTTCTTGTAAAAATGTAATTTTATTCTTATAATTGGTCGATCCTTTTAAAACGAAGCAGTCTTACCGGTATCTGGTCTGGTTCGAGTATGGATAATTATATTTTCTCTAAATGTAACAAAGTGAGAGGCGGTCGGTATCGATTTATATACAAACAATCAAGTTTTGGAAACAGAAAGTTGAATCCTGCTCTACTTTAAAGCTTAATGCGCGATGTTTATGCGACATGCATCCAATTTCTTTTTAACGATGCCCGTATAAAAGTTTTAATTACTGACCAAATTTTATAAGTCTAAAATTGAAATGAATTTCTTGTTAAGAATGTATGAATGCGATTTTGATAATTAGTACCTGTATCAATGTTGTGTGAGTGGCGTAGCGACATTAAGAGCCTTCAGATGATCACTTTTCACTCATATATTATTTCTTAAGCCAATGATATTTAACGTCATCTAACACTAGGAAGATAACGCTGATCAATCTTCCTATGCTTCCGAACGAAATGCTATCACTTCCGATAGGTGATATTGAAATATAGTAAGTTCAATAAACAATTAATGATTCAAGTTATTAATCGTTTAGTTTATTACGTATATGTACTGGTTAATAGTTATATTCCTGGTTAATATGCTCTTGTAGCCGCGTTTTGATATCAACGCTTTACAGTCATGTATTTGATTGCCTAATTTAATCAATATTTTATAATGTATAAAATATTTAAGTATAAGTCGTAGAACGTGTCAACTCTTTCTTCTTAATTGTATCGACAGCTATCAACACTTTATTGACCTTAAATAAACAACACGCTAATTGGTGTCAAAGGTGCGTGAAGATTAATATTTATTAGAAAGTACTGATATAGTTTTATAGGCACATCGTCATTAGGACGACAAGTAATTAAAAGTTTTATACCGTATTTTGTTCGTAAATTCAGCTTTCTCAGATCGAGAGTGTTTGTTTTAGAACTAACTTTAGCGGTTAATATAGAGGCGTCTATTGACGTGTTCAATTGTGACATTTTTGTACAAATTTTAATATTTATGTGTTTATCTATCTAAATTATATTTATTCAACTATGACGGAATTCAGATCGTTTCCGGTGTAGAATTGATTGATTTTTTTTTATATTATCGTTTTTTTGGTAATAACATGTAGGTCATTGGTTTTATTAAACCAATGACCTACATGTTTTAAATAGGCGCACCCTATTGGGTGCGCCTATTTAAAACAATCTGGGTACTGGGTCGCGTCGTCTTAAACTGTATAAGTAGAGATAAATAATAATTATATATGCGATAAAATTATGTTTATTTTAACTATGTATGTGACTATGACGGTTCATGAAATACAGCCTGGTAACAGACGGAGTCGTAGGTCTCGTTATTTACCTGTTTGGAAACTTGAAAAAAAAAGACTAATCGTTTTTCCTTATAAATTGATTTTTCTTTTCAAATAAACTAATTTTATAATCTACAACACTCGGAATGCATTTTAAATATAAATACAACATACAGGTTAAGGCTACTAAATATGTTTCACTTGTTAAGCACCGTTTTATAATTATTTACACATAGAGTTGTCACTAGCGCTAGAAATATTTTGACGACTGTGTTAATGAGAGGTTTGAATGACACTGAAATGTTAACAATACCGAGTCAAGTTTAAATACAGATATTGAGTACAACGTCATTATTATTATTACCTTTATATGGTTTAAGAGATAATAATGATAATAACAATTTATTTTCCATAATAAGGCGATTTACAAAAAAATTGCCCAGACTCCCAAGATAATAAAAACTGTTTTTCACGAGCCCGTTACATTCTGATTTGTATTTTTTTTACTATCTCTGCGCCTTAATGTTTTATCCTTGGTAGTTTTCGTTTAGTAGTAATACCGACAAAAGCAATCTTATAATTGTCTAATCTTATTTTAATGACAAAATTAAGCTATACCTTTTCAGTAAGTAAAGGATAAAAATTCTGGTTTAAGTAGAATGAATTAGGGTTTTTCATAACTTTACGTTTTGTAGAGTTCCGCTTATAATTATTATGTACGACTTAGAATTTGAATTCCGAAAATAATTCGGGTTAAATTAACCTCTAAATTCTAAAATAAAATATTTTTAATGCGTAATAAATTAATATGCCGTACAATAATTTCGATCGAATGAAAATGTATCGTTGCGGAGACACTACATCGTAATGAGTTCAAGCTGATAATTAGATTTATAGATGGACCCGACTAGACTTAGGTCTATACTTGTTAATCTAAACTAATATTATAAAGAAGTAAAGTTTGTGTGTTTGTTAAATTTTGAGGGGTAAAAATTTCACCAATAGAAAGCCACATTATTGCTGCGTGTCATAGACTATATAAAAAAGGATTGTTAACATTATGCCCAACGAAGTGGGCACGGGAGCTAGTAACTAATAACCTCGCTCTTCACATTCCCAGCTGTTGTGGTGTTGTGCCGGTATGTAATGTCGATGTCAATGCGGCGTATGTAAATTGAATCTAGTTGGATAACGCGGCGGGTTGTTCGGGGCGCGTCGGCGCTCAGTCTTGTACCGTGAAGCGTGCGACGCGCGCGCACTTTCGCTCTCGACGGACTTCCGCGCCACTTCCTTAACCCCCGAGCCGGCTCATTACGGAAAAATACTAAACTAAACACAACATCCACGCACTTTAATATTCACTATAAGACATTACTAATTAATAATTGAGCAGACCGTTTAAGATTATTGTTTTACGTGATCGATCTATATTGATACAAAGTTACGGCGACGTACTGACTGAATGAAAAACAGAACACAGCGTTCGACTGTTGTACGTGTTAGTGATAAGACAGTGAAGTGATAACAACTATGTTGGTGATTCTCGCGTTCATCGGAGTTCGATTCGCCCTACATGTGTCCCGGCAGAGTGGACGGGCGCTCGCTGACGAGTGCTATACGAGAAAGTAATTATTTCACTAAAATTAATTATTTTATTTTTTATTAAAGATACGATTAGTGTGATCCTTTGTTAGATCTGTATATGTAATTTGAATCTATCACATATGTGGAGCATCCCAATAATCAATATCAATGTTATATGGTCCCCATGACGACACGGCAACGTATACAGGATTACAAAATCAAAATCCATGAACACAAAAGGTAAACGAACTGCGACCTAAAAACCCTTCGCGATTCCGTGATATTTATAACTTATTCTACTACTGTGAGCGATTACACAATTGATTCATAATTATGTTTGATAGGCATCGATCGTTAACAAAGGGTCACAGTAATCCTATTTACATTTATTCTTCTCTATGTTCAACGTTTCATGTGGCATTTGTACTAAACTTATTATAAGCAGAACAAAGTTGTAATTGACGTTAAAATGGTAACGAATTTTAAACACGAACATCTGATATATTAACACACATATTGGCTGATTAATTAAAATACAAGAGCTCAAACATCACGCTAATTTAATAAGTAGGTGCAAAAAATTAAGAATTCATCGCGTTGCATATTTCAGCAGAATTAAAAAAAGCTCATTAAAAATGACGGTACGAAATGATGAATATAATTAGGTATAAAAATTTAAAAAAAGAGAAGGTATTTTTATACTTCATTATATTTATTTTTAAATTAAATATGCATCACTTTTACGCCAGCGTTGTTTAATAATAACTTTTACTACAGACTATTTTTATCTATTAAAATAGAAACAATATAAATAATTCGTATTTTGTAAAAGTAAAATATATATGTATTATGTACCAACTAAAAATGTTCGTTTTCTAAACACACATCAGTTAAAAATATTAAGTAAAGGGATGTCTGGTAACAAGCAATTAGGACAAGGTTGAATCGACGTAACTTAATAAGTTACGAAAATGTTAATAGAGCCTATAAACCTGTTTCGTATCGGTGAGCCAAAAATTACGAATCTTGAAGACCTTGAAGACTGAAAGGTCTTGCTTTTTAAAGGTCGTATACTTTAATCGTTTCATTTGTATCGTGTTACGTGAGTGGATTTACTTTGTATTGAGAAATAGCTTAATACGTTGGTTAGCTATAAAAAACTTAAAAATGATATGAATGAGCCTAGCTTATTTCTCAAAATAACTATTTAGAACTAAAATACTGAGAACCGCGTGGTAAATGATATGCGAATTCATTACAAAAAGTTTCACTCATCATTGTTGTTTGAGTTTTGCATAATATAAAGTAATTCAAAACCGCTAAAAACTGTTCTAAAATAATTTATATTTAATTAACGATTCGCGAAATATAATACGGTTATTATAACCTATTAATTATGAATCTCAAAAGAATATGAATCTTCTTCTTCAAAAATTAGTCAAGAAAATTTTTTTTACCAGGGAGTTTAATCTACGATTTTTCGATTAGTGAACTACACGACGATACGTTCTATATCTAATAAGAATGCAACTATCTTGTTTGTAAATTCTTTAGTAGCGATTAAAATGCAGTTCTAATAAAATATATAACGCGTATCTAAGATTTGCATGATGCTTATCTAGATAACTAAGTATATAACTAAACGAGATTCTGACATCTTTATTATATAGATTAAATGCGGAAAATTGCTATGGTTATGTAGAATAGATTTTATTTTCGACGCCTAAAATAATATAATAAGGTTTCTATCTAGTTACCGTATTTCTAGTAATGTATAGTAATACAACTTCCTTCTTAAATAAAAGAATCCTTAACCGAACGAACCACTAATTGCCCGTCCTGCCTGGAGAAGCTTTATATACGTTAAGTTCCGAATTGTCATAAGCGTGATTCAGAATTTTGGCACATTAATGGCAGTCGTTATAAATGGAATTTTTAACAGTACAATTGGACATAAATCATTCGACGGGCTCAAGTGTGGAAGCGTTGAAAGCTCAGATGATAAAGCTTCAGCAATATTAAATGAATCGGTTATATTTATTCCTTTACGTATATTAGTAGTGAAAGATCAGACACTTTAATTTTTCATTTAACAAAATGATTAATTGTATTTTTTTAGTTTGATCCACTGATATTCTTTGATATAAATAAACTTTTATACGTATCAATAAAGTGTATCGAAAATATTAAGCTATTTTTGGTTCAATTTTAGAAAGCTAATAACATAAATAAATCATTAAATTATTAATGATCGTCAATTTAAGTACGTGGTGACAATACCGTTTATAGTTGGTTAAGTTTCTTTCTTTGCTCATTTTAATTGCAGGCGATTAATAGGAAGAGCCAATCTGCAGTAAAGTTCATATAAATTTAATGATTGAACAATAATTTTCGTTTTCCAAATAAGTATGGATAGTTATTGTCGTACAAATATGAAAAGCTCAATTAAAATAACGTGTTCATAATTGCAAGTCTATCTTGTGATTATTGTATTTCACTTTTTGTGAAGCCTCGAACGCTTTCTACGTTAAAAAAAAACCTTTTGCTGTCAAATGTGAAAGGGTGCTACATTCTACATATTATGAGGTATATATCAAAATGGTGTCTCAATTCAATGTCTGCCACTACACTGTCTTAATTAAAATCAAAGTCAAACCCTCTAATGCTCTTAAAAGTTAATTCATTTCAAAAACAATCGCGCTTTAAAGAAAATTGACATATCGATGCCTCCGTTAAGTGAAAAGCATGATTGACACGCATCTTGATACACGATCCCTGCCATTTTAAACAACTGATAGGATCTAAAGTTCAAGAGAAATTATCGCTATCAATACATCTAAAGCACTACCGAGTTGAGTACTACACGTTTATGTGAGGGTTTATTTTTTTGCTAATTGTAAGTCAATCATACGCATTTCGTCTTGTTTACGATAATATTAAAAGCGTGTGCTTCATTGTGAAAAGAGTGACTTTTTAAATTTATAGATGAATTTGTAATATACTAGCTGTTGCCCGCGACTCCGTCCGTCCGCGTAGGCTTTTATATAAACTTTGACCCCCCCCCCCTTCCTCCCTTATAGCCCCTTTTTCAAAAAGTAGCCTATGTCCTTCCCCAGGCTCTAGACTACCTTTGTACCAAATTTCGTTCTAATCGATAACAGTAGTTTTAGCGTGATGGAAAGACAGACAGACAGACAGAGGGACTTTGCCATTTATAATATTAGTATGGATTTCACAGTAAAGTAATATTCCTTTATTCTTCCAAAGCAACAAACTAAAATACAAAATGCTGTTATTATTTATACTGGTTAAAAAAAGAGCCAAGTTGTATGTTATTTAAAAATATCTCACGGTACCAACGTATTAAAAAAAGCTTATTTTGATTAATATACCTAGTTATAATTAATATAAATGCTACTACATTTATCGTGACCGTTAATTCTAACTAGTTAATTAAAATTAATAGCGAATTAAGTATACAAGTAAGTAATTCGTAAGATTGATTGTGGTTACGGATAATAATTTAGAGATGTTTATCTGATTTATAACCGTGCGTCAACGTCGAGAGTAAATAATGCAATTTTGCTGCAAAATTCAAGATCGCAAACGAAGCATTGGAACAAATATTGTAGTTTTAAAATATGATATGTACTATTTCATGAGTAATAGAGAAATGTCGAATTTATTATAAATAAACTAATATGATATCTAACGGGTACATACATATTCAAATAAGTATGTAGTAGCCTAAAATTAATTAGTGTTAATGGCTTGGATTAAGGAAGTGAGTAACGAAGTAGCACATATTTGCACTTCTCAAAACTTATTGATACCAATTAAGACAGAAAGTATTTAAAAAAATCCTATTTATAATCGTCAAGCAATTTTATAACCAACATAAAAATAATAATCACTTATGCAAATTAGTGAGAATGTTTTGCAAAATTAAGCAAGTTCCTCCTCTCTATAAACAGTATTATTCAAAATAGTATTTGTTGTAATGACCACTTACGAAAAAAGCTGTACTTTCTGTTGGCTTAATAAATTTTAAATACCAAAATTATACGACATTTTTAAACCATTACACAAATGTTATGGGTATTATGAATAATAAAAAATCATTATCTTCGAGAAACGTTACAGACATTATGATAACTCGGTTCATATAAATATTAAAAGGCTTAAACTTTCCCTCTATACATGTCACATGTTAATTCTTTTTTTTAAACAGCGGTAAGCCGATCAATCTTAGCGCTTATACTGAAAAGAGGACGGCCTTTAAAAAGTTTTAATGGAACTAATACAATAATCTGTTTCCTTTCAACATAGAAACTCTATGGTCGCTGTACGTCAATGTCAATTTTCTGGTTGTCTTAACACTGATTGATAGATAAAAGTCTCATTAGGCATGTGAATATTTGGGACAAGTTTTTGCATGCGAAAAGAGGATTAAATTCCGTTGAGTTATTTGCATAACCACACTTATTTGTCGGCTTCGCTGTTTCGTGGAATCAATTAAGATTACTTATGACTATATTAATTACACACCGACACGTCTAAGAAATTTCACGCGAAAGTAATCGCAAAATTATAAATTTCGTAAAAACAGTTGTTAGAAATTTGCATAATGAGTTAATTGAAGTATTAATAAAATGTACGGTTAAAGCTACCTACATTATTGCTTTTGGTATACTAGTATATGTAGTGACTGAACTTTTTATGTCTAGTTTTAAATAATATTTTTAGATTTTGCCGTTGTTCGTGTTTTTGATAATACGTAATAGGGAAATCAAAACTATACTAATATTATTAAGAAGTAAAGTGTGTGCGTTTGTTAAATTCTAAGGGGGAAACTCGGGATTAACTGAACCGATTTTAAAAATTCTTTCACCAATAGAAAGCCACATTATTGGTGAATGTCATGGGCTATATAAAAAACCGAAAAGGATAATTAACATCATGCCCAACGAAGTCACGGGTAAGCTAGTCGTAAAATAAATAAGGGGAGACAAGCTTCAATAGAGTCGATTCACATTGTCTTCACGTGGAAGCGTTGCGTTCGTTCAATGGTGTTGAGAAACTTTAATTGCTACGGTTTTCTAATGTCGATCCCGAAGGCTTTTTTGCTCGTAATCGATAGGTGGAACTAATCGTGTGTGCGTATCTTCATGCTGATATGTAACAGTTAATTATACTTTTGTTCGTCAAACTTGTCAATAGAACAATGAATTTGAATGGTACGTGATTGACACACGTAAGCTTTCTTAGAATTCTTTTTTATAAGCACAATCTGGGCACGCGTATCTGAACAACGAATTAAACTGTTCCCAATTAATAATACTTGCTCTAAATACTTAATTATATATTATTATAGCATTAAAATGAATTGCTAAGTGACTGTAAACGATTACTTGTAATTTTTATATATCATTGTTGACAGTTATCGCTTAGTTCCCAATAATTACAATAATAGGTTTGTCTAGGTTACGTTTCTCTCCACTTTCTTGGAGTCGTGAACTTTGAGACCGAGACGTTTTGATATATTTGCAGTACCTTTAGGAGGAAGGTTCAATAAAGGGTTTGTTGTAAATTTAAATACAATCTTATATCAAAAAGATATCTCGTATCAAATATTTTATATCAAAGGACAAATATAATAAGAATTTCTTAAATAAGGGTTGACACACCCGTTATTAAGATATATGTACCCCCGAAGACCTTATATGATCTTCAAATAAATGCATTTTTTATTTATTGCGTCTCTCGTGGCGAAATTTTGTTTAATGATTCTGTCAATAACTGCACATTCAAAGATACCGCTTCGATATTAATTCGTTTTAAGGCCAACTGAGTGATAGATTGTGAGTACCGAAATGTGTGAGGTCATTTTTCAATCCTGAACTTTAATATCCTGGGTTTATTGTAAATGCGTGTAATTTTGAGTAATACGAACCGCCCATTGTGCTTAAGTTACAGGTTTATTATTATTACCATCCAAAACATCGGTTTCCATTACACATTTTATTTTATTACTCTACGTTTCAGACACTTTGAAGAATATAGCCCATTATCGAGATTAACTACTGTTTTCGAATCGTAAATAGCCTTAAAATTTGTACAAGTAACAATTTAAGGTTTTGGAAGACTGTAAACGGTTCTTTTTTATAAACCCTTTCTTTCTGTTTTTATTAACCTGGGGTGATTATTTAAGACATCATATTCTTTAGACAAAATTTACATAATTTAAAAATAACTTTAAATAATAAGATCATTTTGTCCTCGCCACTTATTTATAAATATAACATTTGAAAGTTTGGATGATTTTAAAATAATTAATGTTATTAAACTTTTTTACTTTAGCGTAATAGTTTTTTAGAAGAGTATTAAAAAAATCTTCTTTTACTCGTTTAGGGCGTTTAAATAAATAAACTACTCGGCTTTACATTTGTATAGATTTCAGTAATAAAATGCGTAATTTAATAAATATTGTTAAAAAATAATTTAGTCCAAATAAACTATGTATAGATAAAAATGTCACGGTGCCGTTTTAATAGGCAAACATCCAAACTAGAACTAGCGAGGTCTCGTACGTGATCGCTATGTGGGTTATCGCAAAACAAAATTTTTATTTCGCTTATAATTCCACTTTCTATGCTTTAATGTCTCCTGTGGTGATCTTATCATCAATTCACTATTTTTATGGCTATGGCCTGTCGTAGATGTCATGTTTTTGTTTTTGCGAAAACACACGCATTCCAAACATCAGAAATTTTCTTGTTCTGAATTTTTTATCATATGTATTTTGTTAATAAATTTCTTTTTGATACATAAATTTTGTCGTTTAGCATGGTAATGACTGCCGGATTGAATCTCAATAATTTTTATGACCTTTCTATTCTAATTTTATAATAATTCTGTCACCAAAATTGATAATACATAGTTTCAAGATGTCCAAATATAATTTAGGAGTACAAATTAAATAATTTAAAATTACAGTTATCGTCTTTTTAACAAAAGCAAGGCAAATATGCTTACTTGAATATAGAAGCTGGTCTGTAGACGATTTCTAAAAGTTCGGTGAGACTTTGTAAATATTAAAAAATCAACTATTTGGCGAGCAAACATAGTACATACTACTCATATATACATACTACTCAAGTATTCCATTTATTTATGGGTCGATATCTAACTACACTTGTGTAAATACTATATGTACTATGAGAAACTCTGTATACATACTTAGATATTATATTACACATTGTTTATACATATATGCGAGACGAACGCTTCCAAGCAAAATATATATTTTGATGAGAATATTCTCATAATAAAGCAACTTACGCGACAATAATATTCTATAATTAAAAGTCATAATTTAAAAGAAAAAATAATATAACAAATTATAATTTCATTCGTCTTTCTCTCACTTTAACGGTCTCGTTAATTTGTCAATCTGTGAAGAATGTTTGAAATTAATTTTAATGTCAAAACACGATAATTTATAAATGAAAAAGATAATTAATTGAGATTGTCATAAAAATATTTTGTCAAAGTGTACAACAAGATATATATTGTTAGTTTAATGGCATATGGTATTTCAATAATTTGCTACTTTAATAATAATGCAGAAAGATTTATTAAATCTTTTTTGAAAATCTTGAATAGTCATTGATCGTGTTAGTTTTAAAACTAACGTTTGTTGAATAATGGAGATCTATTTTACTTAGCTACTCTGAACTCACCAATTACATTTAAGTACATTTTATTCCGTCTCCGCAAACAGTTAATACTTTTAATTATTTTAGTTGTTTTGTTTACATTATATTTTACAAACATAATTACACTTTTATATAATTAAAAATATCCAATCCTTGATTCAGATTAATTCTACCGTAAGTTCGTGAGAAATGTGAAAAGTGCTAACCGTTGTAACGACACGTGATATCTAAGCTTACATTTACATAATAAAACTATAATACTAAACATAAACGCGGTGAATATTACACATTTGCATTCATGTGTAAATTCTCCTTGGAAGAACTATAAAGATGCAAATAAAACTGAAATGTTTAACGGATTTTGTTTCCTTACATTTAAGGCATGTAGGTTGTGTCTTTAAGTAACTTGACTGTTTTAAAAAACAATACGATCACGTAAATATACAAGTCCCGCTCCACAGTGTTTTCTCGGTTAGTTTTCTAGTTCTTAGTTGACTAACTTAAAAACATCTTATAGTGTTATTAAAAAAACTTGTATTTTGAACATATAGGCTGACATAACAACCCCGAAATAGGTCGAGGATTATCTGTATCTCTAGATAATAAATGTCTTGAACTATCACTACGAAAGGAAACAACGTTTTATTATTTCATAAATTTCCCTACTAGACCCTATGTTCTCACTAAAAATAAGAGAATGTTACTCTCAGTACACCCACGCCGTGCCCATCTCGCTAGTTGGTTGCTAATCATGGACAAATAATCTTCATAATCCGAGTGAAAACCATCACATGTCGTGACTCTGATCTTAGCACTCAAATACTGACCTAAGAAGGCCACTAGCATTTACGCCCAGCTATCTCGTTAACAGTATTTTATATCACGAGTTTGCATAGAAAGCGTAGTTTTTCTCTAATTCAATATTAGTTCATTCTTGTAGTGTTTACCTGACAACGTTAGCTTTAATGATATTACAGTTTTGTGCCGATTTTTACGCAGAAGCGTGAGCCATAAATGCTTTTTAATTTTGTATTATTTGACGTACGATTTAATTTATTTTCATATTAAATTGAATTATATGTTTCTTGTTTATCAGATCTTAAACCTAGTATGAAGTCTAGATCATACTGAGAATAAGGCTTTGTGCTAAAAACTAAAATGTAATTTTATTAAATTGCTTTATCGATTCATTTGTTTCATAAAGCACAGTCTCTAACACTGCGGTAAAAGTAGAACAATTTCATAACGCGGAACTGTCGAGAGGAAATATTCTAATAGACAGAGGGACTTTACGCAATCGTCGACCTTAGAGTTAATATGTTTCCGTGTTTTTTTTCCTATTTGTCGCATAATGTTCATAAACATATTTTTAAACTTATTCATTCTAATCATATCTTAATTATTATATTATTAACGTAATAACAGCCAATCACTTTTTTTTAATTTTTCGACATATGCGATTCATAAAATATTTTTGGACTTTTATTGACGCAACCCACAAACCACGAATATAATTCAAACATAATGTAATGTGCGAGAAATGAAATTTAAGACATAAGTTCCCGAGTGATACTATAATTATAATAATTCAGACGCTTGGTGCATTTCTAACCTCGGCCAATAAACAAGCATCAGGAAGAGTGCGAGAGTCTGTTACATAACGATATTCGCTTGACCGTAAATTGAATGGCGGCCCCTCTACTTATTACGTGTCGCTCATATACAGGATGCTTCACAATATAAACAATAATATTTTAAAACTTGTGTAAAAATCTTTTTAAGTATCTATTAGATTTTTATCTAAACATGGCTTTAATGTTACATTTTATATTATGATGACTCGCGCGGGTTTACCCTCCCGATTGCGTTTTGTTTTTTCTTAATATTTTAAGAATTAATACACCTGTCAAACTAACGTCTTATCGCGCCAAAAATATAACTATTAAAAAAGGTATAAAGAAAAGGCACAC
Organism: Eurema hecabe; assembly: GCA_026213755.1. Taxonomy (NCBI): domain Eukaryota; kingdom Metazoa; phylum Arthropoda; class Insecta; order Lepidoptera; family Pieridae; genus Terias; species Terias hecabe. Next base: position 4,775,778 of record JADANM010006423.1, read on the forward strand.
ATGATACATAATACCGGTATTATAATAATTTCATCAACTTGACACTTAAAATGAGTAATAATGAAGCACGTCATAAAATTCAATTTGATAACAATCAATCGGACCATTTTAACGTTAATTATACAACTTGGGTACTGCCACATGAAACGTTAGCTGAAGACCGCACGTACGGATACATCAAAGCGACCGTTTCGAACAGATGCACCACGGCCGCTGTGGATCTGTCGATACCAGAGTGGGCTCACTACCTCGCGGCGGCCATCTTCCTTCTCTGGGTGGTGTTCGGACGCAGACGGAGCAACGTGGCCACCTCAGAAACAACGGTGTCAACATGACTGCGTATGTTTGTTTTAGCATTTACTACTCGATGGGAATTTAACATAAAACTCCTATTGTATTTTTTTAAATTGTGATTTAATGTATATCTTAATCTTAAATGTTTATAATATTCTTTAACAACCTCTCTGAACTCGTTAAAAGATGTCGTTGCTGTATTCTATTAGGTACATGTCGCAATCGCCACGATCGTCAAACAAAATATAAAGTTGTGCATAATTAATGTTGTTAATTAATTATAAAACATGTGTGCAGTGAATGTTAAATATTATATTTATTTATTTGTTATCATAAACTTCTTAATTGGGTCAAATAAGAACTTGGTATATTGTAAGTTGCATCATACTGTATACAACCGAAGCCGGCTAAGCTCCGTTATTTATGTCATAGTACTACACTCCATAATCTTCAGTTGCAATCCGACAGCTGAGGGGGCCGGACGTGTTTTCTTAAGTATTTATTATGCAATCGATTTTCCCAAAAATTTTTATTATTAATTCTGAAGTTATTATTATTATTTATTAATTTTGAAAATAATAAATAAATTGTTTTAAAAAGCTTTATTGAAGAGCTTCATCTATCTAAATAAAAATTTTGACGCAACAAAAAGATGCTTTTAATGTTTGCATATGAATTTCTGATCAGATGAAGAGTTTAGATAGTAGGTTATTTAATACACTTGTAAGCTATAAATGGTAGATGATATATGGGTAAAACTCCGCTAACCGCTAAACGCATTAAGCGAGGCTTGTATGAGAAATTGTTTCTTGCATAGAAAATTATTTAGTCGAGTCGTTTATATATGCCTTCTAGCGCTGTGTATGTTCCTACAAAATGATTAACCAAGTCTAGTCAAGTTTTATTGATGGAACGGTATCTTCTTTCCCGTATATGAAAATATCTTTAATAGTACGACTTGCTTCGAGTTGATTTATTGACAAAATATGTACAAACCAATTAACGAGCTGTAATAAGACATTTTCGTATTTATTAATTAATACTATATTGCATTTATATTTTTGAGAAAGAAAGTAGCTATAAAGCTATTTAAATTATCATGTTTCAGTAAAAAAATTGAGCCAACAAGTTATTAACAATCAATTTAATAAACGAGAAAGCTTTGCATAGAAATAGCTATTATGTTTAGTGAATCTAAGGATGAGAAATGCAGTCGTTAATAGCTTTTGAAATCGAAACTAAACTTAATAATAGCTTAAAAGTTGTGTAATGAACGTTTTACGTTTGGAACCTATATTGAAATTTTGTGTATATCAATATAGTTAATAATATTTGAAATATTATGAGAAGAACCTATTTTTTATAAGTAGTCAAATAATTAAGATTGATTGCTCTTTTAACCAAGGACCTAAAGCCCTCAAAGCCCCTTCAGGCAGTCCAAAGAAATAGGCAAAATACACATCAAAATCAATATTAAAAACTAATGTCTCTTTAGGAAAACCAAAACTTCTTACTCGAAAGGGTCCTTAGATGTTTAATTATTCAAGACTATTGCAAGATTTATAAGTTATTATTAGTATAATATTTGCTATATGTGGCGGCCCTAGGTGCGATGCAAGTTATCATCAACTAGGATTCCGGCGCGTGAAAGTCCATGAATTATCGGGATGTTATTTCCTTGAACCCGGACCACTCCCATGTATAATGGCTAACTTTCATTATGCTAATACCGTTTGTAACGCACTGATTAAACTTGCCAACTTTATGGAGAGATTATCATTATTCGAAATTGACTAAGGCAATTGGTATTACCTTCGCGGATTATTGCGATAGTCGTTCAACTTTCTGCGACTCGTTTAGAATATATTCTAAATGTTTTTTTTAACCAAATAAAGAAGTGATGTCCAAATACATTTTCTCTCAAGATTACTCACCACAGTTTTGTCACTTTCTTTTATTTGGTCCAATAATGTCACGTATATCGAAGCTACAGCTGAAAGTAAATTCGTTCCAAATGGCAACCTTGATGATAAATCGACGCATGCATAAATCACCAGCACGTCGGAACTTACACAAATTATGTTACCATCTGTAAACCGTGACGTCATTTATAATGCAAAAGTGAAACCTTTTTCCGTGTGAACTCTGCTTGCTTTATATACATGGTTAATGTGGAAAATCTTCGAAAAGAAAGGTGGGATAATTTTATTTGCGCCTACAGTTTCGATTAAGCAAAATTACATGCGCGCTATAAGTCTCTGAAGATTTGTATGATTGGGGGCTTTTGGTTGATGACGAAAAATAATGCTTCGAGATTAATACAATTATTTTATTACACAGTTCTACAGGGAATATATAGGTAGTTATAATAAGAATAAATATTAATATTCGAAGAAATTGGGCTTTATGGTTACACTTTAGACGTATTTATTATCCTTATAAATTTAATAACACTGTTTAAAAAAAACAAATAATTTTATCTTACTCAGTTTAGTTCAACAACATCGATAACAGACGTAATTGTTGGGTTTGAAAACGAACACATAGTGTATGCAATTCGCCAAGATGACAAAGCTCGGCCTAACAAGGCGTGGGCGGGGTCATTGCACCGAACATTAAATCATTACTCATTCCTGCCTCCTTGCTATTTGCACACAGGAATATTGAACAGTTTTAGTCATACATTGTAGTTTCTAAGTAAAATTAATTGCACGAACTTTAGTTGTTCGCTCTATGAGCGAATGGACTGCACGGATGAGTCTTTGCTGTGGTATATTTACTAGGCGCCGATAAAAGCGATAGCTTTAAAACAAGAATATGAGAATAGTATGTTCTGTTCTTTAATACCTTGTTTGTATTTTATACAAATAAGTTAAGTTTTTAAAACTAACATTTAAACGATAAAATATTCTTTTTGAGACAAATTTATCAAATTGGATAAATTTAATAATTATTAAGTTAACTTTGAAATAAAATACCATATTTATCATATAAAAATATTAAAAACTCTAAGAATATCTTAACCACATAGCGGTGCGTCGCGTTAACCGCTCTCGTTTCAAAGGGACGCGTGCATCGCATAAATCTTCGTCAACATACCTCTTCCTGTTTTATTCGAATGACTCCACTTCGACATGCGCTTACTAATATTTCTGTTCTTTGTTTGAAAATGGTAATGCAGCATTTGCGTTAAAATAAACTCTAAAGAATTCGTTAGTCGTGTCAAGTGATGTCAATATTGTTTTGGTTCCTCTACCTTCTTACAATTTCTGCTCTCCTAGTAATGCCCATGAATATTTTAGCTTATTTTGCATGTTTGTTTGTTATTAAGAAATATGGGATAAGTAGTTTAACATTATTACTACATTATTCTACATGCTTTTCTTACACGGCAAAAACCATTAAAACAACACATCAATTCTCTATTATTAGATTAGATATTAGACACGACCATATTTTATCATTAAGTAGTCAAAATTAAACCCCCTTTAAGTAGTAGTGAAGAACACGTACATCATAAATTTCAATGATTAAATATTATAATCATACATACGGAATATACCGATGACAGCTTTTATTTTTAATTTAAACCTTTGAAGCAGGAAGTTTTCTATCAAGAAACGACGAACAAGGTACAGCCAGTCGAAGTAAACATGCATCTTTCATATGGTAGCGGAACTGCAGACACACGCGATGCTTTCTAGCGTGTTTCGTATTTTATGTAGTCGTATATTATAATGTAATATATTGGTTACAGTTTGACGAGTCTATTTTTATTTAGCTTGAGTAAGCCGCGATTTGAAATTCTTTGCACGGTGTTGATTAATTTGGTAATATCGAGGTGTAGTAGTATCGATTGTACTGTAATATCTTTAATCAAATTTATACTGCTGACTGCTCTTTTATGTTTATTACGTGGAATTCAGTTTGTATAGTAAGTCTAACTACACAAACGGTTCAGTCGTAATACTTTTTTTGTAAATGTCTGTAGTATGCATAGAAAATAACAGGTCTGATATCTCGCGTTTATTTTTATATGCGCAAACGACCCGTAAGCTTAGCATGTGAAGCGCGCAGAATCTCATACAGCTAGGTTCTGGGAACGACAGGCAGACAATAAAGCCTGAATAACAAGCTCCGAGCACCAATAGCAACGCAAATAAATCGGTAACGTCTATTGAATAGTGTGAATTCTTCATGTCTGGGAACGAACGAGTTCCGTCGTGCCATGTATGGGATATATATTGTAGGTTGTTGCACGTGAAATAAAATCATGTAGGCTGGCTGTATGGAAAATGAAAGTAGAGATTTTTAATTATTTAAATAAGCTTAGTTGAGTACTTATTTATACAATATATAATGATTTAATTTAATATGAATAAAGTGAACTCAAAGCTTAGTTACTAATTGATTTTGTTTGTCTGATTAAAATGACTGCAATATCAAATAACTTAATCATGTGTGAAGTTTCACTTAAAGCTTGTATTACGACACGACACATTTTTTCCTTGCTTGTGTAATGTTTATTGTACGTCGCAATTCATTTACAAAGCTATTCAATGTTTCAATTTTGCTCACTATTCTGTTTGAAACAACATTAAGAGCTAAGATCGTTTTATAGAACAATAGGTAATCTTGATCGATTTAAACGATCAATAATCGAGCCATGTGTCGACAATTTTAGAGGCATCCCGATACAATTTCACAAGCACCTAGCACTTTCGTTGAGTGAAAACCGTGAGACGCTTTGTTAGGAGATCAATAAGAAACAGCAATGGGTGCGGAACTGTACGGTTAATGGATGTAATTATTGAATGAGATAATAGGAACCGACGAAGTTAGTGCGACGCGACGCGGACGTCTAGAAAGGTGGTGTGGAGACGATCGAGTTCGAGATAGCACACGTCGAGATAGGAAAGTGGTTAGCGCCTACCTTTATCTCTTTGTTAGTCCGTGCTAACAACTACGATAATGCAAACGATGTTTTTATAGCAGTGTTAAATTGAGATCTAGTGTCTTCAGTTGCGAGTTAACGTTTAGGTTACGAGAAAATACTTGTTCATATAATCATCTTTCGAATAAGACACAATATTTGTTTTAAAGGCTTTACTGATTATATAGTTAATAGGTTTAATTAACACGTATTTGTGTGGATATTTCAGACTTAGATATAGTGTTAAGCGTTGTTCCTAAGTTCGTACAATACTCGTTAAACAGATAATTAATCAGCTGTACAAATATTGATTAATGAAATCTTTAAGATAAAAATATAAGGTCAAAAGTTATCGACCTCGTTCATTGTTTATTCACTTAAGATAACAAAAATACAAATGACGTCATACATGTATCATTACATAGTATAAAACAAAGTCACTTTCTTTCGTCTGTCTCTATGTATGCATATTTAAAACTACGCGATTTTCATGCGATTTTCTATCAGATAGAGTGATTCAAGAGAAAGGTTTCTATGTATATGTATAAACATGCATTATATATACTTATAATAATTGGAAGTCCGTATATGATCTCAGAGATAGACTGGGGTATTCTACCGCAAATTCGCATTAACAAAACTATGATACCCGTTAGCAAAACCGTAAAGAATTTAGGTGTATACCTTGACCACACGTTGTCATGGAATTGTCACATCCAAGAAATTGGTCGCAAAATATTTGCGACATATAGTTCATTGCGGCGTTTGAAAAAAATTCTACCTATTAAGACTAATAATGCTAGCACAGTCACTACTCTTACCTATTCTCGACTACGCTGATGTATGCTTTCCTGATCTAAGTGTAGAACAGATAGATAAGTTAGAACGTCTCCAAAATGTCGCCATACGTTTCATTTTCGGGCTGCGTAAGTTTGATCGGGTCTCAGCATACCGTAAGAAACTAAAATGGCTGCCAGTACGATTGCGTAGGAATGCTCACTACTTACATTTGCTGTATCGTATTCTTTTTTATCCTAATTCTCCTCCTTATCTTAAAAAAAATGTTTCAATTTCTCACCTGTGAAAGCTATTCGTTCCGCTCTTCTGAGCGACTCATTTTAAGTATTCCTCCTCCTAAAACTAAATTCTATCATAATTCTTTTGCTGTATCCGTTGTAAATCTATGGAACTCGTTGCCTTCAAGTATCAGGAAAGCTTCTACTCTTAATTCCTTTAAAAACTCTGTGCATGAACATTATCTGAATATTGCTTTCAACTCAAATTAGAACTCTATTTGTATCTATGTATTAATAACTAGAACCTACCTATATATTATTATTATATAACTCAACTATATGCTTATATGTATGTATCTATCTATGTATGTTTGTAAGATTTTATATTTTGTATGTATAATTAGTTTATAGTCTGATTTACCATTGTTCTTTTCTTTTTACTCTCGTTACTATGGGTTGCCTGCAAGAGATCACTCTTAAGTGATAAGGTCGCCTGTTACGTACATTGTATCAAATATTATTTTAATTGTATACATTGTAACAAAGTGTTAATAAATAAAAAAATAAATAAATATATATGAGTGTGAAGCTGGAGCTAGTCGCTAGTCAGTTCGTAAATTTTATTTTTTTACATTTTTTACTGATAAACAACAACTTACAACACAGCTACAGGTACTTGCAAATTTCATCTATTTTGCAATGCAATCACCCCCGCGCATGCATCACAAACGTTCAAGCGTATAAATAGAAAATAAACGAATAATTATCAGCCATAAATCATTGTTACAAAATACTTGTGTGAGATTGACACGCTATTTCAAATGATTTAGCTAGTCATCGAGTTACGTTAGTAAGCCTTGTCTGTTGGTATATTTTTTTTAATTTATTTCATTTGAAAATGGATACTTTAAATGCGTATCATCAAACTTATATAAAAATATAGTTTGCGTGGTTGTGTTATCTTGAGTTTTCAATCGATTTTAGTAATAATTTTACAAATAGAATAATACTGAATAATAAATAATAATAATAATACCTTATTTGTGAAAACAATAAGCTAAACTCAAAATTAAACTTGGTATAATAACTTTACGGATAATATTCATCGTTTGACTCGTATTTTAACCTCTCCATGATTCATGAAATTAAGCTTAATCAAAGAGATTTCTCGTCTAATATAATGTAATTGTTTTTTCACGCCTCTCCTAATTAGTTGACTCGCTGTGGCCCGGTCAATTGCAGGTCCTTTTATACGTGCATCGTTGTTTTCAATTGTTTTATGATAAAAATGTGATCTCCTTCATGGATAACGTACGTAAGACCAATACTATTCTTGTTATAGTTTTAAATTTGATCTACATTCTAACATGTATTGTATTATTCAATAGTCCGCTTTTCTTTCTTTACTCTACTATAGGTATATACATTATACATACTTCATTAACGTTACCTTTAATCAGGTTAATATATGAATTAACATCGTAGATACCTGCTTTACTTGTAAACTGCGTTACCAGCGACTCAAGTAGTTAGCAATTAAATAGATCACTGTGCAGTACATTAAGAAAAAATAAATAAAAATATAATAACAGTAATAAGTTTTTTCGTTGCATAAAATTAAATTATAATTAGATGAAATAATTATAAATGCAAAATATGTAAATTCATAATTATGTAAATACTATACTATGCGTTACATCCTAATTCTAATTCTAAATATATATGTTTTAAGTAACAGATATAACAAAAGATATTTGGTTAAATATTTTTACATCACCTATAATCTACATTAGAAATAATTATAATGTATATTTTAAATAACTATGTTACGCCTGTCATGTTCTGTCTTTAAAATTTAATTAAAAAGCAAGATAACCGGGTTACGAAATTCTATTACAGCTTCACATTAAAACTATTTTTTCGTAGAAAGTCCATTGTTTATTTAACCCTATTCCTTTTAATGTTACAATTGATGGAATTAGGTTACGATTTTAGAATTCAATAAACCTCAAATCCTAATTTTATTAATCGTATATGTATAGTATTATATAACATAATGGTTGCGTGAAATTAATTATATAATGTTATGAACAGTCGTGGAATTCAAGTGTTTATTGTAGATAAATTATGTTATTAGTCATGTGATACATGGTGATTGACAAATGCGAGTAGTAAGGCACTTGTACTGCATGACATTGACTTTCTTATGGGTGTTGATATCGGCTCGGCAGTCGGCACGGCAGGTTGCGTTGCGTCGGCGCACATGCACGCCGCACGTCGTGACGCGCGCGCGCATCCACGCTCCGCGAACGCGACAGCCCGCGCCCGGGCCCGCGACATGCCCGCAGTGAAAGTATTCAACATATTCGGTGGGCAGAAGCCGGCCGACGATCGACCGACCGCATCCCCCTCTAACGGGGCCCCACAAAAATTCTACAGGACTTTTTCAGTCGCCCCCGAAATCTCGACCGAACACAAAGGCGGCAAAGTGACCGCGATTGCCGCCTGCTTAGAAAAGAAAATCAGTGAACCAAAACTATCCAGTGATAACGCACAATTAAATAAATGTTCATCTAAATCGAATTTAAGTGAGACTGTGTATACTAAATCGGAATTCAAAACTCGGCACGTGTATGAGAATGTTAAATTTCCAGTTTCTAATAAGAATACGATTTTAAAGAGTACGTTATTGCAGGAAACTAAAGGATATTCTTCGATTTATGAAAATATTACTATCGTTGGTAAGCAATCAAAGGCCGAGGTTAGAGTTGAAAACAATTGTAATTCGGAGTCTAAGCTTGATAAGGCATTAGAGTCGTTTGATAAAATATTATCGGAGTTTTCATCGAGTGCGTCGCTATCACCGGAATTAAATTTAAGCGCTAATTCACATTTTATCGTACCGAAACTACAGAAATCGAAAACTTGTAGCATAATAGAATCGCGCTGTATACTTAAAAAAACAAACTCGGACCCAGAAGACGACAGAAAAACACGTAATTTGTCTCGTAACAATTCTATTGACAAAACTACAAGTTTGTGGAATCTCGACGACATGAAGGGAAAGGAACTTACGAGCCCACTTAAGCCTTTGTCGCTACCACCCAACGATAAAATAGGCTCGGATAAATATGCTACATATAAAATCTCTTCAAAAACACCAACGCGCCCTAATTGTATTAAAACGGAAGATTTGAAGAAACTTGATGTCAAAACAAGAATTTTAAAAAAGACTTTATCGAATCCACCCTCAACCCCTGTACCCGTAGTTACGAAGACAAAACTAGTGCCTAAAAAGGTCGAGAAAAAAGGCATTGAGATTAAAAAAATAAAAGCAAAAATATGTGGAGAAAATACAATGGAAAGCACGCCGAAATCGAGAATGCAAAAAGCAAAAAGCGTCTGGGAAATAGGCAATGAATCGGAAGTTTCGCCTACTTTAGAAAGAACAAAATCATCCACTTCTATCGCGGGTTCTCCTAGCAAGATCCCGGTGATAAGGAGTCAAATGTCACAAAATAAATTCAGTAGCACTAGAGCGCTGTTTTCTCCCACTCCGGTTGATCTAAATAACTTAGACCAGGCCAGAGAGTGTGCTCAGAAGAAGAAGCCAAGTGTCATAAAGAAAACCACAGAGAAATCAGATTTAATCAAACAAACAAAGCAAAAGTCTCAACTTAATTTAAAGGCCGACGCGAAACGGCCAAGTGACAAGACCAAGAAAGATTCCCTCGATAAAAAACCATTATTATCATCTAAATCGGATTACTCGGAAGAAATCAACGCTATACGCGCTAAGCTTCAACAAAAAAAGATTAACAACAAAAGAGACCTCGTAATCACAACCGCGGAGTATAAACAAAATGAAAACGAATCCGAAATCGATTTACCGCTGTCACCTGTAAAGAATATTGTGAAGAAACTAGAGTTAAAAACTGCTACAGAAACGAAAATCGAGTCCGCACAATTCATAAGTTGTAAAGTTATCCCACCAGTGCATAAGGTGTTATCCGTAGCGAACACGACTTTCCACAACCATTTGAGCACACTCGTCGGCCGTCAAATACACTGCGTTGAACCGCAAGATGATTCCAAAATTTGTTCGCAAATAGAAAAACATGCCATACATAAGCATACTGAGGAAAAAATATCCGATACACATTCAGACTGCAGCGACGACTCCGGGCACGTTTCTAATGACGCTGTACATGATAGTGACGTCACTTTCGATAATATTCGCGAGTTGAGCCCTATAGAGAACGTTGATGAGGTGGACTGCAAAGTATTCAATGGACGTGAAGTGTTCAGGAGTGATTTGGGCGGTGGTAGCAATGTTTGTCCCGTGCGGCCGGCGCGGCTCGGCGCGCGCAACGAGGTCGTTAGCGGTACCCGCGCCGCCGCTAATGCTCCGAAAGTGGAGGAACAGGTACGCGACGCTCTTAACATATCGATAATAACAAATTACATGACACCACTTTGCTCTCAGCTCAACATGGCTAGATACAGATAAACTATACTTGATGTGTCTAGCGATTCCATCCGTATAAAATTGGCAAAATCGAATCCGATGTGTTTTTGAGTATATCATAATGTTTAATTTTTAGAATTTCTATATGCCACTCTTTACCTTTAAATAAGAATGTGGATATTTTTAAACACTGTCTTTATGAATATAATTTGTTCTCGTTTTCAATACAATAAAATGGATTACTTAAACAACCTATACTTGAATAGCCAGTTATTATACAAGCGTTTAATGATGTCTATAGATATGCCTTATTAGCATTTACTATTCAAAAGCAGACAATACACAGACGTGATATGAATCAGTCAACAGGCTTAATCAGTCAACTAGTAACAGTGCTTTCACAATACGCATTATAAGCATTGGACATCAATTGGCATAAATACCTGAATTCCTAATGTTACGTATTATATGACACATACAGCTTAAAGCATAATATTCCCTCATATACTGCTTGATAGCTATTATAAATCATTGTTAATTTTTAAATAACAGTCTTAACACGAAACACACTAATCAAAATACATAAAATTTGCATGTAAATTTCGTCTGTCAAAAGCCAATTGACTTACAATCGATACCAACACGAACGGGCACATAGCTTACGTAACTTCCTATCGGCATTCTTTGTATCTTTAAATGTTAATTAGCACGAAAGTCTTCAATTATATAACGGAATTACACATTTAAGTTCCTTATAAGTTGTACTGGAGGAATCCAGCGTATGTCTTTCATAACGCGTCCGCGTGTCACCGGCCGGTGGCCCAAAGTTGCCGCAACGTCTCTGTAAAAACACACGTCAAATCAACTTTCATTCTCGATCGAATGGATTACAAGTTATTACGGCATCGCAGCTGGAATTTTTACTATTGTTTAGATAATAAACGGCCAAATATTAAACTTCTCACTTTCACCGCGATTTTTGATGACGTATTATTTTCGTTTTTCAACGATGAGTGTTATATTTGCTACGCATTTAAAGCTAAAGCCGATTGCGAAATCGTTCTTGCAGATTTCTATTTGGAAAACAAAGTGTAATTATATGCTGATCCATCCCTCTACGTGTTGTAGTGTAAATATAATGCGAAGCGCTATCTGGTCCAACTTTCTTTCATTGTTATTGGAATGACCAACGACGTTACGCGTTTTATATTTATATATTTACATCCCTGTTTAATAAAAAGACAAGGCAGTGGTACCTACATTGTTAACAAGATGTACAATTAATTGATATTAAAATGTTTCTCTTTTATTTTGCTACCTTATAATTGTTTTAAAAGCATGTGATGGTGTATGATTACTGTAATGGATAATTAAAGTGTAAATGATTCGCCAAATGACTTTTATGCTCTCTTACTTTAAAACATTTCGCTCAAGGCACAAACATGAATCACAAATAAACTACAATAATTGCTTTCACCTGCGTGATCTATACAATAGAATATATGTTTATATATAAGCTAATTTCTTATCGACTTTATCCTCATCAATATTGTGTCCCAAACATTATTCTATAATTTATAGAGGAATAATTTTTTACACTTAATTTTCAGGTACCTTGAACTGTTTACGCAGCGCACGTAACAGAAGCCCTCAATTATGAATTAAAATTCGAAGCGCCTTTCGCACATTTTAAGCTAACATACAAAATTAAATTCTATGCTGTTAAAATAATTATAATCAATCACCCCCATAGGATATCCTATATATACAATTTAATTATAATAAAAATAAGTATTTCCATATATCACAATCTCACACAACTTCCTTTAGGAAACAATATCTCCGAATCGGCTGCACTTTCCCCGGTTATTTAATCGTTAATTGAGATTCCAGTGTACCGCGCATCATACCGCTCAATTCAGTCACGTAGCCCGAATTACTTTCGTATATAAATTCTCTCTCCACCACATGCCGGGCACGTAGAGCTTTCCCTGCCTGTTATTTCAAACTTGATATCACATTCTCCAAAAGTTAAAGATTTAAGTTACCTAGGCGTATTAAACTAATTGCAACATCTGTAGATTAGATGTTATTCTTTAACATCAACAGCTTAATAAAACCGACAAAATGAAAAGAAAACGAATCTAGCCATAGAGCGGTTACTTTGATTTATTATTAAATCATATCATTCTGATTGACTGCAATTGGTTATGTAGCTTCACACAAAAACTACGTATTTTCCTGTTTTGAAAAAGTTCGTAGTTAATTTAAAGTTATACCAAAATAATTAACTTTTATTACATGGTATAAAATATCTGCTCTCTTTATGATAATTTCGTTTCATTATCCCTCAGTAGTTTCTCTTTTGTAATGGCACCAGCATCATTGCACGTACGGGCTTAATCACGATAATATTAGACAATAACATCAATAAAAACAGGTTTCCAATAATCGATTTGGACATTACATACGTTTTATTACATTGCGTAATTGTATAGCTCACCTGTTTTATGGGAAAATTTATGCAATATACATATTATTTAAAAGATGTAAAAATATAAACAAACTGGCGTTGATAATCTTGTTCTTCTTTAATAAAATAATCAATTACAAACTTACAGAACTGGTTAAACGTATAAGGGATGTGAAAATATAATTTCTTCGCGATATATCGACGCGACGGTAACCGTTTTCTAAGACCAATAAGGTATTTATTAGAAACAGCCACAATTTGCTAGCTCTCGCGGCTCGTCGACAAATTGTTTGAGTAATTTACGAGCAAATGTGAGTGTATGCTGTTTATTTAGGGTTTGCACTTCCAATATAAGTACTCAGAAAATGTATGAACACTCTAAAGCTCTCTTATGTTATTTAAATAAAGAGCTTATGATTTGTATTAAAAACAAATTCGTATGATTTTTGAAATGTCTTTCAGTATAAAATCGAGTCATTGAGGATTTATGTATTTAAATGATGGAATCAGTTTTGGATTGAGAAATAACAAAGAGAATTGTTCTATTGTTAAACGAAAATCGACAGAATATAGGTATTTTTTGTTGTTTATATAATATGAAAATAGGTGAATGAATTAATCGTCTTATTAGTAAATTTGATCATTTAGTATAATATAGTAAACTTCAAGCCGTAATCGCTTGCAATAAATCCTTACTTCTTACAAGTTTATGTACAGTGTGAGAGCCCTGGGTAATGGAGGCAATCGCATCTCTGCAGGTGGCTGATAATGACAAGCGGCTGACCCGCAAACTGCTCGTTTCTAACCAATAATGGGCCACCATTACCGTAGACAAAGAGTTGCTCTTTTATATACGGACTATGTATATAAAACTATACCCTGTAACATGTAATAAATCATTAAGGTTTTAGCAAACCTTTACAATTAAGGTTTGGTTATAAGATTAATAAAAGCAGTAATTGCGAAAATGTTTCAACTTTTTAAATAACTTTTAGTTAGTATGTATTGCGTATTAGTTTAGTAAAATAATGTGTACATATTGTACCAGGAATATGACATATAACCTGTCTACGATAAGTTGAAATAGAAATGCATAAGTTCGTGTCTCAGCGTTTAACACTTCTACTGAACTAGTTTTTGGTTAAAAATAAAATATGTAAACTATTCCAAACTGTACAAAAGTAATATTTAAGATATCCGAGCCATATTCTTTATAGAAATTAGAAATACATACATCAAAACGTTAGTCACTTTTTGTGATAATAAAATATGCAATTAAACAATTCAATGACATTTCTTTATCGACTGCATGACTGCAGACATTTTATAACCACTTAAAATATTTCTAGTAATATATATTTCTTTATTTATCACGCATTTTAATTGTTTTGTCTTTGTCAGAGGGAAAGACAATATTTGATCTTAAAATGCAAAAATTTTTCATTTATCAATATTGTTCAATAAATCTCATATTACCAGCTCTTAGCTTTTGGTCTGTGGTTCGTAGTTAGAGCTCTTAATTAAAATCTACCATCTAATAGGATGCTACATTTAATTCGCGCCCGACCGAAGACACTGTCGTGTTGACACAAGGTTGTATCAATTAAGACTGATAAGCAATAATGGATCTTCTGCTCTATTCTGAGTTAATTGAAATTAATTTTGATTTCATTAACATATGAATACTTTTCATTTAGATTTTATTGTATTATTCAATGGTTTCCTGAACGTTTCGTCGACTTTTTTCTGTGGATATCTTTTGATTGGTTACGTAAAAAAATACGAGGGTACAATTAAGGTTGTAGATGTAAGGAGATTTTATTGTTTAAAATAATACAAGTTAAACAAGATGAATATTAAGCTCAAGTTAATTATGCATATTTTTTGCGATTAATTTTGAATACAATGTAGCGATTAAAGCCAGTGGGCAAAGATCACCGTTTTTGCGAACATCGTAAACATAGACAAAACCTACAAAATGTGGTTCCGTCTTAAACCTCTAGAAAGAAATAAGAATATCTATTAAAGAGAAACTTGTCCTCCGTGGTAGTCAGAAATCAGAATATTAGAATTGTAAAATTGAACACAAGGAAACATGTTACGTCAGTCTTTTTTACCTCTATTAATTAATACAAAACGATATTTCAGATGAGTAATTCTAATGTCCTTGGGTGCCGTCGTCGGAAATTGCTTAGTTTTTTGTGCGTTTTTATTTGCACAATAATTTAGACATACATTCATGTAGATACAGCGGCATAATTCGAATGAAAATCAATATATTATAAGAAAGGAATCGTGCACTTTTGCGCTCAAATGGTTATGGTAATTTGCTCCCTTACGTGTTTAAAAATATATACATATTATAATTTGGCTGAGTTATTAGAAGTTAATAAGATATTAAACCAAGTCTAAAACATAGTCTTCCATTTTTTCAGATCTCGTACTTCAGTAAAAACGTATGCGTTTATTTTAAATAAAAAACTTCATTAAAATCTTGATTGTCTTAACGAAGCCAAAAAGAAGCCGGATCTTTATTTCAAACAAAACAAAGTTCGTATTGTTAATTGCCATTATTTTGAAAATACTTCCAGATTTTATAGTTTTTAACTCGCTTGTATTCAAATATCGGATAATGTCGGCCATTGTTTCACGCAATTAGAGAACATGTTGATACAAAGATATAACATCGTTTAACGTATCCGAATACATCTATAAAATTGACGTTTGCAAATTTCAATACAATCGATGTGTGTTAAGGTCTTTAAAAAAACGTTACCGCCTAGAGACATTTTGGTACGTACATTTTCAAACACAACGATATTTTATTTTGATGTATGTTTAAAGTTTTCAATTACGTTTTAAAAAGTGAAGGAAGACACAGAACGTCTTATAAAAATGGGAGCTTGATATCTTTAGACGACGATCAGTCAAGAGCCTCTGAAATTATTTACATTCAATAAATAGATCTAACTCAACGTTTCCGATCTTCTAT
>JADANM010006423.1:4803544-4818386 GCA_026213755.1 Eurema hecabe
TTTTTTTTATCATCCCGAAACGTGTTTTCGACTGCGACTACCTAGTTTTTGTTCGCGACGACGTCTGGAAAATCGCTTTCGTTTCGAGCCTTATTTATGATTATTTATAGTTCAAAAATGTGCGTGGTCAAGCTTCAACGGAAGTTGGTTGATTTGTTTTTTTTTTGTGTCCTGCGGCGGGACTACGGGTTAAGATAAGGGTTTATAAGTCGCTTTTAAACGTTTTAAAGTACTTCATCTTGTTCAAATTAAATTGAATTATGTTGTTAAAGTATATTTATTTAAATAATAGATAATTTGTTTATCGTTGTGTTTAAAATACTGCCATCACATTAACCTTCAATTTCGCATTCATAATTTCAGCTTAGTATGAAAGTCAATAAGCCCATTTAATGTTGACGACATTGTCGCACGTATATACTTCGTTCTGACTTCTACATGCTAAAAGGATTCGAATGCATTATTTAAGAATTTTTGAATAAAACGGGTTTTAAACACTAACTCTAACATATTGGGTCTTCAAGTGTGCAAAATACTTCAAGGTTATTTCGTTTTTTTAGTTCTAGTTCTAGTTAGTTTTAGTTCTAATATAAATAATAATGTATCTTCAATCTTGAATAATAAAACCGTATTTAATTTGATTTTGTGTAATACAATCAAACAGGCAATAATAAATATTACTTTATTTATAGAATAACGATTATATATATTGATTAATTTTAAGAATAACGGTTTATAGTTTCGCAAATACCCAAGTTCTCACACGTAGGTTCCGATATGATAAAGCTTTATTATAGTCTTAATAATGAATTTAAATTTACTTGTAGTTGACAAATCGCTGTCTAATATCAAAATGGCAATTACAAGAGAATGATGTTTATAGCTATCGGAATCTAGCCGATAGCTCGCAAGCATTGATTGTAGTAATGGAAACAATAGGTTTTGATTATCGTCAACGATGTTCAGCGATGAGGAACGTACCATTTACTAGGAATAGTCACGTACAAAATGCATTGCCATGGAGTTTTCATAGAAAGTCCGCAAACCAGTCGCCACTTTCAACTTTAATGGGAATGAAACTCATAATTATGAGGGTAATTAGAATAAGCAGGCAATATGGTAATACTACTTTCATTGTGAACTTTAATGTTGTGGTTTTATTAGAAATGACTTTGGTACTATTAAGTGTTTATTAGTATAACTCGACACTATACTTTTACATATACATACAGAAAATTCTAGCGTTTAGATGATTTTAACTTTACGTATTATAAAGTATCATATCGATTTTGAGAACATAATGAGTAAAATAACTTCAAAATATTTTTAAAATTTAAATTTTCATTTTAAAATTGATTCTCAAATTCAAATATCGTATCGTATTAAAATTGTTTTCACGTTTAAGGCGACTGTACCGTTATTGGTCGCGACTCGTAATACCTAGATCGCCTTGGGCCTAGGGATTTGTGTGTTTCCATCAATGCGTCTTCGCTTGTCAGTGAGATCGTGTGTTTTTCTTTTTCATATAATTATAGGGAATATCGAATTGGTGTAAAGCGATAATTACGAGTACTTAGACCGTACACTGTGCAGTTGCCATAAATGCATGTGAGTAGTTCATTTTTATTTTTAACCGACCTCAAAAAAAGGAGGAGATTCTCAATTCGTCTGTATGTATAATTTTTTTTTTATCTCTACTAAGGGTATGGAATGTTAAGACTTAAATTGTATTGGATTTACGTCTTCTTAAGAGTTGACTAAAACGTCACGTTAATCTTTCTCGTCTTTATAAAGCTGCAAGTATATTAATAGTATTAAAGCATTCATTTTATTTTATTTTATTTTGATTGGAAAAAAATATAATTTTAATGATGTACCCTACATCATTAAAATTATATTTCAGGTCATACGCGATTTGAAACCGTAGTTTCTCTATTAAATTACTTGATATTTCTTACTTCTTGTAATACAACGGTCAAGTATAACAGATTATATTAAGTGCTTCATACAAGGAGTCCACAAGCATACAAATTGTTTTATATTTTTTTATATCTTAATATTCTAGGTTTACGATAGATATGCGTAGATTCAATCAGTGTTTCAGCCAAATTTTTCTCACAATACGCATCCACCTACGTACTTACAAAAATTGACAATCGCTACCTTGACCGAGAGTTTATTACTGGATCTTCGGATTTCGCAAAGCGTAAAAAACGTTGAATGAAGTTGTTGTCATTGCGAATGCTAGAACATTCTCTTTACTCAAAAACACCTCAGACTTTAAAAACAAATCAAAAATAGATTATTTGTCATAACTATATCACGAAATCATTCCTTAAATACGAATAATATACAGTGTTTTTGGTAAATTAAAAAAGTTAAAAGTATAATCAACAATTATAATACAAAAATGAAGTAATGTTAGGAAACGATATGAAAAAAAAATATTTCTAATGTTTACATATTAAAAGTAATTGTGTAAACACGCCTAGTCTACACTAGGCGTGTTTACACAATTACAATAACAAAGTACTTAAAATTAATTTTCGTTTCCTAAGACTCGGTCGCTCAGACGGGAACGTCCCAATTTATGTGATTTATCGTTCCAGAAATATTGCTGCTCTGGAAAAATGTTTTATAAAGAGCAATTGCAGCGCAATAAGCACTTTACTAATCTTTTTACGATGGTCCTCACTCACTGAAGCAGTTTTTACCTTGAAAATCTTAAAAAACGTTGAATTATAAATGTATCGTGCGTTGTAAATATACAAATGTAACGCGAAATTCTTGTACACGTTAACAATTAGATCAAAATAACGCACTTGTCTTACATTTCCATTCTGTCGCTGATTTTTTTAAATTATACAAGAAGTATTTCATTGTATAATTATAATTTTACTTATTTAGTGATTTAGAAGCTGCGAAAATTTGAGTTATTCAGTTTATTTAGTATAAATAATCTATGTAAAATAACGCCCATATTAATGATTTATTATTTGCTTCAATGTCTTTGATGATTGATTACCTTGGTCTTCTTATCTTGTACTTAGTTTCTACTTTTTTAGTTTGAACGCGTGCAAGATATGTGTCCTCGTCTCGGCAAGGTTGAGCAGTAAATTAAAATGGCATTTGATAAATTAGTTAGTCATGAAAATATAGGTCAGGTTTTATAATGTTTTTCTAAATCATAACACACGTATTAATCGTAAAACTTTTCAGCCCACGGAAATCGTGTATTGAAAATAGTCGAAGGACGCCGAAATGCGTTTGATGCAGAAGTAGCGTGTCAACAAGTTTTTGCTGTATGACGTACATCCTCTGAATTGTTACCGTCAGATGTCTAAAATTACGTACAAAGCCATTTCTCCAATTTATATATCTTTATTTACGGTCCTGTTTTTGTTGGTTTGTGCTCACTGGATGAATATAAAGCAAAATTATTGCAGCTGATACGAATGCGAAATTATTGAGTTTGGATTAAATAAAGTTTCAAATTTATTTAACGTTCCACTGAGGTTTGCATTCCTTCATACTGAAAATATAAATAAAAACGGGGCATATATGAAATCTGCTCGTGTTCAACGTGAGTACCGTTGACTTTATATATGTGCATCCTAGTAAACAGGAGACCGGTTCCTATGTAAGATATACATTGTCAAACTCTTGTAAAATTATACTTGGTTCTAAGCACTCGGACACTGGTGTTGTGCTATTTCTTTATCTCAAACGTTTTGAAACAAGTCAATAAGTATACACTGATTAAAAAGTATGTACAATAGAGTCGTGAATGAAAAATATTCGTCAACTGGTAAGTTATTTCTCACATTTTTGTGGTCTTTGTCCACTTCTTTTTTTGCCTGCATAAATAATGGCCCTTAATTATAATGCGCGCGATAATTTTCTTGTTGTATTAGTCAGCTCGTTTGGAGTCATTGACTTAAGAATATTAAGTGAATTAATGATATGTCAATGAGATTAGGTTTTATAAAATCAACCTTACAAAGTTTTACTCGATTTTCCTTTAAATTACATCTAAATACAACGAGGAAGTAAGAGTTATATGAATAGATATAGATATAGCAGCTAGCGGAGAGTAAGCAAAAATAATAAAAATAGCAGACGATCATAGGCGGTTCTTAAAATATAACTGTTAAAAGAAAATGTTACGCATTAGTTACATAATGTAACAGTGACGGATGTAGGCTATCTGTTCCCTGCAGCGGTTAGCCGACGTATTGGCAGACGACATTGTTTATTTCTTATTTGAACTATATTTGCTCCTATGATTCTTTTGTTAGTTTAGTGCACTAGCAGTATGTGTGAATACCATAGCATTGTTCAAGTACTTAAGCTTTGTGAAGACGGCCTATATTTTATTATATAGTAATCTTAAAAATAGTAGAAAGGTTAGCATAAAAGCTTGGTTATAGTCTGTTAATAAATACAGTAGTATTAATAAATATAGTCTGTAGTAATTGTTGAAGGTCACAGAGATATAAAATCAATAGGAAACATATAGGTCATCTCACCATCAATCGCTCGTATCTATTTTCATCATCTTAACTGTCGACGTTAATTCAGAATCTTGGCATACGGTGCTTTGCCAAACTAACCGTAGTGTTTATCTGGTCTCACGCCGAAACCGATTTCTTTTGATAATGTCGATTCAAGGGTAGGACGTTGATCTTATGTGCATTTTACACACTTTACTTTTATTGTTCAGGTTTGTTTTGATATTTTCAAATATCTTGACAAAAGGTTAATTTGTTTGTTTGCTATTGATCTGACTAAAGCGAACCCGATTATCATTAACGCCAAATTCCGAGACAATCAGTTGACATAACTTAAGAAAACATTAAATTTTAAAACATTAAACAGACATATTTCTTTGTAGTTAAAATAGTAAATATTAACAATGAAGTAGCTCATTTTAAATGCCACATAACTGTACTTATTTATAGGACAATACGTTAAACATCTTTAATGTTCCACTCGTAAAACTAGAACTGCAAGTGTTTTTTTTTCGTTTAATGATATTCTTGAAGGTCCGAACGTCAATCGAGCTTGCACTTCGAGATCTACGTAAACGAAAATAGTCGGGCGGGCGCAACTGCCCAGCGACCGATCAGCCGCAGTGCGTTCGCGGACCGCTCGCACGCCGGTTCTATTTCCACCCATGTCCCGACGCATCCCGACCCGCTCGCGACTCTAATACTGCACGCACCGGTGAAATGGCACTGGACTTTCACCACGGGAAACACTTCCGCTTTTGTAGGAAACGCAAGCGCAACTAAATCACCATGCCGCACGTTAACGTTACGCCCGCCACCAGGCCCATCGCCGCCAAACAACTCAGCATCAAGATACCGGATCAAAATAACAACGGAAATTGTCCTCCAACAAATGGAACGCACACTGCATCTAATGGAACACATACGCCGACAAATGGAATGCTCTCACCAAACAGCAATGGGCCTCTTTCACCAATATTGGATTCGACACCAAGGAAACCGCCGAAGCCACCTGTCGGACGACCCATATTACCAGTAAAGAAATCAAAAACACTACCGATCAATTTCGAAGAAAAAGTGCCGCCTAAGGTGTCCAACAGCTTGACGAACGGTAAAAAAATTTTTGTTACAAAAACCTTAAAAGAGATCAAGACCATTCCGCAAACGCCTCCTGAGAACACAAACTTACGTATAAAGTCTCCGAGTCCAACATTTAGAAAAAGTATGTCAGTCTCAGTTGAAACTGGTTCAATAGCTGAATTAGCCAAGCGACACGGTTCTATCAGCAGTATAATATCAAGATCACCTAGTCCTTCGTACAGTAGCATTAAGAGCTCTGCCAGCCAATACTCAACATGCAGCAGCAACAGCACATATGTACCATTGTCGCGCTCTTCCAGCATGAACTCTCACCACTCATCTACTCTTCGCAACGGAAGTTCTACTCCTCGGAGAATGTATCCACAGAGTTGCGACAAATCAGATAGTGTGGACCTCAAGGAATTAAGGTCCAAAGAGCAAGCACCGGTTGTATTCGACGCTAACCTGTCATTTGTATTGGGATGTAAGAAACAACCTGTTAGACAAAGGTTCAAACCTCAACCAGCGTATTTAGAAGAAGGAACGTCCTCAAACTACTTGTCGAATAAAATTGATAATTTTCTAAAACGCACCGATCATGTAATGGACGAGTGGCGGCGCTTAGGTCATAAAGATGAATCTGACTATTACGATGCAAAGAATAGAAGAATTGGAAGGTCTAAGTCTGCTACAAACATTATGATCAAAGGGTTTACGTTATTCAGCCGTACGGGCAGCAGGGCAAACAGCATGTGTGGTTCTTCTAGAGGAGTGTCCGAAGATAGGACTACAGTTTCCGAAATGGACGAGGTGAGTCACTCATACGCAACTGCGTGTGGTATTTAAAGGAATGTGATAAGAATACAAATAATAATAGAAGATAATAAATTACGTGGAGTATTTTGGTAAAATTTCACGCTCTAGCAGTGGCGCTTGTAATGCCGTCGTTCCGCTGTCGCCGCTTGGAGCGCGCTTGCCAAACTTTTTCACTACTAAGTGTCCTCGTATGATATACTCCTCTCAATGCATAAAATTCTTGGCAATCTGTTGTCATGTCTTAAAAAAATATATGTTTACTCACATTCCGCGCTGTTCGTATATTTTTACATGTCATCAAAACAATTTTACATTTCTAAATGTTTTATTACTACGTATTTTATGTTTCAACGAATGAAACTAGTACGCATTTTACAGTTAATTCTCTCAATGTGGACCAATTAATTTCCAGTAGACTGATACATTTTCTGGGAGGCAGGATAATTTAGTATTATAAAAGATAATATAATTAAGACATATATGATATATATTTAAACCGACTAGTCAAAGCCGCTGAATATAATAATATCGCTAACCGAAAGGAAATACCCAAATGCATTTGGCAAGCGTTAGGTGCAGTTAATGCAGATTAATCAAATCTTTGTTACACTCGGACCTCCCACTCATACGTCGCCGCTCCAATTTTATCTTTAACTGAATTATTACGAGCTCGTTAGTGTCCATTCATATTTATATAATTACTTTCACGTTACCTACCTTTGCGTACGCTGTACGAAAATAATTTATGTCTGTCGCCCAAGACTTATGGCCTCTACTATCTATTATGTGTTTAGACTTCATATACATTTCCGTATGCGCTTGATTCGTTTTTCTATCTACACTAATAATAAAACCACAACCTTTATAAATTTTGATCTAAAACTTATCTTTAATTTTTAAAAATAAGGCTTCAACATTGCTCCAGTAGATTCAGAGATTCCCTCTACGACCTCACCAACTTTACCCATATATATTATAAGTAAAGATTACCCACGTTAGTCACTTAACAAATACCGTAAAACATAAACATGTTAACATGATGGGGCGTATCATTAAGATATTAACTTACACGTTCGTATCTCATATCGTAATTACACGGAGCACGTTACATCCATCGCGCGGTCGCGTAATCTCGACAACATGTTACGAGATCGAGAAACACTAACAGTGCTGTATGTCATTATCGTATTTGTCTGATATTCAGATTATAGCTGCGAGTCGAATACACGCTGGAATTATGAATTTTAAACAGTAATTGCGCACGAAAGCTTGGCGCTTATCTTGATAGACGTTTTGTAACTGGTCCGGCAGCTGCGAAGCCAGAGTCTTGAAATGTCGATCGTGTTTCTACTTACTAGTTTGGACAAAGAAGGTTGTCTCGTGTATGGACTGGGCGACTGTCGCATCATTAAAGATGTTTTTAATTTTCAATTTCACTCAACAAAGCGATATAAATGTCAGGCATTTATTCTAAAAACATATTTATATACATTTCAGAATCTATATAACAGAATATAATGTACGTATATATTTTCAATATTATTAGTATATTATATTATTCCCAGTAAGAGCTTAATTTCTTCACTTAAATAAGGCAAAAAATAGTCTTCTTTATTTTTATGTTCTCATAAGCTCTTATACAAATACTTATCGACAAACAATATAGTGGTATCGATAATTTCCTTTGCATTAGACTAGCGCCAAATTGCATATATGTACAACATATATTATGTACGTAGATGGCATAATTGCTCGTGCTGTTGACTGATATATGAACTGGTCCGGTGAAGGACGACGAGTGACTGAAACAATTTGTTTTTTCAAACCCGTTTTAAATGTAACCTTAGCCAATGTCGAATTACAATGTAATTATTTTACATAATTACCTGTTATATCATTAAATAACGACCTTAATTATTAACAGTATATTAGATAGGAATAATCTCAAGGTGAAAAGTTTTTTCATTATGTACGACAGATCGCTGTTTAAAAGTATTGCAAGAAAAATAAATTCTAGCACATTTATTTGTGCTGCAACGGATATCCCAATTACCAGTACGAGGATATCTTATTTAAGAAAATGAGGTTAAGTTTTTACATGAATCTATATCGCACTAATAAATGTAAGTATGCACGACTAGTGATTTTAGACTTTTATAAGACAACAGCTAATCGGGTTAACTCATGGCAAAAGATAGCATCAGACATAAACATCCGCATCAATTAGTCGACTTTTTTTGGTTCTTAACATGGAAACCAATTAGCTTAAGATGTACATACATGTATTGAATTTTATCTCTATTCAAAACACCTTCTTCTCGCTATGTTACTGGTTATGTTTGGGTAACAACAAAGAAGAAACAAACTTATGTAACATAGTTACTTAACTAACGCTCGTAAGACATTGACCTTTTTATGTCTGAAAACATTTTTATTTTTTATTTCCATTTGTACTAATTTACATGGATATTGCTTTTCGAACCGATGTTACATAATATTGTTTTATAATACTGTGACGATTCAAAAGTATTACCATATGTAACTTACCTAAGGTCCTAGATCCCCAGAGGGCGTCCACAGTGCTTGGGTGTCCCGGTCTGTCCTGGGCATTACTATATGTTTTCTGAATAAATGTATATTTTATGTTTAATATATATAAATTAAGTGTCACATTGTTTGTGCGCGGATGACTCCTAAACTACTGAACCGATTTTAAATAAAATTTGCACACCGTAAGCAGTTTGATCCAGCCTCTATCTTTTAGATTGGGATAGCTAACATCCCGGTATCCCCCGGGAACAGGAACAACGTGGGTGAAACCGCGGGATACATCTAGTTTTATAATCATGTGTAATTGTTCCAGTTATCGGAGGTGGGCAGTGAGCTTGCCGAGGAGCGCGCGGCGGCGGCCCTAGCGAGCGAGCGCGCCGACGCCGAGGCGGCCGAGCGCCTGCGCATAGAACGTGACAACAGAGACCTGCTGGCTAACAACCAGCGGTTACAACAGGTACTGTTGATTCTAACAACTAAAATTGTAGCTCGAAGGCAGCCAGCGAGATGCTCGCTGCGCACAAAAAACGCTTTATAGACATTTTATTTAACCATAAATTTTAATACGTATTGTAAAAACATGGGGCTGATCTTTAGTCCGTCCACATTTAATTATAAAAAACATGTTGTCCATATTGTATCGTCTAACCACCAAGTGTTTTCAGGCATCAGAGCGTCTAGAGCTCGAACTCCTCCATTGGCGTTCAGCCGAGAACGGTGGCGTGGAGCCATCGGACTCGGAAGGGTCTGAAGTGGAAGCCGGCGCCAACAGCGACAAGTACAAGAGGCGATACGAGAGGGCACACAGGGAGCTGCAGCTTGTGAGGGCTCAGCTCAGGAGGCAGCATGAGGACGACCTCGAACAGCTCGTCACTGTTAAGAAGCAGCTTGAGAAGAAGGTTGGTGGCCGATTTTGGATATTTGAATTAAAATAGACTAGCAGTGCCCCGCGGTATTACCCGCGTTGTTCCCGTTCCCCGAACAATACGGGGCTGCAACATATGTGTTAATCCAGGGTATCACCTATCTACATACCAAATTTCAACTAAATCGGTACAGCCGTTTGGCTAAAGAATAACAAACATACATCCATACATAAATTCTCACAAACTTTCACATTTATAATATTAGTAGGATTATAGTACATACTTAGAACTATTTAATTTTTTAGGGACCTGATTAATAATAATGGCTTTAATTAAAATAAAGTATTCATAATTTCATGTTGCTATTTTATTTATTTAGAAAAAAACGTGTTTTATTAAAATTCAATCTTTCTTAGTAATGAAACAAAATAAATATTTAATACTACTAATTTAAAATTATAAAGTATCGCCAGCTACCAAATAATAGTTATTGTTGGCAATACAACAAATTATGTTGGCCTGGTGCACGAACCCTTGGCAACTGTGGCGCCTCTATTGTTTTGATTTATTTCCTAGTTTCGATAGTAATTTATTAACACGATCTCATATATTTGCTGCTATATTCAACACTAACATATGAAATGCAAAATATTTGGCTTTAGTACATTTGGTTAAAAGCACTTGACGTAAGCGTCTAGTAATATTGTACTGTGTTATTTCCGTTTCCTTTCAATAAATGTAATCACAAAGTTTCGCTATCGTATCCACCATTCGTATTCTAGTTTTTCTTGCATAGCTTCTGTTCCAGCGGCAATACGGGGATAAAAGCCTCAAGTCCTATATTATGTTAATTCAGAAGCTCTACTCCGAACGCAATCGTGGTCGATATCGAAAGTAGTCGGAACCATCTGGTCACATCGTCAGTCTAATTCATTTTATTAGGGAAAAATACATCCATATATACTCGTGATTTTTAAATTGGTAAAGTTAGTAAGAATTGAAAAAATGTTTCGTATTATCCGATTGTATTATAGCCTTTCTTATTTATTTTTGGCACCAACATGATAAATAGAGATTGAGCTGTCTCCTAATACTACAAAGAAACCAGGTCACAAGTCTTTTATTTGTCTCGATACCGAACTCTGTTATCTTCTATACATCCTTGATCAGCCGCTGATTTTGATAGCGTCACACATTTTACAATATATCTCGTTTTTATCAATCCTTATCGCACTATAATGACGTAAACACGCATGAAATTTTTAAACATTTTCGTGTAGTCTTATATTGTCTATAGTGATGGTTGATGAAAGTGAAGAGGTCAGTAAACTTTTTATATAAAAACAAGTATGTTTTGTATTCAAGT
This sequence comes from Eurema hecabe, assembly GCA_026213755.1. NCBI lineage: Eukaryota > Metazoa > Arthropoda > Insecta > Lepidoptera > Pieridae > Terias > Terias hecabe. Next base: position 4,814,734 of record JADANM010006423.1, read on the forward strand.
GTGTCCTATAGAAACGGTTTGATAAGTTGACGCCCTGGCGAAGGTCCAAATTGCAAGATCGACGGCCGATCGCTTCGAGTTTAGCGAATTAACTATTGAGTAATTTATATTTAACATTCCTATGCGTTAGGCAACGTGAAATGTATTGTGATTTTTGTTAGTCATACGGGCTTTTTATTTGTTATTTCGTATTCAAGCGCTCTTTTAAGTGTTTTGCTATTGTCAAATTTTTTACGTTTTAATATTGTCTGCTATTTGTATAGGTACTTTTTTACGCACTTGTTTACGTTTAGTTACAATAAAAAGGCTACAATCGTATACGTATGAATTGAAATTCTTAATTACATTGATTGGTTAGTTTTATTAATTTGAAAAGACACAGTTCATAATTCGACTACATATAATGTTAAGAACATTTTAATAGGTTAATAAAGGCAACATTGTTGTATAGAATCCGACTTAAACTTAATGTTTGAGGCATGTTTCAAAATTATATCAATACGGCCGTAATGTAATTTGCTTTCATACAAGACAACAGTCGACACACAATGAGTAAGATAATAAGAAATAATTAAACTAAATAAATAAACGTATTTGTTCCCAGGTTCAAGATGCGTACGAGGAGGTCGAAGAGCAGCGGGCGGTGGCGGCGCAGTGGAAGCGCAAGCTGCAGAAACTCACCAACGACATGGCCGACTTGCGCTCGCTGCTCGACGAACAGGTCTTTATTGCTACTTTAATATTATTTATTTATTTATATTATATGAAATAATTTTAATAAAGACTAGATTGGGATTCGTCTCTCTGAGCTAGTCCGAAGTCCGAATGATTTTTGTCTTGTGTAGATCACAAGAAAGTAAAATCTATTGATAGTTAAGACAAGATACTTTCGTAAAACAGTCGTTTTATTGTCAGATGACTTATTTGTTGGTACATAACTATATTAATGTAGTAATAATAATAATAACGTGTCGTGGTGCAGACGTGCCGCAACAACCTGCTGGAGAAGCGGCAGCGCAAGTTCGACGCGGAGCTGCAGAGCGCGCAGGAGGAGCTGAAGCGCGAGCGCGCCGCCAAGGAGCGCCTCGCGCGCGACCGCGACCTCGCGCTCGCCGACAAGTTCGCGCTCGACCAGACCCTCTCTGTGAGTCGCCCGCACTCACTCACTCTCTCTCTCTCTCTCTCTCTTAGTTACACTCATACTGTTATTAACATTGTTCTCTACATACTGTGTTTGTTAAAGTATAATATAATCCACATATTCCTTTATAATTTTTTTGGCGTAGTGGGGGTAGTAGCTACTGATTTCCTTTAAATTATTTAATACTTAGTTGTTATGATATAATTAATTGTTATTTTATATTTATCTAGTACAGAAATATAAAAAAATTATATCATACAAATATTTATTAGTTCGCTGCGTATGCTCGTGAATAAGTGTCGTATAAATAAAGGCGTGCGTGTGTATCGCAGGAAGCTCGGCTGGAGATCGAGTTGAAGGACGAGCGGCTGAGCGCGGCGGCGCGCGAGCTGGAGGAGCGCGGCGGCGGCGACGAGCTGGCCGCGCTGCGCCGCGCGCGCGCCGACCTCGAGCGGCGCGCGCGCGACCAGGAGGAGGAGCTGGACGAGCTCGCCGGACAGATACAGGTGGGCAGCACTAGTATTCCATTTATTATTCCGCATAATGTACTCTAGTGCTGTGATTAGCACTAGAGCTAATTATGCGGCATAATGCTTAGCGTTGAATGTTTCAACTACATCTTCTTTATTCATTCATCGAGCACTCTAAAAAGGACTAAGTAGTGCCTTCTAATGAAAAAAAAAAATATTTTCATTGATTGAAATGGCGCACTATGCTTAAACAACGGTAATATTCTAGTGTATAGGATCAACGGCTGCAACGAACGAACTAGTGCAACGAAATCAAATGTCAATTTAATATACATATTTGGTATTCTAATCGATTGGCGTTTATGCCCCTTAATTATCTGTCATAGAAATTCGTCGAGGGAAAATAGATGTATCTATCACACGTTGTACGATATAATCTCTAAAATGCGAACCTAACACAAACGTTCGGAAAGCAAAAGGAATTCTTGGCGAATTCTGGAGAATCTTAAAAGGATTTTAAGGCTTCTATATTTAAGAATACAACGTAGATATAATCAAGAATTGTTTTAATGAATACAGGATTTAAAACCTTCCCTTTAACAGTTGCTGGAGAGTTCTAAACTACGCGTGGAGATGCTGTTGGAGCAGCAGCGCAAGGAGGCGCGGCTCGAGGCGGCCGCCAGGGACGACGAGATGGAGGAAACACGCGCCAACGCTGCCAAGAAACTCAAGAGTGAGTCACTTGCTTCCTTTATGTATTTGCCACAGCTACAAAGGGTAGCATTATAAAGTCAGTGATACCCTCTTTGAATGTTGTTTCAATCAATGTCAGTTATTTTTAATCTGTAAACTTGTGTACAATACGTAATATGACCTTGTTATTTGAGCTTGTATTTGTATTTGTTCAAAGAATATATAGATGTATAAAATATGTATAATTTTTATAAGGTGTAAGGATGTGTCTGTGTGATGGTGTGAGAAGAAAGCAAACGTTTTTATGATGTATTTCTTATTGTATTTCCTAAATACTACTTCTTTCTTCGTGTAATGGCAGTGCTGTGTTACCAAAATTTTGCCTACGTTTAGGTTTTAGGGTCGATATTTGGTCGTGGCAATCAGCAACAAGTGCTTCCAATACCACAGCCAAACATCTTCCCCATTTTAAATACTTAAAAACTTCTAAACAATTTCCAGTACTGGAAAGTCAGCTTGAAAGTGAGCACTCGGAGCGAAGCCTGCTGCTGCGCGAGAGGCACGAGCTGGAGCGGCGCCTGGCCGCGCTGGAGGAGACCGCGCGCGCCGAGACGCAGGAGCAGGTGCAGCTCGTGCATAGACTCAAGAGGTGGGTGCCGTCATACCATAGAGTATAAACATATATACCATAGAGGAGAGACTATAAGTAATAAAAATAAGTATATAATAAGTTTTCTATTTGCGTTAACTTTATGAAGAGGACATTAGTTTCATTGTTTTTAAGCACGGCGGAAGACTTTTATTATAATAATATAATGTTGATAAATTTATTCCAAGTTCTAACTTATAGCTAGGTAGAAATGTTGTATTTATCTATAAAGGAGAGATAAACTAACAAATTGAGACATAATTTGTATTATAGATTAGTTGAAAATTAGTATGTAATTTTATTGTTGGAATAGTATTTAAGACATAAATAATTTTTGTTTAACAGAGACTTGAAGCGATACCGTGCACTATTGAGGGATGCACAAACAATGCTGGAACAGAAGGAGAAGGACGGCGGCAGTAAAGCCCAAATAAGACAGTTGAAAAATCAGGTAAATCTTCGCTTTACTGTTTTCTTCCCCCCTTAAGGAGGAGGTTACATATAATAATATAGTTTTGAATTAGTAAAAAAGTCCTTTTAAATACAGAGCTTATCTACTACATTAATATATGCTCGCAAAATTTACCTCTAAAGTACGTATGCAAATGTAAGATGTATAATATTTTCTAATTGTCTTACGATACAGAGTTTTCTTACTAACGTTACATTCTCACCAAATTTAGATCTGTAATAGTAACAT
>JADANM010006423.1:4830040-4855532 GCA_026213755.1 Eurema hecabe
CCGATTAGCGATTCCTGGAAGATATAGATATTCACACTATATAAAAAGTGCCAACCAACAGCTAGTGAGAAGAAAAATCTTGAAAGTGGAATCCTTATGTACCTGAATAAATACATAATAATTAAAAATGTACGAATGTTTTTGTTCTTCATATGAATTTGCGTACTGTATTCAATATTTCAATTATCATAAATCACAATTAAGTATGTACTCGTGTAATAATAGTAGTATGCATTTTAAGTTATTTCTAATACTTTATTCATTCCTCCTTAATTTTGTACTAGTGTACAATAAAGAGGTTCATAAGTATTATGATGTATAATATAAGGGTAGTGTGGTGAAATGTGATGTAGTGTGGATAGTGTGGTGTAGTGTAGAGTGATTGCGCACCTGGTTGGGTATGACGGTGGGCGGCGGCACGGCGGTGTCGGGCGAGGCGCCGCGCGCCGGCAGCGACTTGCGCACTCCCGCGCCGCGACCTGACCACAATAATAATCATATTTCATATATAAAATAATTTATAAACTCATATTTACGCTATTCATTCTAATAATTAGTCTTATTAAGTTAGTGAGTATTTGGAACACCACTTCAGAGACTTCAGAGCAGCTGCACCGATTAAGTAAACATATAGAATACAAATAGCGGCTTCGACATTTACCAGTACAAATATGTATTTAATGAAATATATACCTCAATATAACATTGTTCATAGCATTTAATCTAATGCTTTGATTACATCATTGCCATAAAATGTTCTAAGCTATATTAAGAAAAACTTAACAAGGCTTGAAAGAAGATGACTAATCTCTTTCTCTTACTCTTCTCGAAGAACACACTCACCCTCAACAAACGCAGTGGGTGGCTTGTGGTAGACGGAAGCCAGCGAGCTAATGTGGCAGATGAGCTCGTCCAGCAGCGTGGGCTCCAGCAGGTCCGTTTCTTCGGAGATGAGGGGCTTGTCAGCCAGGACCACTTCCTTGGCGGCCGCTGGATCCGTGGATAGAAGACGCCAGTAGATGAAACCGCGGTCACTGTTCAGTTTTAAGCGGCATTAATATTGTTAGGTATGTTTTGATTACATGAAATCATATTTTGGATACATTTTTCATATAAAATGTATAACACATTATCGTATTTCAAAAAAATTACAACTGGCTAGTCACAGATACATAAAAAAATTGTCGCAATGATTTTACAAATTGTCATGATATATTTTTTTAAATAAATAAATATTATAAATAGGTTACCGCAGATCGGGGTTATCGGAGTCCTGTGTTGCGAGGCTGAGCACGTGCTGCACCAGCTCCTGCGTGTCGGCCGGCCGCTTCAGGAACAGCTTCACCACCGCCGTCAGCAGCTGCAGTTGCACCTGCACACACGAACATGCAGTCATTAATTATTCATTCCTTTACAGTATGATTGTATCTTGTTTTGCTGACTGTACTTGTTACCTTCAATAGAGGTTTTTATGTTTGAGTCAAGTTGCTTTTATACTACCTCTTTAGGGATTTATTATAATGTATTGTAATAAATACAATAATAGAACATTTTAATACAAGTCAATAAGACAGATGTTATGTAGCATTTCTTTTATCTTCAAATTATTCCTTGCTTGACTTTTTTAATGGAGTCTTATTTTATTCACTTCTTAATGTCACATTTTCTTTTTTTCACACAATTAACAGATCTAAAGTAAAAATCTAACTGTGTCATTATGTAAGTCTTAGGGTAGACTTAATAAGAATAACACTTACCTGTGGATTCTCATCATGGAAACCTTCGAGGAACGAGTCGAGCAGTTCGTCCGCGTTGTCGATCCTCTCTGCATATTCACCCACAATCCATACCTAAAACAGTTTTTAATTAATTTCCTATGTTATAAGTTTAATTTATTCATTTCTTTTAATTTATTTATTTTCTTTAGGCAAAAAAAATCTCTGAAAACACTGGTCATTATTAACAACTTTATGAACAATGAAATAGTACAACAAATTAATTATTATTATCGAAATATGATGCAGATCCATCTTTTTAGCTAATAAGATGTTAAAGTTTTACAAGTATATACCTAGTTATTAATATGATCATTTAACTATTATTATCAAAGTATAAATATTATCAATGTATAATAGCGTAAATTATAATCATAGCGATATATATGATATTTAAGTTATAAAAACTGCATGAAATGATGTGTAAGAACTTACCATAGATGCCCTAGCCTCTGGTTCATCCAATGTATCAAGATTTTCACATAGAGTACTGATGATGCTCTCGTACTTGTTGGGGTATTTGCGGAATATATCCTTAATAACCACTATCGCTTCTTGCACCACATAGTTCACTTTAGTTTGAATCAACTCCAATAGGGTAGATACACAGCGTTCAGCTGACGGCTCCACCTGGAAGTACATAGTTATTTTACTTTTACTTTTGTACTGAGATTCAAACTTCTAAATATGTTATATTAGATTATTATGTCTTCAGGTGAAGTTATATATCAATTATATAACTTCACCTGAAGTTTTCACACAGTAAATTTTTAAATTAATTTTGCATATACGTATTTTGGTCGTAAAGAATAGGCTTAGACATACCTTTAAGCCAATAGCACTTTGCTTGAATTCCTTTTAAATCCAACAATTACTTAAAGGCAGTTATCAACCAAGTTATATGTTGTATTGAGCCAATGAAAATATATCTTCTTAATATTTTCTTAATAGATAATGAATTACCTTAATTGCGCATCTGCCGATAGCGCGCACGGCTTTCCTTACAAAGTCCACATCCACTTCAGTGGCATACTCTTTGAGTTCTCCCAGCACTTGCGCGATGTTGGCTTGCGAGGCCAGCCGGATCATTATGTCTAATTTCTCCAGTTTTACATAGATTGGGTCGTTGTATTTCACAAAGAACACCTGAAATTTTATTCTATTTATTTAAGGAAATCTATGTATCATTGGTCTTATTTAAAGAGGTAAACAAAATCTGGAATTTAGACTTTTTTGTCTTGAGTCTACCCTCAAAGAATGTAGACTGTAGATTCGATTAGAATTTTAGTTGTTAATACATGATAGTCCTTAGAATTTGTAGCTGCAGTATGGTAAAATTAGGGGAATATATATTTAAATATGTACTATAATATTTTATTGACTCTGCTCGACCTTACATACTACCCCTTGAAATATGTATTTATCAAGAGAATGAAAGGCAAGGGTCAAGCTCTTGTACTTCTTTATTGTGACATCACTTAATTTTCTTAGCATTCATCAACCAACCCGTTACCTCAATAGCTACATCTTTAACTTTCTATAACATAGGTCATACCTTCATCTCGTGCTTGAGTATGTCTGGTCTCTTCTGTACGACGAGGTTGATGTTCCGCAGCGCCACGTACTGCACCTCGGGCTCGGCGCTCAGCAGCGTCACCAGCGGCGGCGCCAGCTTGCGGGACAGCGCCGACACCAGCTCCGCCTCCTCCGACAGCATCTCCATCAGCTTCATGAGCACCTGGTACATACAATGATATTTTAAGTTTATAACATAATGGCAGTTAACATGGCTGTATCATAATAAATAGAAATTACGGCAACACGTTTTTATTTTTAATGTGCAACAAAAAATTCAAACAAATTAATTCAAAATTAATAAGTTACTCTTGATAGAAATGAAATCCTTAAATTAAGCATAAAACATGTCCAAGAAAAAATCTTTAAACCATAAATTTGTACTTACATAACTACATACTGCAGGTGCGGATAGTAGCTTAACTTGACTTTAGATGTAAGATTTTTTTTATTAATAACAAAGCTGGATTATTATAAAAAAAACAGGTAATTGAATTTACCTTAACAGCTGACAGTACTACCGCAGCATTAGCATGCGCTAGACGGGGAGTGATTCTCTCACAGATAGAGTGCGCCTCGCGCGAGTCGCGCGGGCAGTAGTTGGACAGTGCGTCCAGTATAAACACCTGGCCCCACTCCGTACACTCGTTGAGCGCCGTCAACAACTTGTTTATTGTCGGAGCATTCATTTCTACAAATATTAGTAGTATTCAATTCACAAATATATTATTGCAAAAGTAAATAGATTTTACAGATACCACTAGTTTCTGTATAATATTTGATTTTAAATAGTCTTTCATTATATATTAGATTTATAAAAGGGACTAAACAAATAATATTACACAAAAATACCTAATAAATACGAGACTTGATCTGTTTCACATAAACTCTGTCTTTGCTTCTCAACTTATTTATTTTAGCTACTTACTTATAGAAAGAAATTAAATTTATGCTTTACCAACTAAAGGATGTCCAGATACACTAGCCTCATTAATTTCAGATAAAGCTGCAACTGCATTGGCAACTACCATTGGATTTGAGTCACTCAACAAATCTTTCAATTGGTCTAAAAAGCCCTGAAAATGTAGAAATGTATACAAATAAACAAAGTGGTACAATTGATTGAGTGATTTTATTTCCAAAATGTATATGAGAGTATTGTGCTTGTAAATATTTTTTTATTTGAGTATATTTAACTTGTGTAAATTACCTGATCCTGAACCATACTTGGAGAGATATCATACAACTTGGCAACACACACAGCAGCAGTTTTTCTTACATACGGGTCCTCATCTTTCAGACATTTACGCAGGGGCTCACAGAGGTACTCGGTTATCTTGTCCACCCGAATACATCCCATTGTGCGAACAGCTAGAGCTCGAATCAGTGGATTTGAATCTTCACAGTCCTGGATATGATTTTTGGAATTTGCATCTAATATTGGAAATTAGGTAATAAAGCAACACATGAATTATACTGAAGCAATTTGACTATAAGCAAGTATGGTAGAAACTTACCGATGAAGAAAGATTTTATTGTTTATATTATGAGCAAATTGTTTGATTATAAAGGATATCATAATTTGTGCATTCATCAAATTGAACTATCTACATTTAGCATAAAAATAAGTCATTACAATAAAAAAAGCTTTAATCAATAGAACTTAGAACTGACTTTTTCTTGGTAATTACAATACTATGAGCAAAAATATCTTTATTCTAACATAAGAAGGCAATTTTCTACCATACAATACAATATGGGAGTAATCATAGCCAATGTGCTTCTATTTGGAACAATATGATGAGGCATGAGTTTGTATTTACAGACATGTTATACAATTCAGCTCTGATACATTTCCAATAATACTGTTTTATGTAGATTTACACATCTGTGCTGGATGATTACTAATTCAAGTAAACACTCATGCAAATATCTATCTTTAAACTAATCATGCATCACTTATTGTTTTACAGAAATATTTCTATGAGATATTTCATACTGTGTATGTGCTTCTCTCCTAGTTTTCATAGAAATGTGTAAATCTACAAATGATGAGTCGATTTCTTTGGATCATATGTTTACCTTAACAAGCTGGTATGTTGGTAGATCCTTCCACCCATCATAATATGGTACAGTAGACATTAAAACGATAAAAAGACAAGTCACTCACATAAATAGCTAATCTAGTTAACTTGTCAAAAATAATTTAAAAACTCTTTTGTTTTACAGTAATAAGAAATATTATATATACATATAAAACTGGTGTTTACTGGTGTTATATAAGCAATACTTATGGAGTTCTTATCATTAAGCTGAATAATGGTTATAAATTGTCCTTTCTCTCCGAGTCATTGCCTATCTTATGATTTATGCAAATAATTGATGAAAAGCCAAAAACTTAACAAGTTTGTGTAACATATAACTGTTATCTTGAAATTAACATTTTTAAAAATATTACAAAAAATAACAGAAACCTACCTTAACAAATGTGTTAACAGCCATGATGGCCATATCTGGTTGAGACTTGGCATAATTCATGAGATATAGGTATACCAGCTTTTTGAGTTCTAGGTTGTCTGTTTGCATACAGTTGACGACATCAGGGAAGAGTGCTGATACATCTTTACCAACTGTCATAGATGCTATCACCTTGAAATTTCAATAAAATACTTGCAAATATGGCTTATAATGTTTCTAATTGGATATAGAATATGATTTAAAAAAAACTATTACATTTTTTAAGATATTGCTCAGAAAAATATTACATTACTGTGTTATTCAGTGTTATCACTTTAAAATGTGAATAATGCCACAAGAACTTTATGTTTTAATATACATAATATTAAGATATACCTTTTTTACGGCTTCCTTTTTCTTTTCTTTCTTGTCACTGTTTAGTTCCGATTTCAATTCGAATATTTCGCCTTTTTTGGTAGTCGTAAAGTACTTTGAGTCCGTCATCGTGATTTATTACTTTGGATCTTCGTGCTTTTCACAAGAAAAAATGCAATTTCAAGTCACAACAAACTTTGCAGGTAAAAATCAATAATGTCACCCGAGTGCTAGCCCGTTAACAACTAATTTATTTATGGTACTACCTTTTATTTTAACAATATGTATACTACATTCGATATATAAAAACAATTTAACGAATTAGAAATTAAAAGTAACATGTAACATAATTTATTTTACAGAATTAAGTACTAAATCTCACCAAAAAATGGGCGTACGAATTATTTGTAGAATGTAGATTAACATTTAACGTCACTTAGCAGTCAGCACTCAGCAGCGTCAAAACTCAAAAGTCGCATTGACATTTGACGTTGGTGACATTGACAAATGAATCTCCATAACCTTATTGTTTTTTTTCATGCTGCACTATGGCCCTAGCCCCTAATCCCTATTTAGCACTAGGCAGTAGGCAGTTGAAATTTTATCTTTCATCAAAATAGTTGAAATATTCCAATTACCAGAATGTTATAATTAAAAACAACTCAATTCCAGTTGCCAACATTGTATAATTATTAACGTAGTTAAAAGTTTCATTATTGTCAGCAGATAATATAATACTTTGACATTTCACATTAGTGATTAGAGTTAGCTTGGACTAAAATTCAAATTTCAAGTAGGTACATTCGCTCGCCTCAGCGCTCGGGTTCACAATCTGATAACTGAAGTTCGGGCAAAGTTTTCACCTTTCAACACCGCGAAATATTTACTTTAGAGTTTAGAGTTTTAGTTTGTTTTCGTAGACCATAGCATGTACAAGCTTCGGCCATGTAAATAAAGTGCCAATTAATAAATTGTTTCAAGATTATTGTAATTGTGCCAATTTAATAATAGCTTGAAGAAATATTTTTAGAAACCTTTTAATATGTATGTATAGAAAAATAAAATAAATAGAACACAGTGATAATAATACAATAAATAAATATTTTAATATAAAGTTATATTTTCAAAAATTGATCCAGTTTTTTTAGTATATAAGTTCACTAACTGGAAAAATTATTTTAAATTTTAACATTATTTAAATTACCGACTGGTTTCATTGCGCAATTTGTATTTACTTTGCATCAAGTAGGTAGTCATTTTATCTCATTTGTTGTGGTGATTGCCTCTAATTTTAATGAAGGTCCTATACATTTTAATAAAAAAATCAGAGCAAATTGTTTTATATCATTTAAACATTAGGATATATATAGAAATTACACTTTTTGACCTCATTTGTCTGTTTATATTGCAGATAAAAATTATGTAAATATCATAATTACTTATCAGATAAAATTTGTATATAAAAGTACCTGTTATATTAATGGACTAAGAATTTTCAGATATATGAATAATGGTGAAAGCTGTTGTTATAATAACTGTTAGTGATACCTGCTTCAAGGATCACTCCAAGGATCAGTCTGGACCGGCATTGTTTCAACTGGTCAAAGAAAAGTTTCCTGATGCTTACATACATACCATTATATTGCCTGATGAAAAGGAAATTATTGAGCGAGAGCTTAAATATTTTTGTGAATCAAATATAGACTTAATATTAACCACTGGTGGCACAGGATTAAGTAGCAGAGATGTTACTCCCGAAGCTACTAAGGCCGTCATACAGAGGGAAGTGCCAGCAATACCAATAGCTATGACACTTGAGAGTTTAAACAAAACACCAATGGCTATGCTTTCACGGGCTACGGCTGGAATAAGAGATAGAACATTAATAATAAACTTCCCTGGTAGCAAGAAGGCTGTGGTAGAATGTATAGAGGTTGTTAAACCGGTTCTATCTCATGCTGTTTCTTTATTGGCTAATGACCTTGCTGAAGTGAGAACGGTTCATGATATTATGCAAAATGAAGGTGTGCACATTTGTCCACACAAAACAAGTAAAGTGGACGTGAGTAAAGTAGCCTTAAGAGATCGAGAATCTCCTTACCCCATGTGTGAAATGTCTGAGGCATTTAATATAATTGATGCAGTCATGATGCAATGGACTGAAGGCATTGAAATTGTTAGTATAGAAGAAAGTATGGGAAGAGTGGCAGCGCAAGCAATATTGGCAAAGGAACCTATGCCTCCTTTTCCTGCGTCAGTTAAGGATGGTAAGAGTAGTTAAAGTTTACTTTTTTAAATAAATAGGAGATTACTCTTCACTAAAGTTGCACTCCATAGGTTTATGTTTATTTTCCTATAAAAATACTGATAACCTAAAGTGCTAATCTAAGTTATAATTGATTAATATCAAATCTAGGCAAATTGTAAAATGACCCAATCTATTGGTTATTCCAGCAAAAAATTTAATATATTTCTACATACTTACAAACTTAGCATTTATAATATTAATAAGTTACAAAATAAATTGACCTCAAACACACACTCAATATTGAGGTTGGTGCCAAAGGTTATCATTGCATTAAACTATTTTTATTAAATTCGTTAGTTAATTTTTTTAAGAAAATCTACAATTATAAATTGTTCAATGCAATTTTGAATGCATTGCTCAAATCCATTCAGATTTATTAATAGAAAATTAATCTTTGTAATTAATAAGCATGAACAGTAGGTTTTTCTACTTACACATTCCACATGTTTAAATAGTGTGACCAGCAGAATGAATACTTAACTGTTGTTGTCGAGGTTTGATAAATAGGCAAGCAATGATCGGCATAAAGTTATCGACCAAATGCGTAATAAATAGCCAGAATAAAAAGCTAGGATCGTCAGATTTAATTTAAGCGAATATTGCGAGGAACCGAAGTTTAACAAACTTATGTAAACTTATAATTTTCCTATAAAGTGTTTTTACGCTGACTCCTGTTCCTTCATCTCCAAAAGCTTTAAGAGATGAAAGAAAAAGGTGCGTGTTCTAAACTTAAATATCTCTATCGTTTTATTCTTTGATCTAATGATACCTTAAACTACGGAATAAATGCGAGAAAAGGAATTATTCACATTACGTACAGGGGAGGTACCACAAAAAACGTGATTATTTTCGTTTCATTTTTTTAGCACTTACTCTCGTTTAGATATTATTTACGGTTCCGAAAAGTTAAGTTTGCGAAAAATTACAATTTACAACCTAACTCCATATTTTAAGATTTCAAATGATATGGGTATGTTTACTCGGTATTAAAAAAACTGATAAAAAATGTTCACAGTTTATTCCATAAAGCAAAAAAACTGATAAAACTTATAATGTTATAGACAGAATTTGCATAATAATCATATTCAAATGTTATTTGTAGATACATACATATTTTTTAATACTAAAATATATTATAGTAAGCTGGTAACGTATAGTAACCATCAATTTCATGTAGCGGTGAACGAAACCTGCGCAGAAGTCAAAAATAATAAACTTAAATTATGTTTAGCGATTCTCGTCAATCGCTAAACATTTTTGACGATTATTATACCTAACTTAAATGTGATATGTCGGACCACTTTGATGTCCGTCGTCTTTTTCACAAAACCATTTCTTTAGATATCGCGTGAATGCATCAATTATTTTCGTACATAGGTGTATAGCTCGCTCGCTCGCTCGCTTTATAGGCTACATTGCCTATAAAGCGAGTATTTGGTTGTTTTACTCTATAAATAGTATTTCATTTACGTTTATGATCCTAATAAAACTGTATCAGTGCACATTTTATTCATTTAAACTTAAAACTTTGAAAACCTCTGCTGCATATAAAACACTCTAGAGAGTCAAGTTTTTTGTGTCTACACTGAGAGGCATCAAGGCACAACCGGATGGAACAGTTCCTTTCGATTAGTGATGGAAATGAAATAAAATTGTAGTTACAAAGTGATGTTACAACTTTTGGTCTTAATTTTTCCGTCCATGGTTTGCAAAACGCGATGAGAAACTTTGGAGTTAGGTTGTTTAGAGGATTGTTCGGTGTATGCAGGCTACGCGTGTCTCAGTTGGGACGGCGCGGGGGTGCGGCAGGTGCGCGCGGCGGTGGGCGCGGGGGACGCGCCGCCTGCGCCGCTCGTGGCGGGCGAGTGCGCGCGCGTCAACACCGGCGCGCCCGTGCCGCCCGGCGCTGATTGTGTCGTGCAGGTGATGCCCATGTTTAATTACTTTAGAGTTTATGGCTATATTTCACCGGGACGTCATGGCAGCGCAACCAGCGCTCTATAGAGAATTACCTACTCACCTGGTGTCCATTTGGTTGCGCAATGCGCAGAGCTGTATACATTTTGTTGTTGCACCGCCAAATTCCCAAAAATATAGGACTAAATTAAATCAGAAGGTACACCACAGGTTTAATGCTTTTCAACACATTCTTGAGATTCTTGCGAATGCTTATGTGTTGAGTTCAACTGACAGTTTGCTCGCTTTTCTAATAAAAAAAAACATACAAAGAGATGGAGTACGCGTAATATTTGAAATATAATTATGTTTTATAAATTAACAAGTACAGTAATTTAGGTGCATGGATGATTGACATTTAATATTCATTTTGTAATTTTACAATTTCAGTATTTATAGTCATTCGTATGAATACGATTTTTGACTATGATGTCTAGGTACACATAAAAACACAAACTTCAATAATTATATTTCAAACAACGCTACCTGGGCAATGATACTTGGGGAACTACTTACTTAAACAATAATAATTCAACTTCTTACCAACCAACCTTAACAAAATTCATTTTTTCTTCTTTAGGTTGAGGACACGAAACTTGTAAAAGCATCTGAGGACCATGAAACGGAGTTAGAAGTGGAAATATTGGTAGCGCCGCAGCCGCACCAAGACGTCCGCCCCATCGGCTTTGACATACCATTGGGCTCCATGCTTTCAGAAAAAGGTATATACTTAGTAATTACTATAAACATCGCTCTTGTTAATCAACTTCTTATTAATTCGCTTTGAATAGGGTATATATGCACATAACGTCAAACTACGAAATAATCTTTATTGCAACAAAACCATACCTAGTTGCCTATATAACATTAAAAAATATATACCACGGTTAAATATGTAGTAAAATTTAATAATGAAAATGAATATTTTTTTTAAAGCGCTCGCAAATTTTCAAAACACGAGTTATAAAATATATTTTTCTAGGTGATGTAATAGATGCTGCCAAAATTGGTATTTTAGCGGGAGCTGGCTATCTTAAAGTGCCAGTTAGAACATATCCCAAGGTAAAAAAAAAAACGATTTAACTTATTCGTTTGTTCTAAATTAACTAAGGGACTATTATTTAAAGGCAATTGTCACTCATTGTAGGTGGCTATTTTATCTACTGGTAACGAGCTTCAAGAACCTTCGGAAGAAATTTTACGTCCATCACATATAAGGGATTCCAATAAGATTATGCTAAAAATGTTGCTCAAGTAAGTATGAAAATTAAATATTAATACACTAGGTGATATTTATATAAGGTGAAACAGGAGAATTATCTTTCTCTTTTTTTAGAGAGCACGGCTACGACAGTATAGACTGCGGTATAGCCCGCGATACACCAAGCGAACTGGCCGCCGGACTGGCGCGAGCTCTCGCGCGAGCAGACATGCTAGTGTGCACGGGGGGCGTGTCTATGGGCGAACGTGATTTGCTCAAACCGGTGCTTGTGAAGGTGCCTACATAAGAGCTAATTTTTAAATAAGATTCATTTTAATATTTAAGAAACACAATAAACTATTTTCTATATTTTAGGACTTCAATGCGACGATACATTTCGGCCGAGTCCGCATGAAGCCTGGAAAGCCGAGTACGTTTGCTACCTGCGTTTATGAAGGGAAAACTAAATTTATATTTGCTCTTCCAGGTAAACTTCATTATTTACTGATTTACAAATAACAATTACTACATTTTATTTATTAGTTATAATTAATTATCAATGAAGCCTATTGGCTATTTCGGGCAATGTCTTATATTATATGCATGACTTGATATATTTTTGTAATAATTACAATATAGGTATTAATAATATAATTTCAGGCAACCCAGTGTCAGCATACGTGTGCTCACTATTATTCGCGGTGCGTGCTCTACGGCAGTGTACGCGTTATACGAGCGACTACCCGCGCATGCGCGTGCGCCTCGCGCGTGACGTCACGCTCGACCCGCGCCCGGAGTACGCGAGAGCGTCCCTTGCCTTCCCTACCGATGGTCTGCCCGTAGCCACGCTGTTGGGAAATCAGGTACCAAACAACAGTTATATTTAAATATATCAACTAGTGATCTACGACAAGCTGCCATGGAACACCATATTTTTGAAGATGCGTTACCATGCACTTTCTAAGGGCGTTTTATAAGCAGGCTATTTTCTACTTACAGTGCAGTAGCCGACTACTTAGTGCGTGCGGAGCGGGGGTTCTTCTAGAACTGCCTGGAGCTACAGATACTCTCAAACACTTGCCTGCTGATACCATTGTCTCAGCACTTATTACTGGCCGTATTGATAACACTCATAGATCTGTATAAACTTATATTTAAAAAATAATTTTATAGATGTTATCTTGTTGTAGGGTATATTTTAAGCATAACATTATTGTTATTGTAGTTATTTAGATCTGATGAAATTATACTTTTGATTACCCAAGATGCACTGAAATATACCTACTCGTTTTTAAATTCCTCATTGCAATCATGTGTTTATATTGATGAAATCAATAAATTCTTTGTTTGAATTGTTTTTTATTTATTTATACAATATTCTCTATATATTAACATGAACACATCATAATATCCTATCTACATCATTTATAGTAAGAATGATAACAGAAAATTTAAATGAAATAATTTACACACAAATTAAAAACACTGAAAAACAAGCTTTATTAAAAGATTCAAATAAATAGATCTATGTAGAAGTCAAATAAAGAGATCTTAGAAAAAAATTATAATTTATTATATAAAATCTATTTACACAACACGCTGGACTTCAAAGAACCTCTTTAGGTAGTACACTTGTCCAAATGTCATAATAAGTAATACACACGCTTCGAATATAGACCACATGACGACACGTGAGTTTGTGCTTTCATTTATGTCACGGTGAATACGGTCCCGAACCTGCAAAGTAGTTTTATTTACACAAGTGATCTCTATTAGTTCAAGTGTTTCTTATTTATACCTTAAATTGATAATATATCTTCAAGTAGATTGTTATAATTGCCAGTGGAAAGCAATTAAAAAAATCTAATTAAAATTCTGTATCACACAATTTGAACTTAAAATCAAATTGTGTCACAGAAAAAAAAATCATATATGTATGTTTTTCTGTAGTGTTTTGCTAACAGTCTCTAAAGTTTGCTTCTTTAACTATATTTCTATATTTTATTATCTCAATAGTTGCTTGGAAGATATTGTAAGCTGGCAATATCTTAAGGCCACTTATTGATATGTCAACATTTTTGTGTTTGTTATGTGTATGCTTTATTTAAGTAAAGTGTTTTTTTATTTTCAAAATACAAACCTGCATATATTCTTGTTCATGTTTAACAGTTTTAAGAGTGGTTCCTAATTCCTTGATCATGTCTTCAAGTTTGTTATGATTTGTCTCGTCATCTTTTTCACCTGATTTCTTTGTAGGTGCATCTCCTACTTCAAAATTGAACATTACCACCTGTAAAAAAGAAAAAATAGACACTTTAACTGCATTTTCGAGAAAATTAGGTATCTTTAATTTAAATTACCAGTGTGTTCGTTTTCAAATTTATGTAATGAAATTTGGTACACAGATAGTCTAGAGCCTGAGATAACATAGGCGACTTTTAACTGGAATAAAAGGTTATTAGGGAGGGAGGGGGGGTCAATGTTCATATAAAAGTCCATGCAGATGGAGTTGCGGGCAACAGCTAGTATAGAATATTTTGTTCACCAGAATAATTTTAAGCATTATTATATTTAATTACCTTTGGTGTCATTGTAGACATTTGATTACTAAAACAGTAAGTATAGCGACCAGCTGTTGGTGCTGAGAAGGTATACATCCCGGAGGATTCCCTTTCTCCTTTATATATAACAGCACCATCTGGACCAGTTATCTTAACATCAATATCTAAGAAACCGCCCTCAGCTATTTCAAATGTTAAGCCTGTAAAAATAACAAAATCATGTAACAAGAGCATTACTTAATTAGTATGCAATCACGAATTACTTAGATTCGGCATATTGTTTTATGATAAGTTCATTAGTTGAATAAGAAATGTTTATAGGCAAACAATAAATAGGCATTTTTTTGCTAATTTTCTCTAAATACTTCTTCCAATCTTACCCATTTTTGTATCAGCTTCTACATTTTCAAAAAAACATTCTTCGGCGTGTGCATCCACTGTGATAGTATAACTGTTTCCTACATTAATTAATGAGCAAACAGTTGCTAGGAAAACTATACTCGTTTTAAAGTTCTTCATTTTATTAATTTACTAATACTAATTTTAATAAAATAAATAACTTTCTGTGTATTATTTTTATTTCGATTTCCAAGCCTCCAACATCGGGCCACGTAATGACATACGCTATTTTCTATAATGTCAGTTGTCAATTTAACCTAACAGTCAAAGTCAATTTATCTTATAAGATTTTTTAGTTATGGCTACTATGCTGTCATTTAGCTTCGATTTCTTTTTAATTTTTGGGTAATTTAAATTTAAAATACTCTATTTATTATTGTCGCTATATGACATTCCTTCTTTCTTTAATATTACAGGATCCATTAATATATTGTTATGTATTATTATTAAATAGTCTGTTGTTTAGTTGTCAACCACATGTTTCTTTGTCATTTCAAGACCTAATAGTAAATGTCAAAATTCTTGTCCACATTCATTCAAAATATATCAGAAAATCTAGTGACAAATCGTTTATTGGTTGCGATGTCTAAAAGAAATATTTACCGTAAACTGCCCAGAATTCGACCTGAGGTGAAGGTAGTCAGTAGTCGATCAAATCAATCTGGTGCGATGCATATTAAAGAGAAAGTAGAAGTTCTCACTGAACCAATAAAATCAGTGTCTGATAAAAAGCTTTACAAGTAAGAAAAAATATTTGAATAGGTTTTTTCAAAATTGTAAATATAAATAAAATATCATTCATAAAAGTTTTTTTCCAATAACATACCATAGTAAATATTTCTTCTCTATTTTTATTGTTTGATATTTTTATGTAATGCCTGGTTGTCTGGTGGAAATCACTATTAGAGATTAGGCATTACATGTGCATAGTTTCTTGTAATGTTAGATATTTATAATTTTCTTTGTGTATGTGATGAGGAATAAATTAATTAATACACAAATAATTTTAAGGACCATAAGACTTGAAAATGGCTTAACTGCGCTACTGATATCAGATCCTAGTAAAATAACAACTGCCGATGAGGGTAGTTCTACGGAGGAAGAGAGTAGTGGGTCTGAATTGAGTGGCTCGGAGAGTGATGGAGCACAGTCTGTCCAATCTGCCACCAGTGACCAACATGGTTCCAAACGACGAGGAGAGTTTGATGAGGAAAAGTTGGTGAGTATCAATTTATTACTCTTCATAATACTAAGAAACATTTGATATTGTCATATGTATAAAACATATATCTATATTAAATGTTTGTCTTTGTTTACTTAGATGAGTATTATTGCTGATAGGATCAGTAAAAACATTACATGATTATTTCATTTTTTAAATGTTGTGTTTTAAAATTTTAAAAATATAAATATAAACAGGAATAATTTTCAAAATTAAATCAATTAATAATAATTATCCTTAGGCCCTCTACACAAATTCTAAGTTATTTAAATATTTAAAACTATTTCTGATATCTTAATTAAACAATTCATCAGATAAATTTTATGTGACGGTTGTCTTGTGATTACAATATTATCCTATTCCGCTTAATAACTGATCAGTTAAAAGGCCAGCTTAAATTTATGCTAAATAATGTAAATAATTATTAAATTAATTAATGATGTTAATTAAAAACATTATTTAATTTCTTGTTAAAAAATTATAAAACAGGATAATTATTTCAGAGATTTATTTTGTTACATAGGCAATTTTGATACAGATTGTGTTATTTTTTTTTTTATGAAGCAATGAAGAGTGTTTTATAAAAAAATACCAAAAATATCTGTTGTTTCACCCATATATGTATATCACTGAAAATTGTAAGTACAAGGTCTGCTAATTGGAGCTATATTCTGAACTAAATTGAACAAGTTATACAATATGTTGTAAAAAATATCAACTTAGTTTACTGCATACAACAATGCATAGTTGTGCAACTACTATTTGTTGTGGTCAAATGATGGTTGCTTCACTGTAATTCTGTGTCATTACCATGTATTGTCATTTATAAATTATAGCCTTCATCATGACCTTGTCTCTGCTTGTTACAAATAATATCACTTTCTGCATTTTTTGCTTTTGTTTCGTAGCTTATAAATTGCTTTTTCGAAGTGTCCAGCTTTTTGCGATGGTACAAATAATTTAGTTATTTATTTTCAATCAAATTCAAAACATGAGAAGGTTCTCAATTCAGCAGCAGTTCTTTTTTAATTTTTGGTGTGTTGAATATCTATTAATGTCGCTTAAATCTGTAAAACTAAGTAACCGATTGTTGAATATCGCTTAAATCCGTTAAACTAATTTTTATCAGATGGAGTAATTCATAAGAAAGGTACAAACCACGCATTTAAACCGGCGGGTTAAACCGAAGGGCGCGGCTAGTACTTTATATAATGCAAATACTTTGCGGCGAATTCGTTTACGCTCATTAACTAACGATGCGCCGGAACAAAATATCGAGTTTTATAAGCCTCTAAGTGAAATAGATCGCGACGATTATTCAATAAACAAAAGCTGACGACATTCCATTACTATGTGTTTTGTCACGTCTTCGGCGCAATTACGTGCGACCAAAAAAGAAAAATTTATTGACTAGTTAGATCAATAATATTGTTCGATCAGCTGTTTTTGCAATGATACAAACATATTTATGTTAATTACCTATTTTTCTTCTTAACAACAAGTTGTTATTATTATCAACCTACTTTCCCCGCGGTTAAGCAAGAGCTAGAAATACATGTAATTATTTTTAAAAAATTACTAGATTTTAAATGGACACTGAAAATATAAATTTAAGACATACCTAATGAAGATGAGAGCGTTAAGTAACAATTTTAAAGGGTTTTCGTCGTCAATATTGCTATTTGTTTATTATCATTACCTTTCCGTTACATACCTAAGGAACATATGTTGCAATAGTCTAAATACAATATTATCTAGAATATAAAAGCATCTCCAAACCTATCACTATCTACCTAATAAGATTAATATGTGTCGTAATAAGATCAGCCAACAGGCTGCTTAAAATCGATATTTTAGATACAACCTTAGATTTTTCTTCTTACTTACAATAATAAAAATGGAAAAAAGGATTGTTTAAGTTATTTAACGGTCCTTTGTTATACGAGTATCTCTTCAACAGCACCGATATTATGTAATGCATGCATTGTGACATTTTATAATAAAAAACGTTTATATAAACCGGCATAAATTTTCCCATCTGCAGATGTTTCCTCGCAAACGTAACATATTTAAATACATGAAGAACGCTTATGAGAAAATATCTATGTCTAGAAAGCAATGCAAGATTCTTTTCACTGAACTTTCACTTGACACGGTATGGTGCGATTATTAGTATTGGTAATATTTGATGGAATATGTTTTGGTGTAGATAAAGTATGTAGGTAGGTTACTATGAAGTTAGTTAGTTAGGTAGGCTGGTAGGTAGGCTGGTAGGTAGATAGGTGTATTCAGAGAGTTTCGCTTTTATAAACTCATAACAAAAATAATCTTTGTGAAAGTTGGTTATATTTTGTCAATCGTTTCATGAAATAAGATGTAAGTTCGTTCTAGTAATGTAGACCAATATTACAAAGCAGTTCTCTCCACTTCGGGATCATTCAGAATCTGCTTTTTTCTAGATACATTGCAAATAAATTGTGATTACAATAAGCGATGTACGATTGTAGGCTCACGAGGATATGGGCGTACGAAAGCGAATGGATATTAACTATTTAATAGTATCTATACCCTATGTTCTGTTATATCGAGTTGGATTCACAATCCTAGAAAATATTTACATGGTTGAATTCAACATATTGAAACACAATTGTATAACGACTGAAAAAAACATGTTTGGTCTAAAAAAGTTCGCTGATCGGTGACTAGACAATGTCGCTTTCCTGGGAGTTGTCAAGTCAATTCGTAAAAATACTAGATAGGGCTCTATAAAAATGATTGATTTTATATTTTAGGCTGCGTGCGCGCTATGCGTCGGCGTCGGAAGCTACAGCGATCCTGCCGACATACAGGGATTAGCTCATTTTGTAGAACATATGGTCTTTATGGGCAGCGAAAAATACCCTAAGGAAAATGAGTTTGACTCCTTCATTAAGGTAAATTATGTTGAATATATTGTATGCACTAATGATAATATGACAATTTCAATACGCATCAATGAAAGATTGTACAATATTATTTAGAATATAGGTTTATATGCTTTTTTGTTGTAATGGAACAGAAAAAAGGCGGATCAGACAACGCATCAACGGACTGCGAAGTGACGACTTTTTATTTTGAGATATCAGAGAAACATTTGCCTCAAGCTATGGACATGTTTAGTCAGTTCTTCGTCAGCCCTCTCATGTTGAAAGAGGCCATGCAGAGGGAAAGAGAGGCTATCGAGTCTGGTGAGTATGAAATGGATTGGAACTGCCATATCTATTTCTCAGTTTAAAACAGATTTTACAAGAACTGATGTTTTGAAGAACAATATCGTGATAGAACATAAGTATAAAAATATCTGTAAAGTCGCTTCATGCCGCAAATTTGATCAGATTTTTTGGAGATTTATCCGTATTATATTTTTAATTGAGTTTACAATTATTAAGTTTTAATGTCTTACTTTGTTTTATATAGAATTTGCAATCGCCTCCCCGTCGGACTCGAACCGAAAAGACCAATTACTTTCAAGCTTATTTCCACCGGGACATCCCGCTCGCACCTTCACATGGGGAAACCTGCGAAGCTTAAAGGAAGACATTCCTGATGATGAGAAGCTGTACCAGGCGGCGCACGAGTTCAGGAGGCGGCACTATAGCGCGCATCGCATGACTGTGGCCATACAAGTGAGCGATTCCTTTAATTAATTTTGGGATGATTTATCTACTGATTACATAGTCTTCAAAACAGCCAAAAAAATGTATAAAAATAAACTTCAAATCAGGTTTAAATAAACCCATCATCAATGGTATTAAACCATGAGGTAAAAATAATTTTCCAACCCAAAACATTAAAAAATATTCGCTCTTTCCAAAACACTGTTTATGAAAATTTAAACTTTATATAAAATAATGTATAAAATTACCATTGATCAGTAATCTTGGTATAATATATGTATTTCTTCGTCAGGCCCGTATGGATCTACAAGCCTTAGAAGATCACGTGGTCAAAACATTTGGCCAGATCTCAACGAACCGACTGCCTCCAGACAACTTCAAGGAGCACTCATTCGATCGACACAATATTACGAGTGATTTCAGAAGCATATATTATGTAAAGCCTCTTAGTGATACCACTGAGGTGAGTTTTTACTTCTTATTCTTTCTCTCTTACTTCCTCCTTTCTTATCTCCTCTACTCTTTTTGTTTTCCCTCTTCTTTGTCTTACATTGTCTTTTTACAAAGGTCTACATCTGTTCTATTTCTGTAATATTAAAATTGTTTTGCATTTCAGGTACAATTAACTTGGTTAATGCGTTCCCTGATATCTGAATATGAATCCAAGCCACATCAATACATTTCCTATTTATTAGGTCATGAAGGAAAAGGAAGCCTTCTCTCGTACCTAAGGAAAAAGTTAGTGAAGTATCCTCTATTTGTTTTTAATATATGCAAGACAAAGTAGCCATGACATCGGTTGTCGCTTTTTTTTCTTTAGGAGGGTAGAACCATACATAAGCGACTTTGTAGAACATCGTGTGGCTCACCTGTAACAAATAATGTATTATGAAAAATACAATAAGACTTTATAATTGTAAAAATTATCAATTGCTTATGAATAAAGTTCCCATCTGTCTCTATTTTTTGCTTTACTAAATCTGGATGTTTAAATCACATTTTTGGCATACGTTTCAAGTCTTTTTAACATGTGTTTTGTTTAACAGAGTATGGGCCTTGGGAATTTACACGGGTAATTCAGAAAGCGGTATAGATTATACATCTATATACAGTCTGTTTTCGACACAAGTGATCCTCACTAAAGATGGACTAGAACATATTGACGAGGTACCTTATTTAAATTAACCTTTTTTTATTTAATTCACAGATAATCTAAAAGACATTGTGTTTTTAGGTTTTGGAGGCCATATTCTCGTATATTAATATGTTAAGGAAAATTGGACCTTCCGAAAGAATATTTGAGGAGATCAAGGTGAGACTGTTTTTTTAACTACATACTATGCTTACAAAAGGTTTAGCATTGAGGTACTAAATTTGTTTTTCCTTATCTGTGATAATCTCTTTTGTTTTCCTCTTTAATGACAATTTACTTATGTACTTAGGAAACGGCAGGATAAGTTTTGAAACATTTCGTATTCATTTTTTTAATTCGTAATAAAAGGATTGGTGTTATCTATAAGCTGAGAAATAATATATTAATTTGTAACATTGATAATTAGATATATAATTATTAGTAAACTATTTGGGACTTGTTTGTTTAAATTGATTTCAAAACTACTTAAAAAATTATTTCATCCGAGTGAAATCGAGAAGCATACAAAGGCCGGCAACACACTCGTGACATCACGAGTGCTCATGGGCGGCGCTGATCACTTTCCATCAGGTGACACGCCAGTTCGTTTGCCCCCTATTATATAAAAAAAAAAAAAAACAGATTGAACTGTCTTATAAGTAATGATATTCCTCTTATAGACAATAGAAGAAACGAGTTTTCGTTTCGAAGAGGAGTCTCAGCCGTCAGACTATGTGGAGACTTTGGCTGAGAATATGCAGAACTTGCCGCCTCAACACTACATCACTGGAGACAGACTTTACTACAAATATGATCCTAAGGTAAAAGTAATCTTATTTGTTTTGTGGGCTATATACTTTGTGAGTACAAAGATAAAATTAAATATTGTAGAAGCTCCCGACTTGTGGTCGAGGCTATCTAGGATCTGAATCTTTAATAATGGATAGCGTTCTATTGGTGCTGAAGTTACGGTTTTTTGGGGCGGCCATTTTGTTTTAACAAAAGTTTGGTGGGACTATAGTCATTAAACATAGCTAGGACAGTATTTTTCTGGGGTCTGGGTGTTGCTATGTATTGCATTTATGTATTTACATAAGAAAAGTATGTATATGTAATTTATTCCGTTATCTAGTTGCCATAACACAAGCTTCTGCTTTAGTTTGGAACTAGATGGCGCTGTGTATAAATGTCCTGAAAATATTTATTATTATTATTAAATAAAAAACAAACGATCCATGTGTTGATGAGCAAGGATGCTACAGCAGATGCACGAAGATATATTATAGGTATTAACTTCCTAATGTGACTTCACTTTACATAGAAAGATAAATACGTTGAATATTAAATTTGCAGGGTATCTCAGACTTGCTGGAGTGTATGACTGCGGACAAAGCGAACATTATGATCCTGTCCAACAAACACTCCACGCCGATACACTACGACAGCACGGAGAAGTGGTTCGGAACGGAATATAAGAAGAAAGGTATTATTTACATTCTTTACCATTTTTTTTCTAAGATTTATTATAATACTTCTAAAAAATAGTAATATATCTCATAGTAAGCATTATTATTATTCAAAATACATAACATGACTACAAGTCTCTCCCGATGTATGTACAAGGTGGATAGGGTTTTAAACAGTACGTAGAGATTTAAAGAATTTAAGAAGAATTAATAAAAAATATTCATTTGGTATTACAATTACTAATCAACCAATATAAATTAGCTTCGTTGGTATCTGTTTAATTTAAAACTGTAGTACTGAGTTTGTAGGAGAGGGTGAATAGTTAGTATTTCAAGGAGAGGGACTTATGAGGAAGTCGCTATTGTATTTTATTGTATGTTACAGAAATACCACCAGCATGGCTAGAGCGATGGCTCAACGTGGAACCGTACAAGCAATTCCACTTGCCGAACAAAAATATTTACATAACGAATAATTTCGATTTAATCGAGCCGGCGCAGCCCTATCTCGATGAAGCCGATAGACTAGGCATAGACTTATACGGGAGCACGACGAAGGACATACACAAGAAAATGGCGGGAAGTGAGAAAACTTCGAAGGTGTTGAAACAGGACGAATTAATGGCTGTTGTAGAAGATTTTAGGTGAGATATGGTTTATTTATGCCGACAGTTATTATTCTTAGTACCTATAATCTGTACAAAACAACATTATTTGAGGTTAAAAATAATGTATTAAACGTAGTGTCCTCCACTAGAATAAGAATTAGATATTCACAATCAATATCGGTACTCCAATTTGATAGCTCTTTATAAATCGATAGAGCAAGCATTATTTTTTGTTTACATATTTTACATTGTGAACAATATTTGCTTATCCTTAGCCAGTTTCCCTTGTTGCCTATAAAAGTTTAGACTAACTCTATTTAATATATACATATTGTTTATATACTGTTTTAGGTTAGATCAGCCAAATTTAATTCGCAAGAACCGTCACATGGAGCTGTGGTACAAACCGGATTTCAAGTTCCGTTTTCCGACCGCATTGCTGTATTTCTACTTCATCACGCCTCTTAGCTTGAAGTCGCCGCGGGAGTGAGTATAAGTTGCATAATCATTTATTTCTACGTATTTATATTTATTTATTATGACACAAAATAGATAGGTATATAGTATTTTTTTCATATTAAAATAATTTACTTTTAACAGATTTATCTGCCACCACTCTTACCGAAAGATTTCGAAGCGTTCAGGAATAATGAATTAATTTAACGAACTTTTACATTCGTCGTAGCCTCTGTTGGAAATTAACTGTTATTTTTTAAATTAAATAAAATGTTTTGCTGAATTGACATTAAAACCTTGTAGTGTTACATTACAGATCGTGTCTTCTTGACCTATGGACTGATGTCTTGCAACAAGGGCTTAAGGTAATTTGCCTATTCGTATTTGAACAGTAACAATTTTTTAGCACTTCAATATTAATAGTAATTAATTTGCAAGGACTCCTAAACATAATATTTTTTGAGAATTTAAATGTATATATAAATCAAATACAGGCCCAGATTCTCTATTCTTCTAGGCCCAGCTTCTAATTGTTTTAATGTAAATATTCTATAAAAAACTTATTTTTTCTTAGGAAGAAGTGTATCCAGCAAATATGGCGGATCTGACGCATTCTTTGTACGTCGGTGACAAGGGGCTGACGCTCAAAGTGAACGGCTATAGTCAGAATTTGCATGTTAGTATAATTTAGTACACAATTTCCTATAGCATAATATAAAACCAACATTTTATTATTAAACTAGGTACCTTTATTAGGTATGCATTACAGTGAACGTCAAAGTATTATTTAGTATCTGGTAATAATCAATTTATACAGGAAAATATTTGAACGCGATCTTATTATGTATTGTAAGCAGGGATGAGATCTTGATAGAAAAATTTATTATTTATATAGTGTATGTGGTATAATTGTGTTCTTGGTTAGATATTGGTTACATGTATATTATACATTTTACGTAACGCCAATTATTAGGTAACTTTGTTATTTCTGGAATAGCAATATATCAGATCTCAATTTAAACCACTGAATTAATTAATCAGGATTTTATTGGTACAAAAAAACTCACACTCCATTGACAATCTGATCGAGAGAGAGAGCGCGTTCAGAAACACACAACAATAAGGTTGCGTTCTCACACAATAGTATACAAATAATAGTATTTATCAATTCAAGAAGTACAATGTAAACACTTTATTACATTTCCTAGCTTCTAGTGGAGCTAGTGACTCGCGAAATGCGAACGAGCGCTCGTTCGCTGCCCGAGGACATGTTCGCGGCCGTTCGCGAGGTGCGCGCGCGAACCTACCATAATGTTCTGCTGAAACCGCATAAGCTCGCCAAGTAAGTTTTATTTATGATTTTTTTTTTGTCATAATAAAAATATAAACAATTTTTTGGACAATTTCTAGTAATAGTAAATATGAAATAAACTATTTTGTTACATAGTTTGAACTTAATAATAACATTTATTTATTTCCTTTATAACAGTAACAATTTACGACTACATTTTTCAAATTCAGTTAGGATAACATTTCATCTGCAGACCACTTTTTATTCTAACTAAAAACGGTAGCTAAAATCATACTTAAATTATTTGAAGCCAAAAGTGTGGTGTTTGAATAAGAAATTTATTTGCTCATCAATTTATTTAGGGATGTACGTATGAACATTCTGTTGGAGCCGTATGTTTCTCCGCGGGACAAAGCCAACGTGATCTCCAACATCACTTTAGAAGACTTGCAAGAGTTCACCGACCGTTTGCTTGACCAACTTTACTTGCAGGTTAGTACTAAGTAGTTTTTTATTCAGCTTTCTGTCTAGGTATTAATCTTATTAGAATCTTATATGCGCGATTCCATCTAATGAAATAACAGAGAAAAGTGAAACATTAAGGACTCTTTATCCAAGCTTTAGGCCCGTACTTACTTCCCCTACTCCAGTTTTAGAGCAGACGACGCATTTGCTAGAATTTCACAATTTAATCATTTAATCATTTAATCATTAATATCATTAACATCAGATATAATTGTGGTCACCCGACTACTGAACTAGTAAAAATACTGTATCTCAGCAGTCGGGTCCACCCCATTAGCAAGTTCAGTTAACAATATCACGCAACATTATAAAAATTGAATAAAATTAAGAGCGATAAAATTACAATTTAATGTGATGGCAGGAAAAATGTGAGTGAGTGTGTCAGTGTGTGAGTGTGAAGTGTACCTGTGTGCAATGTGTGAGTGTGTGGGTGTGATTGTGTCTGATAATTAAAATAATAAAAGAAAAAATAAGCAATAAAAATAATTGATCTGTTAGACATGACAAATTTTAAATTACATATTACAAT
>JADANM010006423.1:4860834-4877001 GCA_026213755.1 Eurema hecabe
ATTACTTTATTTCTCAGATGAGGTAAGCGTTCCAAAAAAGTGTTAGTCGTTACATGTTTACATTAAAATATCCAGCTTTTAACGAGACTGTTATAACGTTGTTTTATGACTTTATTCTAGGTTAAAGAGCATGTAATTGATTATACTCATTGCATGAAAGAAGATGAAAACATCACTTGCGCACAATTTATCAAAGAAAATCATATGGACCCTTGTGTGTGCCAAATATATTTCAATTTGACTGAGGATTTCAAGGGTGATGTGTATTTCTACTATGGATTAAGCAACTATTATCAAAATCACCGTCGATATGTTAAGTCCCGGTAAAGTAAAAATAGTTGTTTTATATTCATATATCTGTAGCTTAGTTTAAGGTCTATTGAAAAAAACTCAACAGTCAGGCTATAAAATATGAGGTAAATATATTAAAGTAAAATTATTTATTCTCAATCCATTTAATATGTATGTTACAAATGTGTACAACATTGAGGAAGAAAGGAAAATTAACATTCATATTTATAAGTTAAGGCTTCAATCACCTTTTCTCTTAATATAGTTAATAATTTTACAAATTTATAAATTGATTTTACAGTGATGATAGCCAGCTCCTGGGTCGCCTGTCCTTGACACCATCTTCTGACTGTGAACCATTTGCTTTTGCTGAAGAAGATGGCAAGATGAAACCCATTGCCCCCTGTGGAGCCATAGCAAATTCCTTATTTAATGGTAAATTTGTATTATTATAATTTTTACTTTGTTAAATATAATATAAAAGAATAATGCAAGCTATTTTATCACTAATAAATAAATGTAATCAAAACTATAATAAAACTTAATTACAGCATAGGGGATTTCCGCACGATGATATATTTCAATGGCTTATTATATTGTCTATATTTGTTTATGTTATATTAATGTAATAAATATTGCAGATTCTCTAAAAGTCCATTCACAAGGGCTGAATGTTGAAGTGCCTGTCCTAAGAACTGGTATAGCATGGACATCGGATAAGGAAATAAAGTTCAGAAATCCATCTGGAGACCTAAAAACAGGTAAACACTATATTATTCAAATTGTTGCATGTTGTGAAAATATTTTGAAATAATTAGAGTTTACAATATACATTGTCACTGCTATATTGTTTAAAATATTGTTATATTTGTATATATAGATAATACCGCTGGAACTGACAGACGTTTTGTGAAAAATATCCCCCAATTATTTCATTTTTTTGTCTATTGTTGAGTTATGCTCTTTCCAAAACATACTAGAAGAAGGTAATATTATCAAGGATTACCCTAAGTTTAACTGGGCAGAATATATCAACAATTTGCTTTTGTAAGTGGTATTTTTTGAGTTGTGTTATATTTGTGTAAACATTTTAGCATTCGCAAACTTCACAAAACCCGTAAATTGGAGGAAACCTGTCTGGATGTTGGATCCTAATAACACTGACAATAATGGTTTTCAGGTACAATATTTCTTTTATTTTGTACTTTGTTGCCAATTTTTTTGTCTTCAAGAGGCCATATTTATATCACCTCTTAAATCGTAAGTGTCGGTAAAATCATGTTCATGTTTGTTTATTTATGTAATTTACTTTAGTAACATTGTATTAGATACCATAAATTCAATGTGATATTATTTAATCTTAAAATTTCAGAACGAAGAACTAATAGTTTGGATGCGTACGGCGGCGTTGCCAACATTCCGTAAACTATACCGGCGTGTTGATCACACACAAGTTGGCTTCAGCGTGGGGCTTGCTAAGGGTCCATATACACTTCGAGTTGAATATAGTGAGTTTTTCTCTGTCTATGTGATTTTAATTTTATGTTTCAATAATACTTAATAAAATTAGGCTACATTAATTTTAAATGTTACCTGTTAATAAAATGGTCTGAAAAAATAATTATACATATTATATATATATATGTTTTGATATTTTTGTGAAAATGAAAACAAATATGCTACAAAAATATGATATTTTTTAAACGGCATTCTTAATTTTTATAATATAATTGCCAAGTCATAGTATAAATATTATACCCATTGTTACAGACTATCCAGTAACTGATTTTGATGGGACAAAATCGTTCATAATATCGACTACTTCTCTCCTCGGAGGCAAGAACCCGTTCCTTGGAGTGGCCTACGTAGTAGTGGGCACATTGTGTCTTCTGCTTGGCATTGTTCTACTGGTCATACACGTCAGATGTTCTAAGAGGTTAGTAGAGATATGTTGTTCGATTTTAAAATGTTATTACTTAAAGAATATATTATTAAGAGGCATAATAGTAAATGTGCTTTGTGATAAAGTAAATTTTATCAGTCTGTCTTTTCTCTCTGTGTTGCCTTTCCTCGCCTTCACTACAATACTATCCATAATATAAAAGTGTTTTAATGTTAGTACCAAAATATTTCTATTATCTTAAGCCTACACGGCAATCTTATTCAAATTGTGGTGTTGTGTGGTGACTTCTTTAAATTTATAAAAAATATTTTTTTATTTGTTTTATTGGTTTTAAAACAGATATCCTATTCCTTCTCAAACCTATTTGGGTAGAATTTACGTGAATGTCGGCCCTTCCGTTCCAAACCCTATATAGTAAGTGGGTGACACAAATAAAGTAGTGTAGACCTATAGTACCTATAGTATTTAACTAATATTATGTTGATATGTATAATATTCTTATTATTTATATAATTATTAGTTCCATAGCTTTTTAAAGTTCTAATTATCATTACAAATTTAACGAAATATTAAAAAAAATGCTGAATATGATTATGATAGTTCCTCTATCGGTATTACTTAGAAAAAAAATGGTGTTGAAAACAACATCAATACAGCCAAATAAGATTTTCGTAATCATTCATTGATAGTAGTAGATCAAAAGTGTTTTTTTGTCAGTAGTTAGGTATTATAATATTTTCCCTATTTTTTATTAATATCGATTTATATTAAACTGTTTATTTGTTTGTTTGCAGTACAACTGAGATGATCAACGTGAACCCCCGCACTCCGTATTCTTAAGTATTTTCGCATTTCTAATCGCGTTATTATTACATTTATGTTATAAAATAAATTTGTTAAAAATTTTGTTACAAAAGTCAAGCGTTAATTTATTGAAATATATAAATTTCACTCTTGAAATTAAAAAAAATATAAGTTACATTACTGAAATCACTAATATTATTTTTAGATTTAAGTATAAGTTTGTTTGTTCTTTTCACTTTTAAATATTTTGAGTCGTATTTAAAATGTTGAATGATCTCTGTGGCGTTTGATGTTAGATGATACATATAATACATACCTGTTAGTACCATATACTTAAATGATAATGGATTTACTAAAACTGTTTCGGCTGTTAATTTAACGCAACTCCAATTTGTTTTACTGTCATATGCAAACTATCATAAAACATTCATTCATACTTAAATTTGATGCGATTCAGTATTCAGGCATAACTCTATTAGTATACAAATTTTTAAGTTCTTGCTTGTTCTAAGATTCAGACTATTAAATGGCTGAGTTCATATATTGATAATGAAAGTAGTCATTCGGCGTTTCTAGCTCGAAAATTAAATGAGTTTGTGTGATGTAAACATCAAATTTCGTATATTTTTCGTAGATTTAAATTTTCCACATTTATAGGTTAAATTTCTTATAGCAGAAACATTATCGGTGGACTTGTGTGTATGTCATCGAGTATAAGAACGTGCTTTTTACACATACATATATTCAGTTTAGGCTTCACTTACGGCGGACACATTAATTATTAAGGGACTATATGTCTATGTGTTAAACGTATTTGCATAACACAATTTTTAAATACATTTAAAGAACAAACGTATAATTTGATATCATCGACGACATAAAACTCATAAAATTGTTTGACAAATTATGAATTAAGTTTTTATTTTGTTTTCTATGTACCTACTTAACATATAAAAATCACTATAATTGTACTGTAATTATAATTGCGTTGGAGGCTAGACGATTCAAGCCCATGCCAATGCCAAAAAGAGTGTATAACAGCGGCTGTTTACTAGCAGCATTACAAAAGAGATTAATGAACTGTATGAATACTATGTATATTCTCAATTATTTTTAAATCATAGTATTATCATTATACAGATACTGAAGCGATTTCTACTATAAATTGTGGTTGTTGGTTCTTAAATCTTAAATGGCTTACATTTAAGACATAACTTATAGAATTTTTTCCCCCCTAGCACTTATTGGATGACCAACCCTTTGGCTTACTGGACGGTCACAATACTATTTATTGTCAACAAATACTTAATTTAAACTTGACGCCTAATAACCAATATTCAACTTTTTCGACAAAGTTTTAATACTACGTTTACTTCGTTCTTCGCGTAATGAATTGAAATTGAAATAAAACGAACTAAATCACTTTATATGTTATATTAAAGAACTTTAAAATTATATTTAGAGAATAATGTTTAGCTTTAGTAAAAAGTGCCTTGCCTATTTAGTATATTATGTATGTATTTATTGTCATAGATATTTTCACGCACTTTGCTTATTTCAACTAACTATGCGAATAAATTGTCTTATGGTGTTACTAGTTAAAGAACTTATCGTTTTGTAAATGCAATGTCTGTATTTTAGTTATCTTTGAATTTTTTTTATATTATTTCAAGGAAACAATACATAATAGCATACTCAGTTTCACATTGGTTGTCGCATACTCTGTAATAGTTTTATCATAGCTACAGTACAAACATGTTACCTATTGTATTTTAAATATATTTTTACAATCTATATTATTAGTCAGCAGGAATATTTAACATTCCAAAGGTAATTTTTGTGGCTTAAATTTTTTAACGTAATTTATCTATTTATATTGTGAGTAGACGTTTTCAAGTATTATTGTCACTGTTATGCTTAGAGTAATTTAAATATATGTTCTAGAAATATTTACGATAGTTTCATTTATTGAATTCTAGCCGCGACCCTTGGTTTTACCTACACTTATGCATGCTTAACCTAACCTTCCTCCTCAATCAATCACTAACTATAAAAAAATGCAATCGTCGTCGATATCGAAATCGATTTTTGATACTGCTAACCGAGCTATGAGACTCAATATACTCTAATAAAGAATCGGATCGCACATCAGTTTATCGGAATGTTATCGAAACAGAAACAAAAAAGTTTTTATATTAATTCGAAGTTCCTCAAAAACTGTATCGAAAATAAAAAAAATCGACATCCATTGAGTTCGGAGTAGAGCTTCTGAAGAACAGACAGACGACTTTGTTTTAAACTAAGTATGTAATGATAGTATAATAAGTAGAGACCTCTTTCCTTGAGACTTGAAGGTCTTGAAGGAAGTACTTAAGTACTGAGCAGAGTTAAAATCCTATCAATCATTTTCCTACTCGTTAAGATAGAGAAATAAAAAAATGTTTTACCCACTATAATCAAACGATATTTTATTGTATTTGATAAATTCAAGATAAGTGGAATTAATATATCAACGATAAACGGTATACAAACTTATTATTTAAGCCCAATAATTAAGAATTATAATATATTGATAAGATCGGAATAATCGTAATGTTACACATGAGAGAGCTGTAATCTTGTTTCGGGTAGGAAGTGAAGTGGATCGATCATGAGGGGTTGGGTAGTGCTTCTTGTTTCGATCGCTGGGATTTTGGCGCAAAATGAAGAGTTATATAAGCTGAATATAATACATTACAATGATTTTCATGCGCAGTAAGTAAGATTTAAAGCTTTTTAAATATGTTTGCCTGAGTAAGTTGTAATCAATGAAATATGCTTCGACATGAAAACTGTTACTTGCTCTTCACATATATATTTTTGCTATTTAATTAATAATATTTGAATAAGTATACATTACAATTTGAAAAAGTGATTTCTAGGCAGCATAGATGATTAAAAATTTTGTACCTAAAACAACTGTAGGTAAACTGAAAAGCAAACAATTTAATTATCAAAGTATCTAATACGTAGTTTAATTTATATACTACATATACAGAAATAATTTAATAATCCATACTAATATTATAAATGCGAAAGTAACTCTGTCTGTCTGTCTGGCTGTTTTTCCATCAAACGAATACTACTGAACCGATTAGAACGAAATTCGGTACACAGATAGTCTAAAGCCTGGGGAAGGACATAGGCTACTTTTCTTTTTTAAATCAACCTCCAAAAGGTTGCGCGAAAGGTTGAAACTTTTTATAATTTTACGCTTTGACGCCCAAACCGCTGAACTATGATACAGATGATCTAAAGCCTGAGATAATGAATAGGCTACTTTTTAACTGAAAAAAGGGGTTATAAGGGGTGAATGGGAGGTCAAAGTTTATATGAAAATCCACAACTAGTTATTTTATAATTTTGAAATCGGTTGCCACTAGGTAAATACTACAAGAACCTTACTACTTATAATAATTTCTATTCTCAGCTTCGACGAAATATCAACAGCCGGAAGCACGTGTAGACCAGATGAAGACTGTATTGGTGGTTTTTCTCGTCTCTACACGGCTATACGTCAGGCTCTAGAGGACGAGCCCGACTCCCTTTTACTGAACGGCGGAGACACCTTCCAAGGAACAGTATGGTACAACTTTATGAGATGGAACGTGTCCCAATATTTCATGAATTTGCTCCCTAAACACGATGCTCACGTAAGTTAATAATGCAATATTGTTATATGTGTTCCGAATTACACACGTTTATAAAGGCGATGAATTAAGTCTTGATTGTAGCTAATCCTTACAATATTTTAATCATGTATAGGTTTTAACTCTTAAACTTTTTTGCATAAGACCAATCAATACCTGACGACTCAAAGTGGGGAGCGTCAATGTGGTGCACCCCTGGCCAGAGCAAAGTTCTGGGTAGCACTACATTGGTTATGGGCTGGCGTTTCATTTACCATCAGGAGGGCGCCCAGCTCGTCTCACCACTTCATAGAATAAAAAAAAACCTACTTGTAAAGATTTTTATGCGGATAGAGTAAAACATGGATTAACACATAGCATACTTTATATATTATGTCGATATTTTTCTTGTGACTAAATTCCCCAGAATTTAGTTTCTGTCTTTTATGAATAAACGTTTCACTGCAGGTATTAGGCAATCATGAGTTCGATCACGGTATTGAAGGACTGTTGCCATATCTGCAACGTCTGGACTCCGTCATGCTGGGCGCCAACGTGAACACCACATTTGAACCTGAATTGGGGCAATACGTTAAAAACCATGTTGTTATCGAACGCAATAACCGCACGATTGGAATCATTGGGATACTGTTACAGACGGTATGTCCCGATTTTATGTCTATACTCTATAATAATATTACAAGAGGGAATAGTTTTATTTTTAGTTTTTTCGCTTGTATTCTAAGGTTCGAAAAAATTCGAAGCTAAACTGATTCTGGTAAGCTAAAATACTGCAGCCTGAATTAAAAGCTGATTTAAGTTGAATATTTCTCTAGTTTTCAGCAGATATCGGTCGTGTGATAATGGAAGATGAATTGGAGGCTGTAAATCGCGAGGCTGCCATATTGACTGAACAAGGGGTTGATATTATCATCGTATTATCTCACGTGGGATACGATAGCGATCAGTGAGTTTATTTTTCAGTAAGAGTTGATTAAATCAACTTTTAAATATAAAAAAATATTGCAATCAATCAAATATTCAAAAAAACAATCGATCTTAAAATAATAAACAAAATTTTGAAAATTTTAACAATAACAGTAATATAATTTTTTAAACTCGAAACGAAAATGTCCACAATTTAAAAATAGAACGCACTATGATAGTAATTACATAAATCACTGGAAATTTATTGGTAAAGCTAGAGTTATAAAATGACGTCTGAATTTCTGAATGTATATTAAAATATTATTTAATTATTTCTAGACGTTTAGCAGCAAGGATGTCACCAGATGTGGACATAATAGTAGGAGCTCATTCCCATACATTGCTTTTTAACGGTGAAGCCCCACTCGGTACACCGGCCGGTCCCTACCCTACCGTTGTTACACAGGAGAATGGTCATCGAGTGCGTACATTATTTTATTTTTTAGTATGTGTTAATAATTGACGACCGCTTGGCGCAGTGGTAGCACAACTGCTTTCTGCGGTCGTGGGTTCGATCCCCACACCGGAAAAATATATTTGTAATTTACATTTGTATTTTTCTGGGGTCTGGGTATTGCTATGTATTGTATGTATGTATTTACGAAAGAAAAGTATGTATATGTAATTTATTCCGTTATCTAGTTGCCATAACACAAGCTTCTGCTTAGCTTGGGACTAGATGGCGCTGTGTATAAATGTCCTAAAAAAATTGTGTATGAATTCACTAGGTGTTTACTGTTCGTATTTGTGGTCTGGCAATACTTAATACGCCAGCTGTACGTACTATCGTACCTTACCTACCTTGTTAAGATATCATATATATAAATGAATTTATTTGAGATGAGAGTCACATACTGTCTCTAACAAATAAGAATATAGTATTCGTTTTAGACTCAATAAAGTGATAAAAATTTAAAGCTCTGCTACTAACATATTTCATTTAAAAAAATAATCATAATCTTATAACACAAAACTATTTGCCGATATGATCTTATCTTACAACACGATACACTCATATCGTGTGTGGAGTTAATCGCATGATTATTGCATGTTTTATTTTTTTAACACTAATTGCGGCTTTCCCTGTATTTTATGTGGTTACTAATGGTATAATATACCTGCTTACGAAATACCATACGAATTATATCTTATAGTAGAAAGCGATACCCTTCATCTGAACGACATGAAAATATTTAGAGAACCTTTTCTCTCGGTCGAGAGTTCTGACGAGTATTGTTTACATTACTCGTAATACGAGCGATGGGAAATTGTTTTCACACACGTTTTTCAGACGTATCGCACGTGAGCACCTTAGGTTCTTATATGTATATCAGCGATTAAGATAATGTATAATATCAAAATGAATAGCAAAATTTGTTGGTAAGTGCATAACTCGATAACAGTTAAATCGATTTACTTAATTATTTTTTTAGAATATTCGTATGTATTAGGTGGGTTTTTGTGCAACAAAATTTAGGTATAGGGTATAAGGTTTCAGGTATATGTACAGCTTATTTCTTCTTCTTCAAAAATTCCCTTTTTCGCATTGGGGACTGTAGGTACCTACTAAATATTTCGACTGTGAATAAAAATTAGTTTCGTTTAAGAATTTCGCTCAAAATTTACAACGTGGTTGGTATATACCTATGGGCTATGAATGAACCCTAACATCAAGAAAATTATTTTCATAAGAACCGAACTTTCATTTTTATAACAGATTCCGATCGTACAAGCGTCACACTACACACGCTATCTAGGAGACATCGCGTTCTATTTCGACGATCAAGGCAAAGTAGTGTCTTGGGAAGGTCACCCTATTTACCTGGGCACGTCCATTATTAAAGGTAATATTTTTTTATAAAATTGGTATAAAAGCATTTGTCCTTGAAAGGTTATAAAATTGGAGAAATTTCTTCACGGGACACGAAAGCATATAGATAGATAGGCTTTTAGATTCAACTTTTCAGCTACCTACCTTTAAAATATAAAAAATAGGCAACTGGTAATAGGTATATATTTTTCTTATAGAGTAGAGTACGAACGAAAAATAATTATAGTGTTAAACAACTCATTTACAAACTTTTTACGTGATTTTACAGAATTATAAAATCTTATTATCTTAATATTATCTCATAGATGAGCGTATGGAACGCGAGTTGGACGCTTGGCGCGCTGAGCTGTACCCAATAAGTCGGGAAGTCCTCGGTACAGCCGTTGCGCTTCTCAACCGGGGGAGGTGCTTCCGTGGAGAGTGCAACCTGGGCAGCTGGGTCTGTGAAGCTTTTCTAGAACAGGTAAGTTATATGAAATGCCCATTAGCCTATAGGACTATATATGTGACCAGAATCTTTATGTCCAGTTCGAAAGAAGAAAGTTGTAGTCGATTTTGTTTTTTAGTTATATCTTACTGTATTTATTTATTGTTTGCTTAATTTTCCTCTGCTTAACTCTTCTCTCACTAAAAAGTTAAAGTTAGGTACTTAATGTAGAGTGCTACGTAACCTAGCTATATATTATACGTTATTTTTTATCCCATTTAATTTTAGTTGATTCTATTTGGTTTCCTTCTATTTGAACGTCCCACAACTATCAACATAATGATTATAGAACTGTTCTTGTTTTTTATACCAAAAAAGTAATATGTTCGCAATGTTGCCTCAGTTTTTAGTTAGAATTTCTTCATTTTTTATGTATTTTAGGTTATGGAGTTCGCGGAAGACTCAAACTGGGGCTACGCTCATCTGTGTATGACGAATGCGGGCGGCGTGCGCGTGCCCATCGAACGAGGAGGTATTTACAGTGATTAATCCATTATTTTATAATAATTGTTATTGAATTGAGAGTGAACCGTTATAAATATTTTTGCACCCTGTTTTTATATGAACAAGCTAGCAAGGTACGCGCCTGATGCTACGTAACCGTTTCCGCCTATTCGCAAAACTAATTAATTGTATTGTCACTCACAATTATGTTGTCCACCTTCAAAATATCGCAGATATACATATAAGACAGGAAAGGGTTTATGAGTAGAGAGAATTAAGGATAGAAAAATAAGTGAAACGCAATGACATCTGATAAGAAGCTATTACTTGTCACTTGATGCCGATTTTCTATAGGCCCAATTCAGCCTAGCAGCATAGCTCTACCTTTTAGGAATTTCAAGACTTTTTATCTAACTAAAAACCTTTTAGTTTGTTTTCTATTACAGAAGTAACGACTGAAGCATTGTTGATGGCTATACCCTTTGAGAATAAAGTGCAAGTTTATGACCTTAAGGGAAAATATATTTTGGAAGCGATTGAGTTCTCACTTGGCGTACAGCAATCCGATCCAACAAACTTTTATAGCAGTAGAATGTTGCAATTTGCAGGTAAGGATTTAGTATGGGAGAGTCATTGATATGATCTATTTAAAAAATTATTCGATCGAAATTCTAGTTGTTTTGGGTATCTACGGTTTTCTAAACGGGTATAAAATTGTGGTCATTATTCCCCTATTAACTTGTCGAATTAACTTTAATCGTGTTTTAAAACGTATTTATTATTTCTTTAAAAAGTAAGACTACTGTTTCGTGGAGAAATGTGGATGATGTAGGCTGTTGAAAAACAGTTATTATATTAGTATGCTATCTTAAAGACCGGGTTCAATGGCTTGTAATACACCCCATATATGACTAACAAGATTATTACGACGACACCTGAAAACCAGCGCTATTCCGAAAGCTTACCTTCGGGAAAGCATGAGCTGAGATCTCGCACTTTTGATACGTTTCTTATTGATTGTGTTGATTGATGTTTGTAATTGGTTTATTGGTTTTGCAATAAACACTTATTTTATTATTGTTTTGTTACTATTAATCCCAGGTATGCGCAACGTGTACAACGCGTCGGCGCCGATAAATTCGCGCATAGTGACGGTGAGCGTGCGCTGTATAGAGTGCGAAGTTCCGCGCTACCTGCCCATAGACCCAGAGAAGACGTACCGCGTGCTTACACAGGATTATATTGGCGATGGAGGCGGCGGTTATTCGGTAAGAACATTATTAAATAAATAAAATAAAATTCAACACTTTATTGAACCAGCATACACATGACTAACGGAAATTTAAGTAATTAGTGCCTTGAAGACATAGTTGCCTCGAAGATATCGCTTCCTAGAGATAAGGCGCGTATCGTTAAATTTTAATTTCTGCGATTGTATCAAGTGTTTTATTTGTTGATTAATGTTTCGAATACTTACTGTACTTTTTTGTTTCAGATGTTAGTTCAAAACAGAGAAAACCTTAAGACGTTCGACACAGACTACATCATGTTACAGCACCATATGCGTAAATACAAACTGTTCTTCCAGGATTTAGATGGCAGAATAGAAATTGTATATTAATGTTGTATAGGAATATAGTTTATAAAGTGATTTTATATTATGGTGTTTTCTTTCAAATTATTTCCTTACCTTTCCTTGCCCTTACGCTTCCATGAGCATTCGTGTTGTCACGTGTGTGTTGCTGGCCTTTGTATGTATTGGGTGTTAGACATATTAAGATGCTTGATAAACTTAAATATAATCGATTGACAAATATAAATTAAACCTGTGTTAGTAAATTCTTACCTCTACTCCTCTACTTCGAAGATCGTTAAATGCAAACATGTGTTATTATGGAATTAAAGTAGTAATTAAAAATTCCATCTCATATTAGGATGATCATTTTTAATCAAATGAGTGAGTAACATAAACCTCTGTCTAAAAAAATTCCCTAAGGATTATAAAATAAAACAAGAATTTCTTAAATAAATTAAACTATTTTATTAAAAAAACAGTAGTATACGTTAACAAATACTTTAGTATTGAGTAGTCAGAGAATATTTTATACGTAAAATCAAAACTATTCGAAAAAACAGAATTCACAATAAAATAAGGTAATTAATTGTAATAACAATAAAACGTCTTTATTTTTAATCAATCATAGTTGCAATAACCTGCGATAAACATTTCTCAACGACTTTTAGAAAGAGACCAATAGCTAGTTTCGGTTTTATAAGGCATCATCTCTTTCACACGTTACACTAACTGTCAAGAACTGTGCGAAAGAGATGACGCTATATGACCGTTTTTAAAAGTCGGTGAGCAATATTAATTATCACCGGTACCAACATGATTTGGTCGCTATTCAATTATTGCACCGGACTGAGCAGCTATAATGCAAAATTAACAATTATTTACAATTGGGTTTCGTTAAGTAAACTAACTACTGAACACAATACTCGAATTAGCATTGGCCTAATTCGACTTTAGGCACTTTAACGATGGGTAGTTCTCTCTTGAAGTCGTCAATGTTAGTTATGAAATTGGTGTTATTTTCGACCGTATCGCCGACCGGTTCTGATGCGTCAAGATATTGAAGCGAGTACTCCTTTGTAGTCTCTGTGACGTTGCCACCTTTGTTTGGTAGGTGACCCATTATCTGAAAAAATGTTTAATCTTTAGTTATATATGTATATATATATATATATATATTCATAAGTTATTTATATATAAAATGACATCAAATTCGTTAAAATAGCTCGATAAAACCTCAGCTTTAAAACATTATTAGATAATATAAAACGAATTCTAAAACTTGTGACAAATGTATGTTTAAAAATGTATCAATATGACTTAATAAAACTTAATAAAATTAAACTTACTTGCACAGACAATTTTCTAAAGCTCGAACGGTTCCCGCATGAGAAATGGTTTTCGATCCAACTTTTAATATCCGCTAGTTTCACCTTTTCAATCGCCTCTGCCTATAAAAAATTAAGACAAATCATGATACCATAATTGTACATTATAATAAAAAGGCCATCTACAATGTGTTTTTATTATATTTCTGATACGTTTTAAATGTATATTTACCTCAGCATATAGTCGCTGGAATCGATATTCACCTCCGATAATCTCTCTCCAATTTCTTTCCACCTACAAATAGTTTAAGAATAAATAAGTAATTCAATATACAAACTATTTATTGATAGGTGTCTATGAAAAACAGTTGAACAGAACAATTGTTTAAAGATTCCTTCGTTGCGTTACACTTGGTAGAAGGATCGTCTTTTTTGCATGAAGAATATTTAAATGTACAGGGTGTAGAATATTGAAAACTGAAACCGTATATAGTTTGCAATCATAAAACATAAATGTGAAACGAGAGCCAAGTTCAATGGTCAGTCCTGAAATTTATTTATAAGTAACAGCGTACTGTTACTTATAAATGATGATATGTTGATATGATATGATATGTCGTAACATATCATATCTTCTTATAACATACGATAATGTATTCTAGCCTATAGTTTGTCTTGGCTAGTTTGTCGCACACCGTGCGGCTCGCCAGTTCTGTATCTTATCCGAGGAAATTTAAATATGTTTCTACTAGCTGTTGCCCGCGACTCCGTCCGCGTGAACTTTCACTTTACCTTTGATCCCTCCTTACCCCCTTATAACCCTTTTTTCCAGTTATAAAGTAGCCTATGTTTTACCCCAGGCTCTAAACTATTTGTGTACCAAATTTCGTTGCAATCAGTTCGGCGGTTTGGCATAAAATTATAAAAAGTAGCCTATGTCGTTCCCCAGGCTTTAGACTGTGTACCAAATTTCGTACTAATCAGTTCAGTAGTTTTAGCGTGATGGAAAGACAGACAGACAGAGTTACTTTTGCATTTATAATATTAGTATGGATTATGATCAGGATCATTATCTGAAGTCTACGTCAAGTGTTTACCACTGTGTACACTATAACATACGATGTATACATACCTCCTCCTTGAGCTCGTAGTCGGCGGTGTGCTTGAGCTGCACGAGCGCGTGTCTGGCGGCGGCCAGCGCGCGCTCCCCGCCGCGCCGCGCGTCGCGCGCGAACCGCTTCAGGAACGCCTCCACGCGCGCGTCCACGTGCGACACGCTGCACGCACACACACACACACACACATGTACTATACCATACTAGCGATCCGCCCGGCTTTGCTCGGATTATGGATGTATAAAATTGAGATGTAAGCTATCCTATCTTTTAAGTTGGACCGAACTGCACACGGTGCACAATTTAGAATTCAATCGCGGACAAACAAACTAACGCGTAATTTATATACAACGTGTAACAGAAATGCGTGGTAATATTTAAGGATCGCAAAGAATACCTAATTTTAAATTAATGTATTAAAAATTCATTTCATTTGAACTATTTATTATCAAGATATTGATTTTTTATTTCTGTATCGATATTTAAATTTATCGACGCTACGACATCACTTTAGAGCTATCAGCTGTTACGTGTCAATGACCGCATGACCCTATGACAATGCATTTCATTGAAAAAGTAACTGCTGTCTCTGTGATTAGAATTCGAAAAGTGATGTAACACTTTAGTTTTGAGTTTCATATTATCGATTTTATTGATGAATTAATGAAATAAAAAATCTCAAATATGTTTGTTTTAATGCGGGGACTTGTATATAGACTATTTATGAACATCTAAGCATCACGCAAAAATATTACCACACATTTCTGTTACACGTTGTATACATACATATTGACTTATTTTATTGAGGTGCCTATTATTCGCAAAGAAACTTAAAATTATTATTTAGTTTCTATAAAAATAATCTAAGAATAATCTAATTTCTGTAAAAAATTCTGTATATAAAAATAATCAAACAAGAGACGGACGTTCATGTGCGTCTGCGCAGATATATGTCAACCCTACGAACGTCACGTGCTGACG
Source organism: Eurema hecabe (assembly GCA_026213755.1). NCBI lineage: Eukaryota > Metazoa > Arthropoda > Insecta > Lepidoptera > Pieridae > Terias > Terias hecabe. The sequence goes on from JADANM010006423.1 coordinate 4,876,247, forward strand.
AGCATTATCGCCCGTGAGAGCTTATAGAATGAATATGGAAGTTATGAATGCCACCAAAATATTTGATTAAGAACCATCAATTAACTCGTCAGTTGTTCAAATGTTCGAATTTAGAACAACTGATAGCAACTTTTTTTTTTAGTCACAGTATACGAAATCGACTTTATACCTAAACTTATCCCGCTGCGTGTTGACAGTGACTGAGAAGCCCAACACCCCAAACGTGTATCGCAGCATGCTGAACACGCTGTACCCAAGCTGCTCCTTAGTTCTCAGCACGTCGAACACTGGCTCCTCCATCAACATCTATAAATTAATAGTCATAGATTAGGTGTTAAACTTCGTATCATCAAAAATCATACGTAAACGTATCGTAAAAAACGTATGAGTAGTTTAGAAACGAACTTAGGGGTGCTAACAACTATTTCTTATTTTTTATTAAAGAAAATAAATTAATAGAATAATTACACGTTTATCATTGTTAGAAAATAATACTTAAATTTGCCATGACTGATAAGAACTGTACTCTTTTAGCAAAAGTGTTTAATTCAAGAATAACTATAACACAGCAGGTTTAACCTCAAATACTCGACTCAAAATTATAACTTAATTAATCAGTTCGATTATCATGAATAAATACTACGTGATCGACGATAACTATCTAATTCTTTCGTTTTATTATATTTAACACTATAACTCGTACGAATCAACCGTGCACCTCGCGCTGTGACGTCATTCGGACGGTACCATTGGCA
>JADANM010006423.1:4877101-4892444 GCA_026213755.1 Eurema hecabe
TGCCAATGGTACCGTCCGAATGACGTCACAGCGCGAGGTGCACGGTTAATTCGTACGAGTTATAGTGTTAAATATAATAAAACAAAAGAATTAGATAGTTATCGTCGATCACGTAGTATTTATTCATGATAATCGAACTGATTAATTCAGTTATAATTTTGAGTCGAGTAGTTGAGGTTAAACCTGCTGTGTTATAGTTATTCTTGAATTAAACACTTGCTAAAAGAGTACAGTTCTTATCAGACATGGCAAATTTAAGTATTATTTTCTAACAATGATAAACGTGTAATTATTCTATTAATTTATTTTCTTTAATAAAAATAAGAAATAGTTGTTAGCACCCCTAATTTCGTTTCTAAACTACTCATACGTTTTTTACGATACGTTTACGTATGATTTTTGATTATACGAAGTTTAATACCTAATCTATGACTATTTATTTATAGATGCTGATGGAGGAGCCAGTATTCGACGTGCTGAGAACTAAGGAGCAGCTGGGGTACAGCGTGTTCAGCATGCTGCGGTACACGTTTGGAGTACTGGGTTTCTCAGTCACTGTCAACACGCAGCGGGATAAGTTTAGGTATAAAGTCGATTTCGTATACTGTGACTCAAAAAAAAAAGTTGCTATCAGTTGTTCGAAATTCGAACATTTGAACAACTGACGAGTTAATTGATGGTTCTTAATCATATATTTTGGTGTTATCCATAATTTCCATATGCATCCTATGAGCTCTCACGGGCGATAATGCTCGTCAGCACGTGACGTTCGTAGGGTTGACATATATCTGCGCAGACGCACATGAACGGGACCCGTCATAGAGTCATGCGGTCATTGACACGTAACAGCTGATGGCTCTAAAGTGATGTCGTAGCGTCGATAAATTTAAATATCGATATGCTAGTCAATAGAAATAAAAAATCAATATCTTGATAATAAATAGTTCAAATGAAATGAATTTTTAATACATTAATTTAAAATTAGGTATTCTTTGCTATTAAATATTACCACGCATTTCTGTTACACGTTGTATATAAATTACGCGTTAGTTTGTTTGTCCGCGATTGAATTCTAAATTGTGCATTTCGGTCCAACTTAAAAGATAGGATAGCTTACATCTCAATTTTAAACATCCATAATCCGAGCAAAGCCGGGCGGATCGCTAGTATGGTATAGTACATGTGTGTGTGTGTGCGTGCAGCGTGTCGCACGTGGACGCGCGCGTGGAGGCGTTCCTGAAGCGGTTCGCGCGCGACGCGCGGCGCGGCGGGGAGCGCGCGCTGGCCGCCGCCAGACACGCGCTCGTGCAGCTCAAGCACACCGCCGACTACGAGCTCAAGGAGGAGGTATGTATACATCGTATGTTATAGTGTACACAGTGGTAAACACTTGACTTCAGATCATGATCCTGATCAAAATCCATACACCCATACTAATATTATAAATGCAATAGTAACTCTGTCTGTCTGCCTTTCCATCACGCTAAAGCTACTGAACCGATTAGAACGAAATTTGGTACACAGATAGTCTAGACCTTAGGCTAAAATACATTATCGTATGTTAAAAGAAGATATGATATGTTATAAAGTTACTTATAAATAAATTTCAGGCCTGACCATTGAACTTGGCACACATTTAGATCTCACTTCTTTTGTCGTTGAAGTCAACAGCCAAGGCATTTACCATGATATTGAACTTGGCTCTCATTTCACATTTATGTTTTATGATTGGAAACTAGCTATGGTTTAAGTTTTCAAAATTTTACACCCTGTACATATTTTTAAATATTGTACATGCACAAAAGACGATCCTTCTACTTCCTTCTAGTGTTACCCTACGAAAGAATCTCAAAACTGTGACTCATTTATTCTAAAACTATTTTTAGGTGGAAAGAAATTGGAGAGAGATTATCGGAGGTGAATATCGATTCCAGCGACTATATGCTGAGGTAAATATACATTTAAAACGTATGAGAAATTTTCCATTTTAATGTTGAATTATGTTATCATGATTTGTCTTAATTTTTTATAGGCAGAGGCGATTGAAAAGGTGAAACTAGCGGATATTAAAAGTTGGATCGAAAACCATTTCTCATGCGGGAACCGTTCGAGCTTTAGAAAATTGTCTGTGCAAGTAAGTTTAATTTTATTAAGTTTTATTAAGTCATATTGATACATTTTTAAACATACATTTGTCACAAGTTTTAGAATTCGTTTTATATTATCTAATAATGTTTTAAAGCTGAGGTTTTATCGAGCTATTTTAACGAATTTGATGTCATTTTATATATAAATAACTTATGAATATATATATATATATATACATATATAACTAAAGATTAAACATTTTTTCAGATAATGGGTCACCTACCAAACAAAGGTGGCAACGTCACAGAGACTACAAAGGAGTACTCGCTACAATATCTAGACGCATCCGAGCCGGTCGGCGATACGGACGAAAATAACACCAACTTCATAACTAACATCGACGACTTCAAGAGAGAACTACCCATCGTTAAAGTGCCTAAAGTCGAATTAGGCCAATGCTAATTCGAGTATTGTGTTCAGTAGTTAGTTTACTTAACAAAACCCAATTGTAAATAATTGTTAATTTTGCATTATAGCTACTCAGTCCGGTGCAATAATTGAATAGCGACCAAATCTTGTTGGTACCGGTGATAAGTACAGCTCACCGACTTCTAAAAAGGGTCATATAGCTTCATCTCTTTCGCACAGTTCTTGACAGTTAGTGTAACGTGTGAAAGAGATGATGCCTTATAAAACCGAAACTAGCTATTGGTCTCTTTCTAAAAGTCGTAGAGAAATGTTTATCGCAGGTTATTGCAACTATGATTGATTAAAAATAAAGACGTTTTATTGTTATTACAATTACCTTATTTTATTGTGAATTCTGTTTTTTCGAATAGTTTTGATTTTACGTATAAAATATTCTCTGACTACTCAATACTAAAGTATTTGTTAATGATTCTTACGTATACTACTGTTTTTTTAATAAAATAGTTTAATTTATTTAAGAAATTCTTGTTTTATTTTATAATCCTTAGGGAATTTTTTTAGAGTTTAGGTTTATGTTACTCACTCATTTAATTAAAAATGATCATCCTAATATGAGATGGATTTTTTTTTATTACTACTTAAATTCAAAAGCAACACATTTAAAATTTGCTTATTTGTGCATGCATTTAACGGTCTTCGAAGTAGAGAAGTAGAGGTAAAAATTTACCAACACAGGTTTAATTTATATTTGTCAATCGATTATATTTAAGTTTATCAAGCATCTTAATATGTCTAACACCCAATACATACAAAGGCCAGCAACACACACGTGACAACACGAATGCTCATGGAAGCGTAAGGGCAAGGAAAGGTAAGGAAATAATTTGAAAGAAAACACCATAATATAAAATCACTTTATAAACTATATTCCTATACAACATTAATATACAATTTCTATTCTGCCATCTAAATCCTGGAAGAACAGTTTGTATTTACGCATATGGTGCTGTAACATGATGTAGTCTGTGTCGAACGTCTTAAGGTTTTCTCTGTTTTGAACTAACATCTGAAACAAAAAAGTACAGTAAGTATTCGAAACATTAATCAACAAATAAAACACTTGATACAATCGCAGAAATTAAAATTTAACGATACGCGCCTTATCTCTAGGAAGCGATATCTTCGAGGCAACTATGTCTTCAAGGCACTAATTACTTAAATTTCCGTTAGTCATGTGTATGCTGTTTCAATAAAGTGTTGTATTTTATTTTATTTATTTATTTATGTTCTTACCGAGTAACCGCCGCCGCCGTCGCCGATATAATCCTGTGTGAGCACGCGGTACGTCTTCTCTGGGTCTATGGGCAGGTAGCGCGGAACTTCGCACTCTATACAGCGCACACTCACCGACACTATGCGCGAATTTATTGGCGCTGACGCGTTGTACACGTTGCGCATACCTGAGATTAATAATAACAAAATAAGTGTTTATTGCTACTCGAATAAACCAATTACAAACATTATCCACAATCAATAAGAAACGTATCAAAAGGGCGAGATCTCAGCTCATACTTTCCCGAGGGTGAGCTTTTGGAATAGCGCTGGTTTTCAGGTGTCGCCCCAATTTTAATAATAATTTTGTTCGTCATATATGGGGTGTATAACAAGCTATTGAACCCGGTCTTTTAGATAGCAGAAACTGTTTTTAAACAACCTAAATCATCCAAATCTCTCCACGAAACAGTAGTCCTACTTTTTAAAGAAATAATAAATACCGTGTTTAAAAACACGATTAAAGTTAATTCGACATGTTAATAGGGGAATAATTACCACAATTTAATACCCGTTTAGAAAACCAATAAATTAAATAGATCATATCAATGACTCTCCCATGCTAAATTCTTACCTGCAAATTGCAACATTCTACCGCTATAGAAATTAGTTGGATCGGTCTGTTGTACCCCAAGTGAGAACTCGATCGCTTCCAAAATAAATTTTCCCTTAAGGTCATAAACTTGCACTTTATTCTCAAAGGGTACAGCCATCAACAATGCTTCAGTCGTTACTTCTGTAATAGAAAACAAAGTTTCTTTTAGTAAGATAAAAAGTCTAGAAATTCCTAAAAGGTAGAGCCATGCTGCTAGGCTGAGTTGGGTCTATAGAAAATCGGCATCAAGTAATAGCTTCTTATCAGATGTAATTGCGTTTCACTTGGTAAGTGTCACTTCCACTAACCAAAAGCTTATTTTTCTATCCTTAATTCCCTTAACCCATAAATCCTTTCCTTTCTTATTTGTATGTTTATATGCGATATTTTGAAGGTGGACAACATAATTGTGAGTGACAATACAATTAATTAGTTTTGCGAATAGGCGGAAACGGTTACGTAGCATCAGGCGCGTACCTTGCTAGCTTGTTCATATAAAAACAGGGTGCAAAAATATTTTTAACGGTTCACTCTCAATTCAATAACAATTATTATAAAATAATGGATTAATCATTGTAAATACCTCCTCGTTCGATGGGCACGCGCACGCCGCCCGCATTCGTCATACACAGATGAGCGTAGCCCCAGTTTGAGTCTTCCGCGAACTCCATAACCTAAAATACATAAAAAATGAAGAAATTCTAACTAAAAACTGAGGCATCATTGCGAACATATTACTTTTTTGGTATAAAAAACAAGAACAGTTCTATAATCATTATGTTGATAGTTGTGGGACGTTCAAATAGAAGGAAACCAAATAGAATCAACTAAAATTAAATGGGATAAAAAATAACGTATAATATATAGCTAGGTTACGTAGCACTCTACATTAAGTACCTAACTTTAACTTTTTAGTGAGAGAAGAGTTAAGCAGAGGAAAATTAAGCAAACAATAAATAAATACAGTAAGATATAACTAAAAAACAAAATCGACTACAACTTTCTTCTTTCGAACTGGACATAAAGATTCTGGTCACATATATAGTCCTATAGGCTAATGGGCATTTCATATAACTTACCTGTTCTAGAAAAGCTTCACAGACCCAGCTGCCCAGGTTGCACTCTCCACGGAAGCACCTCCCCCGGTTGAGAAGCGCAACGGCTGTACCGAGGACTTCCCGACTTATTGGGTACAGCTCAGCGCGCCAAGCGTCCAACTCGCGTTCCATACGCTCATCTATGAGATAATACTTAGATAATAAGATTTTATAATTCTGTAAAATCACGTAAAAAGTTTGTAAATGAGTTGTTTAACACTATAATTATTTTTCGCTCGTACTCTAATCTATAAGAAAAATATAAGTATACCTAATTGTCAATTTTTTTAAACTTTAAAGGTAGGTATCTGAAAACTTGAATCTTATCCTATCCTATCTATCCATATGCTTTCGTGTCCCGTGAAATTTCTCTAATTTTATAATCCTTAAAAGCAAATGCTTTTGTATAAATTTTATAAAGAAATATTACCTTTAATAATGGACGTGCCCAGGTAAATAGGGTGACCTTCCCAAGACACTACTTTGCCTTGATCGTCGAAATAGAACGCGATGTCTCCTAGATAGCGTGTGTAGTGTGACGCTTGTACGATCGGAATCTGTTATAAAAATGAAAGTTCGGTTCTTATGAATATAATTTTGTTGATGTCAGGGAATTTTTGAAGAAGGAGAGAAAAGAAGAAATAAGCTGTACATATACCTGAAACCTTATACCCTATAGCTAAATTTTGTTGCACAAGAACCATCCTATAACCACGAATATTCTAAAAAAAGAATTAAGTAAATCGATTTAGCTGTTATCGAGTTATGCGCTTACCAACAAATTTTACTATTCATTTTGATATTATACATTATCTTAATCGCTGATATACATATAAGAACCTAAGGTGCTCACGTGCGATACGTCTGGACACAATTTCGCATCGCTCGTATTAATGTAAACAATATTCGTCAGAATTCTCGACCCCTTTTCTCTAAATATTTTCATATCGTTCAGATGAAGGGTATCGCTTTCTACTATCAGATACAATTTGTATGGTATTTCGTAAGCAGGTATATTATACCATTAGTAACCACATAAAATAAAGGGAAAGCCGCAATTAGTGTTAAAAAAAATAAAACATGCAATAATCATGCGATTAACTCCACACACGATATGAGTGTATCGTGTTGTAAGATAAGATCATATCGGCAAATAGTTTTGTGTTATAAGATTATGATTATTTTTTTAAATGAAATATGTTAGTAGCAGAGCTTTAAATTTTTATCACTTTATTGAGTCTAAAACGAATACTATATTCTTATTTGTTAGAGACAGAGAGCGACTTCATCTCAAATAGATATATGTATATATGATATCTTAACAAGGTAAGGTACGTACAGCTGGCGTATTAAGTATTGCCAGACTACAAATACAAACAGTAAACACCTAGTGAATACATACACAATTTTTTTTAGGACATTTATACAAAGCGCCATCTAGTCCCAAGCTAAGCAGAAACTGTGTTATGGCAACTAGATAACGGAATAATAACATATACATACTTTTCTTTAGTAATTACATACAAACAATACATAGCAACACCCAGACCCCAAAAAAATACAAATGTAAATTACAAATATATTTTTCCGGTGTGGGGATCGAACCCACGACCCTTCGCGCAGAAAGCAGTTGTGCTACCACTGCGCCAAGTGATCGTCCATACTAAAAAATAAAATAATGTACGCACTCGATGACCATTCTCCTGTGTAACAACGGTAGGGTAGGGACCGGCCGGTGTACCGAGTGGGGCTTCACCGTTAAAAAGCAATGTATGGGAATGAGCTCCTACTATTATGTCCACATCTGGTGACATCCTTGCTGCTAAACGTCTAGAAATAATTAAATAATATTTTAATATACATTCAGAAATTCAGACGTCATTTTATAACTCTAGCTTTACCAATAAATTTCCAGTGATTTATGTAATTACTATCATAGTGCGTTCTATTTTTAAATTGTGGACATTTTCGTTTCGAGTTTAAAAAATTATATTACTGTTATTGTTAAAATTTTCAAAATTTTGTTTATTATTTTAAGATCGATTGTTTTTTTGAATATTTGATTGATTGCAATATTTTTTTATATTTAAAAGTTGATTTAATCAACTCTTACTGAAAAATAAACTCACTGATCGCTATCGTATCCCACGTGAGATAATACGATGATAATATCAACCCCTTGTTCAGTCAATATGGCAGCCTCGCGATTTACAGCCTCCAATTCATCTTCCATTATTACACGACCGATATCTGCTGAAAACTAGAGAAATATTCAACTTAAATCAGCTTTTAATTCAGGCTGCAGTATTTTAGCTTACCAGAATCAGTTTAGCTTCGAATTTTTTCGAACCTTAGAATACAAGCGAAAAAACTAAAAATAAAACTATTCCCTCTTGTAATATTATTATAGAGTATAGACATAAAATCGGGACATACCGTCTGTAACAGTATCCCAATGATTCCAATCGTGCGGTTATTGCGTTCGATAACAACATGGTTTTTAACGTATTGCCCCAATTCAGGTTCAAATGTGGTGTTCACGTTGGCGCCCAGCATGACGGAGTCCAGACGTTGCAGATATGGCAACAGTCCTTCAATACCGTGATCGAACTCATGATTGCCTAATACCTGCAGTGAAACGTTTATTCATAAAAGACAGAAACTAAATTCTGGGGAATTTAGTCACAAGAAAAATATCGACATAATATATAAAGTATGCTATGTGTTAATCCATGTTTTACTCTATCCGCATAAAAATCTTTACAAGTAGGTTTTTTTTTATTCTATGAAGTGGTGAGACGAGCTGGGCGCCCTCCTGATGGTAAATGAAACGCCAGCCCATAACCAATGTAGTGCTACCCAGAACTTTGCTCTGGCCAGGGGTGCACCACATTGACGCTCCCCACTTTGAGTCGTCAGGTATTGATTGGTCTTATGCAAAAAAGTTTAAGAGTTAAAACCTATACATGATTAAAATATTGTAAGGATTAGCTACAATCAAGACTTAATTCATCGCCTTTATAAACGTGTGTAATTCGGAACACATATAACAATATTGCATTATTAACTTACGTGAGCATCGTGTTTAGGGAGCAAATTCATGAAATATTGGGACACGTTCCATCTCATGAAGTTGTACCATACTGTTCCTTGGAAGGTGTCTCCGCCGTTCAGTAAAAGGGAGTCGGGCTCGTCCTCTAGAGCCTGACGTATAGCCGTGTAGAGACGAGAAAAACCACCAATACAGTCTTCATCTGGTCTACACGTGCTTCCGGCTGTTGATATTTCGTCGAAGCTGAGAATAGAAATTATTATAAGTAGTAAGGTTCTTGTAGTATTTACCTAGTGGCAACCGATTTCAAAATAATAAAATAACTAGTTGTGGATTTTCATATAAACTTTGACCTCCCCTTCACCCCTTATAACCTTTTTTGCAGTTAAAAAGTAGCCTAATCATTATCTCAGGCTTTAGACCATCTGTGTGCCAAATTTCATAACAATCGGTTCAGCGGTTTGGACGTCAAAGCGTAAAATTATAAACAGTTTCAACCTCTCGCGCAACCTTTTGGAGGTTGATTTAAAAAAGAAAAGTAGCCTATGTCCTTCCCCAGGGTTTAGACTATCTGTGTACTAAACTTCGTTCTAATCGGTTCAGTAATATTCGTGTGATGGAAAGACAGCCAGACAGACAGACAGAGTTACTTTCGCATTTATAATGTTACTATGGATTATTAAATTATTTCTATATATGTAGTATATAAATTAAATTACGTATTAGATACTTTGGTAATTAAATTGTTTGCTTTTCAGTTTACAGTTGTTTTTAGGTAAACAATTTTTAATCATCTATGCTGCCTAGAAAGCACAGAGCACTTAAAATTTCAATGTATACTTATTCAAAATTTAAAGTTTAAAGAAAATTGCGAAGGATATGTGAAGAGCAACTAACAGTTTTCATGACGAAGCATATTTCATTTAATATAACTTACTCAGGCAAACATATTTAAAAAGCTTTAAATTTTACTTACTGCGCATGAAAATCATTGTAATGTATTATATTCAGCTTATATAACTCTTCATTTTGCGCCAAAATCCCAACGAACGATACAAGAAGCACTACCCAACCCCTCATGATCGATCCACTTCACTTCCTACCCGAAACAAGATTACGGCTCTCCCATATGTAACATTACGATTATTCCGATTTTATCAATATATTATAATTCTTAATTATTGGGCTTAAATAATAAGTGTGTATACCGATTATCGTTGATATATTAATTCCACTTATCTTGAATTTATCAAATACAATAAAATATCGTTTGATTATAGTGGGTAAAACATTTTTTTATTTCTCTATCTTAACGAGTAGGAAAATGATTGATAGGATTTTAACTCTGCTCAGTACTTAAGTACTTCCTTCAAGACCTTCAAGTCTCAAGGAAAGAGGTCTCTACTTATTATACTATCATTACATACTTAGTTTAAAACAAAGTCGTCTGTCTGTTCTTCAGAAGCTCTACTCCGAACTCAATGGATGTCGATTTTTTTTATTTTCGATACAGTTTTTGAGGAACTTCGAATTAATATAAAAACTTTTTTGTTTCTGTTTCGATAACATTCCGATAAACTGATGTGCGATCCGATTCTTTATTAGAGTATATTGAGTCTCATAGCTCGGTTAGCAGTATCAAAAATCGATTTCGATATCGACGACGATTGCATTTTTTTATAGTTAGTGATTGATTGAGGAGGAAGGTTAGGTTAAGCATGCATAAGTGTAGGTAAAACCAAGGGTCGCGGCTAGAATTCAATAAATGAAACTATCGTAAATATTTCTAGAACATATATTTAAATTACTCTAAGCATAACAGTGACAATAATACTTGAAAACGTCTACTCACAATATAAATAGATAAATTACGTTAAAAAATTTAAGCCACAAAAATTACCTTTGGAATGTTAAATATTCCTGCTGACTAATAATATAGATTGTAAAAATATATTTAAAATACAATAGGTAACATGTTTGTACTGTAGCTATGATAAAACTATTACAGAGTATGCGACAACCAATGTGAAACTGAGTATGCTATTATGTATTGTTTCCTTGAAATAATATAAAAAAAATTCAAAGATAACTAAAATACAGACATTGCATTTACAAAACGATAAGTTCTTTAACTAGTAACACCATAAGACAATTTATTCGCATAGTTAGTTGAAATAAGCAAAGTGCGTGAAAATATCTATGACAATAAATACATACATAATATACTAAATAGGCAAGGCACTTTTTACTAAAGCTAAACATTATTCTCTAAATATAATTTTAAAGTTCTTTAATATAACATATAAAGTGATTTAGTTCGTTTTATTTCAATTTCAATTCATTACGCGAAGAACGAAGTAAACGTAGTATTAAAACTTTGTCGAAAAAGTTGAATATTGGTTATTAGGCGTCAAGTTTAAATTAAGTATTTGTTGACAATAAATAGTATTGTGACCGTCCAGTAAGCCAAAGGGTTGGTCATCCAATAAGTGCTAGGGGGGAAAAAATTCTATAAGTTATGTCTTAAATGTAAGCCATTTAAGATTTAAGAACCAACAACCACAATTTATAGTAGAAATCGCTTCAGTATCTGTATAATGATAATACTATGATTTAAAAATAATTGAGAATATACATAGTATTCATACAGTTCATTAATCTCTTTTGTAATGCTGCTAGTAAACAGCCGCTGTTATACACTCTTTTTGGCATTGGCATGGGCTTGAATCGTCTAGCCTCCAACGCAATTATAATTACAGTACAATTATAGTGATTTTTATATGTTAAGTAGGTACATAGAAAACAAAATAAAAACTTAATTCATAATTTGTCAAACAATTTTATGAGTTTTATGTCGTCGATGATATCAAATTATACGTTTGTTCTTTAAATGTATTTAAAAATTGTGTTATGCAAATACGTTTAACACATAGACATATAGTCCCTTAATAATTAATGTGTCCGCCGTAAGTGAAGCCTAAACTGAATATATGTATGTGTAAAAAGCACGTTCTTATACTCGATGACATACACACAAGTCCACCGATAATGTTTCTGCTATAAGAAATTTAACCTATAAATGTGGAAAATTTAAATCTACGAAAAATATACGAAATTTGATGTTTACATCACACAAACTCATTTAATTTTCGAGCTAGAAACGCCGAATGACTACTTTCATTATCAATATATGAACTCAGCCATTTAATAGTCTGAATCTTAGAACAAGCAAGAACTTAAAAATTTGTATACTAATAGAGTTATGCCTGAATACTGAATCGCATCAAATTTAAGTATGAATGAATGTTTTATGATAGTTTGCATATGACAGTAAAACAAATTGGAGTTGCGTTAAATTAACAGCCGAAACAGTTTTAGTAAATCCATTATCATTTAAGTATATGGTACTAACAGGTATGTATTATATGTATCATCTAACATCAAACGCCACAGAGATCATTCAACATTTTAAATACGACTCAAAATATTTAAAAGTGAAAAGAACAAACAAAATTATACTTAAATCTAAAAATAATATTAGTGATTTCAGTAATGTAACTTATATTTTTTTTAATTTCAAGAGTGAAATTTATATATTTCAATAAATTAACGCTTGACTTTTATAACAAAATTTTTAACAAATTCATTTTATAACATAAATGTAATAATAACGCGATTAGAAATGCGAAAATACTTAAGAATACGGAGTGCGGGGGTTCACGTTGATCATCTCAGTTGTACTGCAAACAAACAAATAAACAGTTTAATATAAATCGATATTAATAAAAAATAGGGAAAATATTATAATACCTAACTACTGACAAAAAAACACTTTTGATCTACTACTATCAATGAATGATTACGAAAATCTTATTTGGCTGTATTGATGTTGTTTTCAACACCATTTTTTTTCTAAGTAATACCGATAGAGGAACTGGAATTAAAAAAAATGCTAAATATGATTATGAATCATATTCAGCATTTTTTTTAATATTTCGTTAAATTTGTAATGATACTTAGAACTTTAAAAAGCTATGGAACTAATAATTATATAAATAATAAGAATATTATACATATCAACATAATATTAGTTAAATACTATCGGTACTATAGGTCTACACTACTTTATTTGTGTCACCCACTTACTATATAGGGTTTGGAACGGAAGGGCCGACATTCACATAAATTCTACCCAAATAGGTTTGAGAAGGAATAGGATATCTGTTTTAAAACCAATAAAACAAATAAAAAAAATATTTTTTATAAATTTAAAGAAGTCACAAGAACACCACAATTTGAATAAGATTGCCGTGTAGGCTTAAGATAATTGAAATATTTTGGTACTAACATTAAAACACTTTTATATTATGGATAGAATTGTAGTTAAGGCGAGGAAAGGCAACACAGAGAGAAAAGACAGACTGATAAAATTTACTTTATCACAAAGCACATTTACTATTATGCCTCTTAATATATTCTTTAAGTAATAACATTTTAAAATCGAACAACATATCTCTACTAACCTCTTAGAACATCTGACGTGTATGACCAGTAGAACAATGCCAAGCAGAAGACACAATGTGCCCACTACTACGTAGGCCACTCCGAGGAACGGGTTCTTGCCTCCGAGGAGAGAAGTGGTCGATATTATGAACGATTTTGTCCCATCAAAATCAGTTACTGGATAGTCTGTAACAATGGGTATAATATTTATACTATGACTTGGCAATTATATTATAAAAATTAAGAATGCCGTTTAAAAAATATCATATTTTTGTAGCATATTTGTTTTCATTTTCACAAAAATATCAAAACATATATATATATAATATGTATAATTATTTTTTCAGACCATTTTATTAACAGGTAACATTTAAAATTAATGTAGCCTAATTTTATTAAGTATTATTGAAACATAAAATTAAAATCACATAGACAGAGAAAAACTCACTATATTCAACTCGAAGTGTATATGGACCCTTAGCAAGCCCCACGCTGAAGCCAACTTGTGTGTGATCAACACGCCGGTATAGTTTACGGAATGTTGGCAACGCCGCCGTACGCATCCAAACTATTAGTTCTTCGTTCTGAAATTTTAAGATTAAATAATATCACATTGAATTTATGGTATCTAATACAATGTTACTAAAGTAAATTACATAAATAAACAAACATGAACATGATTTTACCGCCACTTACGATTTAAGAGGTGATATAAATATGGCCTCTTGAAGAAAAAAAAATTGGCAACAAAGTACAAAATAAAAGAAATATTGTACCTGAAAACCATTATTGTCAGTGTTATTAGGATCCAACATCCAGACAGGTTTCCTCCAATTTACGGGTTTTGTGAAGTTTGCGAATGCTAAAATGTTTACACAAATATAACACAACTCAAAAAATACCACTTACAAAAGCAAATTGTTGATATATTCTGCCCAGTTAAACTTAGGGTAATCCTTGATAATATTACCTTCTTTTAGTATGTTTTGGAAAGAGCATAACTCAACAATAGACAAAAAAATGAAATAATTGGGGGATATTTTTCACAAAACGTCTGTCAGTTCCAGCGGTATTATCTATGTATACAAATATAACAATATTTTAAACAATATAGCAGTGACAATGTATATTGTAAACTCTAATTATTTCAAAATATTTTCACAACATGCAACAATTTGAATAATATAGTGTTTACCTGTTTTTAGGTCTCCAGATGGATTTCTGAACTTTATTTCCTTATCCGATGTCCATGCTATACCAGTTCTTAGCACAGGCACTTCAACATTCAGCCCTTGTGAATGGACTTTTAGAGAATCTGCAATATTTATTACATTAATATAACATAAACAAATATAGACAATATAATAAGCCATTGAAATATATCATCGTGCGGAAATCCCCTATGCTGTAATTAAGTTTTATTATAGTTTTGATTACATTTATTTATTAGTGATAAAATAGCTTGCATTATTCTTTTATATTATATTTAACAAAGTAAAAATTATAATAATACAAATTTACCATTAAATAAGGAATTTGCTATGGCTCCACAGGGGGCAATGGGTTTCATCTTGCCATCTTCTTCAGCAAAAGCAAATGGTTCACAGTCAGAAGATGGTGTCAAGGACAGGCGACCCAGGAGCTGGCTATCATCACTGTAAAATCAATTTATAAATTTGTAAAATTATTAACTATATTAAGAGAAAAGGTGATTGAAGCCTTAACTTATAAATATGAATGTTAATTTTCCTTTCTTCCTCAATGTTGTACA
This sequence comes from Eurema hecabe, assembly GCA_026213755.1. NCBI lineage: Eukaryota > Metazoa > Arthropoda > Insecta > Lepidoptera > Pieridae > Terias > Terias hecabe. The sequence continues at coordinate 4,891,969 of JADANM010006423.1, forward strand.
CATTTGTAACATACATATTAAATGGATTGAGAATAAATAATTTTACTTTAATATATTTACCTCATATTTTATAGCCTGACTGTTGAGTTTTTTTCAATAGACCTTAAACTAAGCTACAGATATATGAATATAAAACAACTATTTTTACTTTACCGGGACTTAACATATCGACGGTGATTTTGATAATAGTTGCTTAATCCATAGTAGAAATACACATCACCCTTGAAATCCTCAGTCAAATTGAAATATATTTGGCACACACAAGGGTCCATATGATTTTCTTTGATAAATTGTGCGCAAGTGATGTTTTCATCTTCTTTCATGCAATGAGTATAATCAATTACATGCTCTTTAACCTAGAATAAAGTCATAAAACAACGTTATAACAGTCTCGTTAAAAGCTGGATATTTTAATGTAAACATGTAACGACTAACACTTTTTTGGAACGCTTACCTCATCTGAGAAATAAAGTAAT